>JAOTOM010004581.1:325000-346121 GCA_034440615.1 Ashinkailepas kermadecensis
AAGAGTTTTCGGTTTGTATCGGATCCATTCTCAGACACGGAAGTGGGGCACCTGTTTGACATATTGTGTCAGTAATACTCCTGCTTCCATTGACTGTCCGCAACACGTCGCCTCAGCGCCACAGAGGACGCCTCTCTTGGAGTAGCTAGACTGGCCACTATGGCGTGCAACCCGGTGCAGATTTGCCTGCTGTGGAGCAGCTCCGCCATGCCCGTGCTAGTCCCAGTGCTGGTACTAGTACCAGTCGTGGCGTTTTGAATGTTCCTGTACTGTTGCAGGAGCCGCTGCCGACACGCCCCGTGGTCAAGCCCTCGTTGGTCAGCTGCCTGCAACGTCGCCTTCACGGTGCGATTGCACCGTTCTACTGCCCCAGATACTGACTGGTGGTAGCGTGGGGCCCGGATATGACTCACACCCACACTCTGCAGGTAATTTCTGCAAAAGTAGATGCAGTTCGTGCCGTTGTCGGACAGCAATTCCCTGGGGGTATACTTCGCGTGACGCCAAGACCTCTGGAAATTATATACACGCGTGACAGTTTGGCTCCGAGCGAAGTCCAGCGTCTACCTACTTGGGAGAAGTCGGCTGCCAAGACAACGGCATATCGCTGAGCGTGGGCTGCATCCATAGGACCAATAAAGTCCAACCCTACCTTGTTCCACGCTGCCGCTGGTAAAGGCACTGGATGCATTGGAGTATGTCGAAGTACCGCCGTCTCATCCATACACAGTGGCGCAGACTTCACAGCCCTTGCTTCCACCATCTCGATCAATGCCAGACCACCAGTATAGCTCCTGCAGTCGCTGCTGGTTCTGACTATGCACTGGTGCCACTGACGTGCCATGCTGAGCAGTCTGAGCGAAGTAGACTTTCTGGAACGATTAGGCAATCGCAGCGCACAGCCAAACCTCTGCACAGTGTGTTGATCCCTGAGGTGGAAGAATGGCTGAAGGCCAGGCGAGCAGTCGCCCGGCCTACGAGACCACGGACGCGATACCTGATCACGCAACACGATCTTCCCTTGTACCCGCCACGAACTCTTAATCGATTGCCGCCAGACGGTCTCTTTTTGTAGCAATACATTTGTATTTGTCCTCCACCACTTTTGCCGATGCCGGCAGTCGCGACAACCCATCTGCAGGACGTACACCTCCCTTCACACGCTAAACTGTGAATGAGTACTCCATGAGCCAGTATGACCACTTTGTTATCTTCATGGCAGCTTGGGCGCACCCGGTGACGTCAGCGGTGTCTGCAATGCCACATGGTCAAGTCGCAGACAACTGCTGATTCCAGAGATACTTCCTCCATTTCGCCACTGCCCACACAACCGCCAGCGTCTCTCTCTCTGTCGTACTGCAGCGCCTCTGGGCTTGGTTTAGCGTACACAAGGTGAATGCTACCACCCTCTCTTCCTCTGAGTTAGGCTTAGACAACACCCCACCCAGGCCCACATCGCTTGCATCCACTGTTATGACTGTGGAAGCTGAGGGTCGTAAATCGTGACTCCCCGACTGCCGGGTACAGCACGTCTCTCTTTGAGCACTGCCGCGAGCTCCTCTATCCACTTGAACGGCATCGCCTCATTCAGCAGCATCCTCCGCAGTGGCTCCATGAGGATGCTGTATCCAGGCACGAAACGAGAGCAGAAGCCCAACAACCCAGTAGTGACTGGAGCTCTTTCGTGCTGGTGGGATGCCACATGTCCTAACGCCCTAGTCCGCTCTGGGCTCACCGAGACTCCCGCCGAGGACACGGTAAACCCAAGGAAATCCGCAGCCGTCTGTCTCAGCGTGCATTTTCCATGTTTAGTGCTACCCTGTGTTCCCACAGACGTGTGAGCAGTTCTGCCAATCGCTCCTAGTCGCCTCACAGACGAGGACATCGCCCGGGTACCTGCACCTGCACTGCTTCAGGATTTCATCCATCGCCTTCTGAATTGTCATCGGTAAGCTCTTGGTCCCATGCAGACAGCGACAACACGAAAACAGATCTTAGTGACATACAAACGTTGTTAATGGTTGTGACTCGGAGTGTAGCTCCAGCTGTTGATTTGCAACTTTTAGGTCCAGACAGGATAACACTGTTGCTCCTTGCATCTGCTGAAGCATGTTCTGCATCAGTGGTAAATTATTCGCGAAATAGGGTGTAATATACAACTTACTGAACACTGAATAGACATCCTTCCAAAAGAAGTATTGACATCTTGCCTATTGGTGCATGTTTGTGGAAGTCTTCATGCCTCGTTTCTAACTATCCCGTTTATAGATATCATACTTTTGCCCATCATAACGGGATCCGGGAGCGTGATAACGAACATCCTGTATCGCAATTCCAGGTGAAGGGATTACCAATGATGTACAATGTTATGCTATACAATGCCAGTTTATAGCATAGGTGTTTGTATGGTTATCGTTGATATCGGTATCCCCAAATTAGATAGCTTTCAAACACGCAAAATGGGAAGTCCTATGTACGCAATTATCTCAAAACTGAGTAGATCGTGATAGAACAAACCTGACACTTCAGATTGGATATTTAGTCACACGGGAATCTATTTCAGCCTGGATATTTCGTCAACCTGGCACTTGGGTGACCAAATTTCCAGCTTCCATCTCTCCTCAATTGGCTGCAATTGTGCGACGGACAAAACACGATCAGTCTGCAACAGGGTTCGATTTATTATTCGCAATCCTAGATGTGAAGAATGGGCGTCACATGACCAATGAAGTTGATGCGCCCTAAAGCCCAAATAACTAACTAACTTAGATGTGAAGAGGAAAATGATTTGCTCGTCTAATCGGATACTTGTCTTCAAAACTGTGACATCAGAATCTCTGTTTCCATTTACCAGGGAATCTTGATAACTCTATCGCAGAGCAGCCGATTGTCAAACAGCTCCATTCAATCTTTAAATGAGGAAAGTGACAGGGGACGAGTGGTCTAGGGGTAAGATGCTCGTCTCACAATCGAAAGATTGTGGGTTCGAGTCTCACCTGTCGCTGCTCTTCGCCCGCGACCAATCGGCGTGAGAGATTGGTGACGCTATATGACTCAACGGTCGGGTGGGGTGGGGTGGGGTGGGGTGGAGTGGGGTGGAGTGGAGTGGAGTGGAGTGGAGTGGAGTGGAGTGGAGTGGAGTGGAGTGGAGTGGGGTAGGGTTGTGTAGGGTAGTTTGGGGACGTGCAGGTTAGGTCAAGACGTCTCTACATTAAGTAAATTCATTAAATCAGGGAAGATGTACAATCACCACTGATATTTGAGGGCCGAGTGGCATCGACGAAGTGGAATAGACGAGTGGTGTAGTTGCTAAGGTGCGTCAATAATCTTAATGAGACTATGGGTTTTAATCCAACAGCCCACTCTCCAGTAGGATCTCTTATTCTTCATTTGCATGTATAAATGTGTATCCGAACAAGAAGATAGATGTTGTTAAATGTTCAACAGTTCCAAGTTGGATCATATTTCTGTTTTACCTTCCACATAATTGGGGACGAGTGGTCTAGGGGTAAGATGCTCGTCTCACAATCGAAAGGTTGTGGGCTCGAGTCTCACCTGTCGCTACTCTTCGCCCGCGACCAATCGGCGTGAGAGATTGGCGACGCTACATGACTCAACGGTCGACGTGTCGTAAAACCAATAACCAACCAGCCTTCCACATAATTGAAGAAACAAAAGAAGTAGGTAGGTAAACAGTTCCTGTCCACGTTTGTTTACATGCTTGGGCAGTCCAAGTCCACTTTGGCCCCTCATAGCTTGAATTGGTTGGTTGGTTATTGGAGCTTAGGGGCGCATCGACTGCGTCGGTCATGCAGCGCCCATTTCATCGTCAGTCAAACAGTGAAATGCAAACAAAAGTCAGTCAGAATGACATGTCACGAGGTTAAGTACAAGTGTGATACCATACCGTGCTACGATTCTCATTTAGTGGTATTGGTATATTTGTATTATGCATTATCATTTGATGTTCCTTTGTCATTTGTCTGCTGTATTGGTAATTACATGACCTATCATTAGCGGATCACTGTACGGCTGGATCCCCTCTCCGTTCAAGTTAGGTCGTCCTGTGTTCCAGTATTTGTACCAGCTGGATTATCCATCAATATAGCGAGAAATAAAATAATTTGCACATTTTGTATGTTGGAGTACACATATGCATCTTCTATTCCCGTCACAATTAACAGTATCCAATGCCTCTTTGAATGTTAGGCGCTGTGTGACCGGCGCAGTCGATGCGACCCTAAACTCCGATAGCCAACCAACCAACTCTCTGCATATGTTTTTTTTAACAAAGTCCACCGCTGCAACAGTCTCTTTACGTATGTATTCGTTTCTCAGAGGCGGGACTACAGTCCCAACGAATTCGCGACCTTCGAGGCTTTGGCAACATCTCGTGCCAGCGATGCCACCGACAGACAGCCACCGCCACATCTTCGGGATCATCAGATGACGATTTGGCCTCAGCTGACGGCGCTGACATCAACCAGCCAGGCGATGACGACTCGGCCTCTTCGTCAGCGACTGCCACCGTCCATCGATCCTGCTCCGGTCCCCACCTGCCCGCCAGCCTCTGTCGGGAACTCTCCTGCCTCACCATCAAACGCTGCCGCCATCCAGCCTGCCTCGTCAACTCATTTGGTAACCGTTGGTGTCAACCATCGAACTCTGGTCCACACCGGCCCGCCAGCTTCTGTCGGCAACTCTCCTGCCTCACCATCAACTGCTGCCGCCATCCAGCCTGCCACGTCAACCCATATGGTGGCCGTTGGTGTCCATCAAACTCTGGCCCTTACCTGCCCGCCAGCCTCTGTCGCCAACCCTCCTGCCGCACCATCAACCGCTGCCGCCATCCAACCTGTCCCACGATCAACCAATGACGTCTAGCGACTTGTTCCTCCATCAATCAATCATCCTTTGACCGTTTCCGTTGATCGTGCGCCATCTGCACTCCTACCAGTCCGTGCTTCCAGCAGTTTTTCCTCGTCCTCAACCCGTCCACCAACCGCTGCTATAACCTACCCCGCTACGTCTTCAACCCACCCACCAACCGTCACGACAATCCACTCTGCTCGTCCGTCTGCCAAGCGCCCGAGAACCATATCCTTTGTCCGTGCTTCACCGGCACCAGCCTGCCCGCCAGCCAATCCCACCACTCATCCTGTCTCTCTATCAGTGTTGCGCCCTTTGCCATTCGTTCGTTCTATGCCGTCTGCACACATACTGATGGTCCTGATGGCAGCCGTCTTCGGGTGCCTGCCCTTAAGCCCAAATAACCAACCAACCAACCACTCATCAACAGAGCGTGAAGCCATCGAAGTTATAATTGGGTAGAATGGTGGTCCTGACCTTTATGTATGGTTATAAGTATCGTGTGTGGAGATAATTGAAGTGAAAACACTCTTGTAACGCATATTTGAATTGATGCCTGTAATTAGCTGTGTGCTATATAGTGCGTGTGCGCGCTTGTGCTCGTGTGTGCGCGCTTGCCCGTTTACGTGAATAATGTGCTTGTGAAACATTGATCATGTACTAACCTCGAAAAGCTTTTCTGTACATTCTTTGAGTTGTAAAGCAGGTGAATCGCTCATTGGTGAGGAGCAAGCTCAGCTACTTGGCGGAAAATTCATGTCACATGTACCTTGATGTTCGTCTCAGACTTTATATTTGCGTCAGATTTAAAGAGCGTGCATTGACGCCTAACATAATAGCATAATAATACCACGAAACGTGCATTGGATAGGCGCATCCGACTGAAGCGAATAAAGCGCTCGATCACATATGACTGTTTTTTGTATGTGCAATCTACCACGGCGAAGGATGCAACCGCGTTTAGCGTACGTGACTGCTTTTCATGTACCACACCATGGTGATCGAAAATAGAAGTGAAGTCCAGATATGCGTAACAAGTGGACGGCGAAACAGGCAACGAGTTGTTACAATTTGCATTGAAGGTACACTAATTGTCAAGCCAATATCAAACTCAGTACTTGTGGACAACTTGTTTTCCTCCGATCGTTAAGTGAATCTCGACCGGTCGTGACGACTGTAGTGCGGCGGTTGTTTGGTCGTAGGTCTTCGTCGTAGGTCATGTATATGTATATGCAATTATATATATATATATATAGTTGAAGAGAAGAGCGCATTCAGCTTTAGCATGTTTTCTGTCTAGGTTTTCGATTGATGGTATTGTTTTCTTCGTTTCGTGAGATAGCTGGTAGGTTATTTCACCACGTAACATACATAGTTGCATTCGGTTATTGACGTTTCGGATTCAAACATTAATCCATTTTTAAAAAAATCACCGCTCTGCACAATGCAAATAAACACACTCATGTATGGTTTTTTTTTTAAACCAGCTGATCACTGGTTTCACACGGGCTATTCTTGCAGCATCATCTTGCATTTCGTCGATTCCTGACGGGCCACTCACAAATCAAGTATGTTCTCGTATTAACTATTTACAATAAACATGAAGCACTGGATCGCAATTACATCCGGACGTTTTTGGTTTAGCGTTATTCCAGAGTGACAACGTGACGTGTGTGCTGACTTGTTCGCTTATTTCTGGTGTGTTCACGTATGTACAAAGACTTGAGCACCATGGATATGTGCGGTCCGGGCAAGACATGATGATGGTGGTGTTGGTAAGGTGTTCCCGTGTTAGCAGTGTTTGGTGGCAGTTTGTCATGTGTTCTTTTGGTGCTCCATCTCTGAGGTGCATTGTTAGTCTTCTCGAAAGGAAGGATGTGGTGGCACCAATGTAGCTTACTACACGAAGCCTACAGTCTTCGTATGGACGAAGTCTTGCCCGGACCGAACACGTCTCATGGTGCTCGAGTCTTTGTACATACGTGAACACACACCAGAAAGGCACAAACACGTCAGCACACACGTCACGTTGTCACTCTGGAATAATGCATGACCAAAAAGGTCGAAGGGAGAGGCAATAACGTTCGGATGTAAATGCGATCCTCGTGCTTCATGTTAGTTGTAAATAGTTCAGATGAGAATATATTTGCTGTGTGAATGGTCCTTCAGGAATAGACAAAATGTGAGATGATGTTGCCAGAATAGTTCGTGTGACACCAGTGCTCAATTCATGTTTTGTAAAGTTTACTTTTGGGTGTTTATTTGCATTCTGCAGAACGCTCATTCTGAAAGTGGATCAATGTTTGAATCCGAAACGTCAATAACCGAATACAACTATGCGTGCCACTTGGTGACATAATTTACCAGGTATCTAACGAATTGAAGAAAACAATACGATCAATCGAAAACCTAGACAGAAAACTTGTTAAAGCTGACTGCGCTGTTCTGTTGGACATCGACGTGTAAAATGAGATGTCCTGCCAGAATACACGGATATATATACATATATATATATATATATGTATATATATATACATATATGTCGGCAGCGGCTCCTGCAACAGTACAGGAACATTCAAAACGCCACGACTGGTACTAGTACCAGCACTGGGACTAGCACGGGCATGGCGGAGCTGCTCCACAGCTGGCAAATCTGCACCGGGTTGCACGCCATAGTGGCCAGTCTAGCTACTCCAAGAGAGGCGTCCTCTGTGGCGCTGAGGCGACGTGTTGCGGACAGTCAATGGAAGCAGGAGTATTACTGACACAATATGTCAAACAGGTGCCCCACTTCCGTGTCTGAGAATGGATCCGATACAAACCGAAAACTCTTCTTTCTTGAAATGCCATATTAGACTTAAAATAAAATAGACTGCAAATTCTCAATCTGCTGATTCGTTGGAAAAATCACACATAGGAAGTTACATTTTTTTATCGCGCCACTTAGTGGTGGCAAGGGAGCTCCATCGGTGTTAAAATAATGTTTCTTTTCCAGGTGCGAGATGTTCAAATGGGCAGAATAGGATGTTGGAAATCTGCATGGAATAAATGTCAACTAAAAAATTTGTATGCCCTTGAAACAAATTTTTGAGCCAACAGTGTGCTGTGGCTATACTTCGGTTTGTTTTGAGATACAAAACAAAAAAGCAAACATTTGCAAGGCGCTTTAGTCATATTAACATCCATGACATTCAAACATTGTGTAAGGTTTTTTTCCCCATTGGACCCAAACAATGCAAACTTGCTCTCAAAGAACACCTTTCTTGTTATTGTACTTGATAACTTGAAAGCATGCAATGGCAAAGAAACTCGGTAGTAACCTTCCCTTCATCACATCACATGTCCATACAATATTTTGGGTCAATAGTCCCTTTAAAAAAAAATTGGTTAAATATTGTTATATAAAAGCATGTGGGAGCAAATAAGAAGCAAATGGATTGTACTTGTTCATAGCTTAACTAGGGACTTAGCAACATGCAGACTCATGTGACATAGTCGTATTAGGTGACCCAACATCAGATGTTAGATTATCTGGCATAAATAGGTTAGGTTAGGTTTTGCTTTGGTAATTTTGCATTCTTCTTCATCATACATTACCCAATCCAAAGTTCCTTTCACTCATACACTTTTCCCACGCCTTGTTGAAGGGAGTGGGAAGCATGTACCTGCAATGCAAATTATTCCTCCCATGTTTTGTATGCTACTTGAATCATTTTGATGTTGTGGGTGAAATATGACTGCTTCTTGGGAGCAAAGTACTTCAACTTGAAGGGGTTATATCTGGAATTGTTTCTCATTTTGCAAGAAATGAATATCAAATTTATGAAAATCACATCAGAAAACACCAGAAAAACAAATGGGTTACTAAAAAAACTAGGGGCTTCTATGCATCTAACCTATGCATCTATACCTACTTGATAGTCCATAAATAAAGCAGAAGAAAGGATGTTAAGCTGGGATAAGCTGATAAGAAAACAGCTTAGGTTAACTTAGGTTATGTTGTTGGTGCAATAGTCTTTGGTCTTGGTTATGTTGTTGGTGCAATAGTAATAGTTGGTCACAAACTGAAAAGTACCCATTTCCTGTGAAAATTGATGACACCATATCAGACATCAGAGGCAAAACAATATTTGAGGTCACTTCCCTATGGCATTCTAAAAGCCAATTGCTCTTGGAATCCATAAATGGTGCCAGCTGTTTTCGCTAGCTCTGTGCACAAACAATTTGTAGAACTATATGATCGGACCTTTGTATTTTTGGTAGAGAAAGGTCCATTATTTACAAATACCATCTTTTTGTTAATTGCACCCTGAACATGACATGGGAGACATCCAAAGGTAGGTGTTTGGGAAACAGAACATGTCCGTATACCCCCAGCTTCCCCTAGGTAGGTAGGTAGGTAGGTAGGTAGGGGGCCAGCATTCTTCATAATGCAAGACAAATAATAACATGAGTAAAAAACATGTACCCATCTCCAAAAAGAACATCAGAGGTAAATTACGTTGCATGCTACCAGGCTTGTGCTCGACTCAAGTTGAATCAAGAATGAACTAATCAATCAATTCGTTTTGGATGAGTCATGAGTTCAATCAATTGTTTTCCCCAAAATATATATTGAGTCGTGAGTTGAATCACATCTTTGTTAAAAAAAGTAGTCAAATCATGTGTCAATCATTAAAATCATAATGAGACAGTTGAACCTTCTGACTCAAATGCAAGTTATGAACAAATGATATAAAGCATGTATCGTCGTGAATAGCATGTCATGACACAAAGTAGAGAGTAAAAACACAGCATAATTATTAATGCTTAGAATTACAATTGTCAACTTGTCAGCTGCCAGTGAGTAAAGAATGAGAGGTACAGAAGTTATGTACCAAAAACCAATGACAATAATTATAAATAAGTATTATTGATGTCAAAACATATTTGTATGTGTCTATTCAAATAAGGGAATTATACATATATATACTGATATATATATAGGTACATATATATATATATATATATATATATATATATATATATATATATATATATATATATATATATATATATATGTATATATATATACATATATATATATATATTATTTAATACAACAAAGCATGGCTCTTAGATGCTCCTGGGTTTTAGACATTGTGTATAAGGAAAATATACAACCTTCAATATATCAGGAGGTGCTGAGTTGATATCAAAAGTAACGATAAAGATCATACTTTATTACGCAACGTTTCGGCCAGGGGCCATCGTCAAGGGTGATGAAAAAAGCTAGCTTAAGAAATTGAAAAAAGCATGTTGGAGAAAAGCATGCAAAAAGACATGTGGAATGCAGAAAAGCCTCCTCAGTGGTGCAGACACTCACAGAAAATATAAAATCCTCTATCTTTTATATATCTTTTATATATTTTATCTTTAATCTTTATATATCTTTCATATATTTTATCTTTAATCTTTTATATATATATATAATATAAAATCCTTCTGCGTGTCTGCACCACTGAGGAGGTTTTTCTGCATTCCACGTGTCTCTTTGCACACTTTTTCCTGCATGCTTTTTCAATCTTGTAAGCTTGAGCTTTTTTCATCACTCCTGGCGATAGCCCTGGCCAAAACGTTGAGTAATAAAGTATAATCTTTATTGTTGCTTTTGATGTTAACTCAGCACCTCCTGGTATATTGAAGGCCATATATTTTATTTGTACACAATGTATATATATACATATATATAGATATGTACAGATATATATATATATATATATATATATATATATATATATATATATATATATATATATATATATATATATATATACATATATATACATAGATAAATATATATGTATATATATATATATATACATATACATACATATATAAACATATATATATATATATATTGATATATAAATATATACATATATATATACATACATATACATATGTATACATATACATATTTATATATATATATATATATATATATATATATATATATATATATATATATATATATATATATATATATATATATATACATTTATATACATATCTATACATAGATAAAGATATATGTATATATATATATATATATATATGATATATATATATATACATATATATATATATATATATATATATATATATATATATATATATATATATATATATATACATACATATATGATATATATATATATATACATATATATATATACATATGTATACATATATATATATATATAGCTATACATTTATAGCTATACATAGCTATAGCTTATAGCTATAGCTATACATATATATATATATATATATATATATATATATATATATATGATATATATATATATATATATATACATATATAAACATATATATATATATATATATATTTATATATAAATATATACATATATATATACATACATATACATATGTATACATATACATATTTATATATATATATATATATATATATATATATATATATATATATATATATATATATATATATACATTTATATACATATATATACATAGATAAAGATATATGTATATATATATATATATATATATATATATATATACATTTATATACATATATATACATAGATAAAGATATATATATATATATATATATATATATATATATATATATATATATACATATATATATGATATATATATATATACATATATATACATATACATATATAGCTATAGCTATATAGCTATAGCTATACATATATATATATATATATATATATATATACATTTATATACATATATATATATATATTATATACATTTATATACATATATATACATCGATAAAGATATATGTATATATATATATATATATATATATATATATATATGATATATATATATATATATATATATATATACATATATATATGATATATATATATACATATATATACATATATATACATATGTATACATATACATATATATATATATATACGTATATATGTTTGTATATAGGGGGAGAGGTGGGGTTTCTGAACACTTAAGGCAAATAGCTCTACAAATAGCTCTACTGCTGCTTCTGTATGGCTGAACCAGTAATTGTACTGTGTTTACTGAACACAAAAATGAACAAGCTATCCATATTCAAACAGTTCCTTTCAATGAAAATACTCTAACCACTTACAAAGAGGAACTTTAAAACAGATAATTATTTTATAGTGGTGTGCCGTATTCTGAACACAAAAATGTTGTTGTTCAGGATTACCTCACTGTAGCTGTTGTGGTACAAGCTATTAGTAGACACTAAAAAATGCTGGTGTAATTGCAAAAAAAATTGAAAGTCACTTCCTTATGGTTTCCTTAAGCCAACTGCTCTTGGAAGCCTAAAATGGCTTCCGTGAACTTCACAACCTCCATACACAAAGCATAGGTAGAACTATGTGATCAGACTTTCATATTTTGGTAGTGGCAGGTCTGGTAATTTTTTCTGAAAAGGTGTTTTGGGAATTGTCGGATTTTTTTGGCGGAATATCATGTTTATGAACGTGATTCGTAAGATGCGATCATTCGTTTTCTCCGTAAATGCTCATGTCTCGGTTAATCTTAGTGATAATATCTATAATGCACCATATATGCCACTGCTGTTCTTTGTTGCATAATTTATCCACCCTCACCTGGCACTTCTCAGATGTGATTAAAGGGACATTCAACACTTCACGCAGTTGATTCAACACTTTTTCATGTAGAAAATGCTTAATTTCTGCCTCTGTCACATAGATGACTAAACTAAACAGACAGCACTGCACAGCAGTTGGCTTCTGCTCGGTCCCATCTTGCCTCACGACATCCAAGAAATAGTATAATTCATAATTAAATAGGAAAACCTAACCTAACCTAACCTAACGTAATATAATCTACTCTTATATAAACGAATATAAATTCAGATATTATAATTTCAAAACAAGCATAATATTTAGTGACGTCATCCGTACACCACGGCCTCGAGCCGTGCTCTGCTTAGTTTTTTCGGGGTTGTGGTGGAAAGTAGTGGTGTGTCATCTATGTGGCAAAGAGGAGGAAACCAAGCATTTTTTAGGTGAAAAAGTGGTGAATCAACTGCGTGAAGTGTTGTTGGATGTCCCTTTAATCACGACTGAGAAGTGCCAGGTGAGGGATGGATAAATTATGCAACAAAGAACAGAGGTGTGGCATACATGGTGGATTATAGATATTAACGCTAAGATTAACCGAGACGTAAGCATTTACTGAGAAAACGAATGATCGCATCTTCCGAATCACGTTCATAAACATGTTCCAAAAAACACCCTTTAAGAAAAAAATACCACAGGTCCATCATTTATGAATACCACCATCTTTTTGTTATTTATGCACTGAATATGATGTGGGAGACGAATAAATGTAGGTGTTCAGGAAACAGAACGTGTTCAGATACCCCCCCCTCTTCCCCTATATATGTAACTATTTACCTACCTAGGTACGATGTTGGTGCGTTCTTTGCTATCTGGTTTCACATCGGTACATGTCTTATCTACATAGGTACCTAAAGCGCAAATTGAGAACAGCGACAACTACACCAGTTGTCAAGGTAGATACCCCCACCAGGCCGCCAGTTGTCAAGGTGGAAACACATCGCTGTGGAGCTCCTGCTTTTCTAGATAAGTCGTTACCAGTCTTCCAGGCTTAACTGTGGATTGGTATTTAGCAATTACTTCTGTGCATATATTTGCATAGCTTTATCTCATAAGTTTCTTTTTTGGCAAGCTGATTATAATATTTATATCTAGAGACGCTGCCCAGCGCCATTTTGTCCATTCTGTCTGTCTTTGTCTAGTGTGTCAGTGCTTTCAGCTACTTATATAATTTTTGGCAGTTATTCAGCGAGTGATTTCTTCTTTCTTTAAAACCACTGTCAACTTTCTGCACAGTGATTACCTTGTAAGTGCTGCATAGTTAGGAACTAGCATATATCTAAGCTTTGTCGGTTATTTTGCTCTGCTCTGTTATTTGGTAAATAATTTTGGAGCAAGGTATTTTTCAATTTCAATCTAGAATAAGCTGCAGCCTTTAGGATGGTTAACACCAGGATGCAGGCACTAGAGGATGAGGTTAGGGCCCTTAAGGCAGAGCTTTCCAAGCTCAAAGCTTCCCTTGCTTCAAAGGGCAGGCCAGAACGTAAGGGGCAGTCTGTAGCAGGGGCATCCTATGCCCAGGTGGTCACAGGCCACCAGGTAACTGTAGCTTCCCCTGCTGTGGAGGTGGCAGGGAGATCTGAAGAGATAAGTGTTCCTAGTGAACAGAATATTTCTAGTAGCTCACAGGAGGGGCAGTGGTTTAAAGTCAAGGGGTGGAGGATTTGGAGGCGTGAGCCTAAGCAAGGGGGCAGTGAGTGGCAGGTGGTAGGTGGTAGGAGTGTGAAAAAACCTAGCGAAGCAGCTCAACAGGCAGGAGTAGTAACAACATCCAACAGGTTCCAGGCATTGGAGGACTGCCCCCAGGATAGTGATAGTGATAGTGATAGCAGCAAGGAGAAAGTGCTAGTCGTAGGAGACTCTTGTGTGCGGCA
Source organism: Ashinkailepas kermadecensis (assembly GCA_034440615.1). NCBI lineage: Eukaryota > Metazoa > Arthropoda > Thecostraca > Neolepadidae > Ashinkailepas > Ashinkailepas kermadecensis. Next base: position 339,447 of record JAOTOM010004581.1, read on the forward strand.
TTTGGATAGGGTATTCTGTAAAGGTCGGAAAGGTAGGAGGTGCATCACCAGGCCTGGTGCCAAAGTTAGAGACCTGGTCCAAGTGGTCGCACAGGCCACCAGCGAAAACCAGTTCAGTACAGTTATAGTGCAGGTAGGAGTGAACAACATAGGTCCTGCTAGGAGTGAGGAGCTGATGCAGGACTACAGGGCCCTTCTGGCCACCCTGAAGCAAAGCAATAGCAGAGTTATTGTGACAGCTATTCTGCCTAGGGCTGGAGTCTCCCCTGAGTGGAGCTCTAGGGCACTGGCAGCCAATGCCAGGGTAGGTAGGCTTTGCAATGAGTTAGGTTTGACTTTTGTTGACAAGTGGTGCAGGTTTTATGGCTCATCTGACCTCTATCAGAGGGATGGCTTGCACTTCTCTGAGAAGGGGGTGCAAGTGTTAGGCAAAGTATACGAACATGTCCTTCAGGGAAACTAGATAATGGGGTGGGGAGGGAAGAATTGGCATTGCCATCTCAGGGATATGTCAATAGTGACAGCATAGGCAATAGAACCTCACAGTCAGCAAATAGGGGTAGCAGTAGATCAAGGGGGCAGAGTGGTGGCTCATCCAGAGATGATAGAGCTACTCAACATAAAAAAGCCAAAGATGGTCATGGAACTTTTGTTAAGTGTATGATGCTTAATGCTCAGAGCATTCGATCCAAATTTGATGAGTTCAAGTGTTATGTTGCTGAGGAGAAACCAGATTTTGTTTGCATTACTGAGGCATGGGTCAGTGAGGGATATTTTGGGGATAACTTGCAGGACTATGAGATCCAGGGATACAATATGTTTTCATGCAATAGGGGTCCAGCAGTGAAAGGGGGTGGTGTAATGCTCTATGTGAATAGCTTATACAGTTCTCAAAAAGTAGTAGATGGGGTGAAAAATGTGTCTGTGGAGTCCATTTGGCTTGATGTTGCTGTGGGAAAAGGCAACAACAATAAACTGAGGATAGGAGCTTTGTATCGATCAGGAACCTTGCCACATTCTCAGCAACTGGAGCTTGATAAGGTGATTTGTGAGGAAATCAGTAGAAACTTTCAGAGGAAATGCCTTATTCTTGGTGACTTTAATCTAAAAGGATATGAAAATGTTGGTGTTGGCTCCCATCATGTAAACTGTTTAGGAAATGCCTTGAAGAGGACCTGTTCTTACACCAGTTTGTAATGGAACCAACTAGGCAGGGCTCATTCTTGGACCTTGTCTTCTCAGATTTAAGTGATTTAGTTCAAGACTTGACTGTAGGAGAAACTCTGGGAAGGAGTGGCCATAACATAGTGAGATTCAAGGCACAGGTATCAGGGACAATCAAGGATAATTTGGCAAAGATTCCAAATTTTAACAGGGCAGACTTTGCCTGCATGAGAGAGGCTTTAAGTGCCATAAAATGGGAAGAAGAATTCTTTGATTTAAATGCCTGTGAAATGTGGGAAAAGTTCAAATCCTACTTGAGGGAAATTCAGATTAGACATGTCCCCCAAAAGCAAAGGCGCAAAAGAAGGGTAGGAAAGCCAGCATGGCTTACACCAGATGTGATGAAAGCAATTAAGGCTAAGAAAGGTGCATTTATAGTATTTAAGGAGGCTTCAAATATCGTAAATCTAAGGTCATATCAAAAATCTAGAGACGCTGTGAAGCAGAAAATCAGAGCAGCAAAGCGAGCAAAAGAATTGGATTTGGCTAGGAACTGTAATGGGGACAGTAAAAAGTTCTTTAGTTTCTACAAGCTAAGTAAAGTTTCAAGCACAATTGGTCCACTGGATGTAAATGGGACTATATTGAGTGAGGATAGTGAGATGGTTGAGGAGCTGAGCAAGCAGTTTAAATCAGTGTTTACAGTGGAGGATGTGACTAATCTGCCAACCGTGAACCACAGTGCAGTGACAGGTGATCAGATACACGATGTTGATTTCATTGATAGTGATATTGTTTTCAATTATATCAGAAAAATAAAGACAAACAAGGCAGCAGGACCCGATGGAATTTATGCTAGGGTATTGCGGGAAGCTGAAAAGGAAGTGGCAATTCCACTTAGTATAATATTTTGTAGATCAGTTTCGCAAAATGAAATTCCAACAGATTGGAAAAGGGCAAATGTAGTTCCTATTTTCAAGAAAGGAGAAAGAGGGAAAGTTGAAAACTATAGGCCAGTAAGCCTCACATCCCTAGTCTGCAAGGTACTCGAATCAATTATCAAGGATAGAATAGTTAAGACGTGATGATGGTGGTGTTCTGGTAATGTTCTCGTGTTAGCAGTGTTTGGGGGCAGTTTGTCATGTGGTCCTTTGGTACTCCATCTCCGAGATGCATTGTTAATCTTCTCGAAAGGGAGGTTGTGGTGGCACCAATGTAGCTTACTGCACGAAGCCTAGTCTTCGTATGGGCGAAGTCTTGCACGGACCGAACACGTCTCATGGTGCTCGAGTCTTTGTACATACGTGAACACACACCAGAAATAAACAAACACGTCAGCTCACACGTTACGTTGTCGCTCTGGAATAATGCATGACCAAAAAGTTCAAAGGGGAGGAAATAACGTTGGGAATTAAATGCGATCCCAGTGCTTCATGTTGATTGTAAGTAGTTCAGATGAGAATATGTATGCTGCATGAATAGCCCTTCAGGCTTAGACGAAATGTGAGATGATGTTACCAGAGTAGCTCATGTGAAGCCTATATATATATATATATATATATATATATATATATATATATATATATATATATATATATATATATATATATATATGTATATAAATATATCTCTATGTAACATACGGCTAGTCCTTAAATCGTCAAAGAAACCTGGGCTATTTACCTATGTGCATTGAGCATGTAGTGCAAACTTCCTGAACAGTGTTCATATTAACAAGGAGTTTCTCCTTGTGTCCCTCAGTGTAAACCACCAATTTTTTAGTAGCGGGCGATTCAGTGGTTAACACAAAATCGCTTAATATGGAGCTTTTTGAAATTATTACTTAAACCGGACAAGGGATGCACGACGGAGGCGGTTCGTCTGATTTCCGAGGTCGGTGGGAGCCCTGTTCAAGTGCAGATATGCCGGGTATAGATCGTGGTAGAACCACGTAGGCCTGAAACCTGTCGATTAACACGCTAGCCCTGGAGGGCCTCGGAAAACTACGCGCACAGGGGGGGGGCGGATTCCGCCCCCTTAAGATCTCGGGTTCATATTGGAAGCTGGAGTAACAAAATTCGCAGGGTGGATGGGTACTGTAGTGAAATATATTGTGTGCAAAATTTCTATGACCCAGGTCAGTATAGTCAAGGTCAAATGAGGTCACATGTGTCAAAATTGTCTTGTTTTGTGTGGCTTGCGGGTCATTACTATGGATCGCTGTGCTTAATTGTGCTTAAATGCTCCAAAATGGGCATCAATGATGTTTTTGGACATTACTAATGATGCAACGCAGATGCTAGACCCGGAATTTGACCTCAGGTCACCTATGTAGCAGCACTTTATCAGGTCAGTTACCTGTCCCAGTTACCAGAACCTGGCCGCCCGCCTGACTGCTCAGTCGGAAGCCTCGGCACAATCGGCTTCGCGAAGAAGGGAGGGAAGTACATGAATAAAGTATGGAAACGCTTAGGTGCACGATGACAAACAGTAGTTTCTCAGAATGTGTGGGGAGTAACATGCAAAACGACATCAATCGCATGACAGTCATTTGCATTGATGACAACATTCCAGTTGACCAAGTTTGGTTCCATTAACTCCGTCATGAACTTGACTTGACTTGACCTCGGTGACCTAACATGACGTTGAAATTATATAACATAATAATATACATGAAACAAGTCGCTAGTGTTGCCAAGAACACTACCTTTGCGGGAAGCGCATCAGTGCCGGATTTTTAGAGTCTGGCGCAAGGGAATGTTTTGACTTTAACGGCACCTAACCCGAAAAATTGTCGCCCGATTTGCGTTTTTCTTGCATTAAAGGACGTGCCGGACACTTCTAAGACGGTACGCAAAAAATGGCGTATATCGACCGGTAAAATCTGGAGTACGAAAAAAACGAGTATGTACGGAAAAAAATGAGGGGTGGGGCGGATTTCGCGCCCTCCTCCAGTGCGCGCGTTAATGTAGGTTCTACTTCCCTTTGGGATCATGATATGTTCCTTAGGATTTTAAATCAGATAGATGACGATCTAAATTCGCAACGGGGAAGAGGGCCATCGTAACCTGTGCAGTGACGGGATGGAAGGCTAATTTTAACCCATGGTCAATTTCTCGATTGCTTTCTCAACAATACTGCATGACCCATCAAACTGAACTTTGCCATAGCTCATATAATTTCATAACGCATCGTTTTTCGTCACATTTGGATCCGGGAGATCATGTTCGGATTGGAGTTACAGCAATTGAGAAAGTCAGGTTATTCGTACAGCAGAAGGTTATTCATTCCTCTAATCCTGTTACAAAACGTCTACTAGCCAGTAGTAGCGAAGATCGAAAGAAATGTGAAATATCTGCATGTAGGCTAATCACCGTAATAGTTCCATCACCCTGTAACAGAGGACAAGATCAGATTCGTCGAAGTCTATGATTCATAGTTTTGGTTCCATTGGGTAGCTGATGTCATACAATGCACGTTTGATACTGTTTATGAAATGAAAACTCGAAATAAAACCATAAAATAACGAGTGTCTAAATAGGTTTTCTCCACTCGATGCACTTTATCCCTGACTTGGCATCAGGTCACTTCACGGAGGTCAATCAAATTGGATTAGGAACTTCTCATATTTCTGCATACATACCACGGCAAAAAAATGTTACAAGAGCGTGCATATTACAAAATAGGAAACTTGTGCCAAAATTGGCAATGACCTCAGGTCACTGAACTGACCTAGAACGGAAACTTTCCGAATGATGTGTTTGATAGGCACCGCCCAATTTTACTCAAGGAGCAAGTTTCTGTTTCAATATATTTTCATTCATATTAGCTATTCATCCTGAACATTTTGAGGTGGTTCTCCTTAACATGTGCTAGGTCAATTGCCTTGCGCGACCTGGAGGTCGAAACTTTCACATCAGATGCGAAATGACGAAGGAAAATGCTTAACGGTCCGCCGTGTTTTTTTCAATCGCTGAAACATCCTGTAGAGGTAGGGGAGGGGTAAATATTCCCGTGTTCACGAACCCTAGCATATTATCAGTGCACATCGGTAACAGCCCATCCATCGTATATACGTACATTCATACATATGTATATGTATATATATATATATAATAAATATAGATATATATATATACATATATATATATATATATATATATATATATATATATATATATATATATATATATATATATATATTTATATATATGCGCGTGTGTGTGTATACATATATATATCATATATATCTTTCATTTTTTCCCGGTCCGACTTTCGGCGCCTCCACTTTTATAGCTCAACTTTCCGTTCTCTTTGACCCATTGCACCAACCGAATTTCTGTGCGAATTTTGTTCGTAAACCGTCGGTCCGTGCTACTTTGTTCATTTTGACTTTAGGTCCGTTTGACGTCTGCAATTGGACTTTTTGGCATGTTCACCTGTTCGTTCGACTTTCAGCGCGCTTCGAACTCTTTTAATTATACTTTTTATCCGGTTGACTTTGCGTTCGACTTTTTTCGACACTTTGTCCGGGTATCGCAAAATGGCATTGAGACGGCTCGAAAGAAAATCTAACTGAAACGTCGACATCGCAGCTGTGGTATGGGGCCAGCCTCCGGTTTTATGCGGGACAAGGCCAGAGTGCTGACCGCCGCTCGCGGGTCAGACTTGCTCAATTCCCTTCAACCGCGCCCCGCACCCTCCTGCTCGCCCTTATCTCCCTGCCCGCAGCTGCACCCGGCATCAAAGGAAGCCGAACGGAGGGACAACAAGTGAGCGGGGTCAGCGGTCGACTCCGGAAAGATTGAACAGGGATCGGACGTAATCAATTATGGGGCATCCGTGATCAATGACAGCATTGCAGCAGCAACTAACGGTCGCACGACAGTCGTCACGAACGGTTGAGATTCACTTGACGATCGAGGAAAACAAGCTTTCCGCAAGTAGAGTCTCGATTTTGGCTTCAAATTAATGTACCTTCAATGCAAATTATAACAACCGTTGCATCTTTCGCCGTCCACTTATTACGTATATATTTCGACTTCACTTCCATTTTCGATCACCATGGTGTGGTACATGAAAAGCAGTCACATACGCTAAACGCAGTTGCATCATTCACCGTTGTAGATGATTGTACATACAGAAAATGGTCATATGCGATCGAGTACTTTCTTCTGCTTCAGTTAGATGCGCCTACCCAATAGACGTTTTGCGGGATTATTATGCCGTTAGGTTAGGCGTCACTGCACACTCGTGAATATCTCATGCAAATAAAAAGTCTGAGACGAACATCGAGGTACATGTGACATGAATTATCCGCAAATAACTCAGCCGTTCCTCACTAATGAGCGATTCAGCTGCTTTACAACTCAAAGAATGTACACAAAAGCTTTTCGAGACTAGTCCATCATTCATGTTTCACAAAAACATTATTCACGCAAACGGGTAAACAAATACACACGAACACAAGAGCGCACACACATTGTAAGTAAATACAATTACATGCATCAA
>JAOTOM010004582.1:0-346538 GCA_034440615.1 Ashinkailepas kermadecensis
GATATGCTTTTATTGAAACACATGTCAATGGATTCAATCATTACAGAAGAGGTAGGTATAATCTTGTCATGTGACAGTGGAGTGCAGTCACCAATAATTGAGCAAGCCGCTTTTTAGTGTAAATCCTATACCCAGCTTATACCAAGAGCACAAACACATTTGCAGCCTGGCAATTACAGGTAGGTACATACCTACCTCTTTTTTAAGGAAAAAATCAGGTTAATACTCACATTCATCCGCCAGCTCAACTTGCTATAATAACAATCGCAACGATCCGCGCCACGCCAAAGATGGCGGATCGAGGACGAAAGAAAATGGTGGCACAGTGTAAACTTAAACTCTCATTAGCATGCTTTTCCTTTTCATTACCTCACATTAAGAACGCAGGTGGCAGCGGTACCCCTGCAACCGCCCATGACCTCCCCGCAACACCCAGCCAACACCCCACGTACTTCAAATCGCACGCTGCACGGCGCATGCGCGAATCTGGCAGTTCACCCGCGGGCGGAGGTGAAGTGACGGAAAAAGGGTGTAACAAAAGTACCTCACTTTTCATACTTTTTAAAGTATTGTCGGAATACTTGACATGAAAATGATACTTCGAAAACTCCCTCTGTACTTCGAAGAATGCAAGCCTACCACTTTTTACAAAAAGGTGCTAGAATATGCCCCATATTGATACTAGATGGGTTTTATGTACCTCCGATTACTCCCTGAGTACTGATTTTTTTTTACAGTGTACCATCACGACCATTGCTCCTTCCACTACCGCAGCAGACAACGGATACCATTCTGCTGGTCCTGAACGCATCAATAACCTGTGCTACTACTTCATGGAAAGGGCTCCAACGATGGCATGGAAAGCGCAGGACACGGGCGGTAAAGACACGTACGGCAGTTCCGCCGCCATCGCGGCTACTCTTCGCCCGCGACCAATCGGCGTGAGGGATTGGCGACGCTATATGACTCAACGGTCAACGTGTCGTAAAAACCAATAGCCAGCCGACGTTCGTCAGCGCAACTCAATATGAATATTTGACGTCACAAAGTGCACGATCTAGCAACGGTCCTGGGTGGGCGCTCACAGGATGCCAAACGGCAGCTTTGCGATGACCCAGTCGTCTGACAACAGCTACTGGCCGTCCAAGTGGTGCACTGACGAGCCGCTTGACGGCAAAGATTTCGCGTTCATGAACACGGCTGGGTGTATGCAGGCAAAATTATACAATGGAATTCCGCTTCTGTCACTTCGCAAGTGCGCAGGAGGCCCTCTCACATAACGGGAACTGGATGGGGGGGGGAGATATATTTATGTCCAACACCTACCCCTCAAAAACTACTGAAACTAGAAATGCAATGCATGGATGGAAGATTGCTGCAATAGCTAATCCCTTAGCTATACATTTGCGGCCCTAGTTCTTCATGGTGAAATGTGGTCTAAGGTGTCAAGTTTTGATGATTTTGTGATTGATGGATTATTTTGGCCATTTCTACGGACAACATGGGCAAGCTTCATTCCGATTGTCGACAAATGTATGCATTACCTGAAATAGGACACATGAGGTGAAATGAACGCCATGAACTTATAAACCGTCCCTACATGTGGCAACATTGGAATTATCTCGCCATGTTGCCGAGCGTGGGTGGTGGCCACGGGTGTGTAGTCCAGTGCCACCAAACCCAACACATGACAATATGTATATATATATATATATATATATATATATATATATATATATATATATATATATATATATATATATATATGTATATATATATACATATATATATATATACATATATATATATAGTCAATAATTACCTGTACAGTACACCGAACTATATCGAAAGCACACACCGCCCGGGGATACACGGGAATACCGCCCGGGAATCAGGGGGCGCGGCGCGCCGCCGCACCATTGCGCCCACCAGACCCTTGTTCCTGACTGTTTATCGTTCTAAAATTTACGTCGCAAAAGGTGAGCGCTGTAGCGTTGGGCTTAAGAGCGTCTAACCTGCTTGTGATTATCTAGCTGCGATGTAGATTTGTAACGATACATGGCGATCACAGGTTAAAATTAGATGAAAATTAGGCCAAGGTGAGCTGGAATAATCTGCAATGCTTTGACCTTAGTTAGGTGGCAGCTTGTTCATCTCAAAGAGATTTACTACCGTTGGTCCCATAAGCCATCTATCATCCAAAATATCATTCAGTGTCAGTTCATAGAATGCTCTGTCACACTAAAGATCATTATCTGTCAGTTACTTGTTTAGTTGATGTTACTGAAGGCACGATAAGGGCTCATTTATTGCGTCGTGTGAACTGCATGATGCTTGACCATTGCCTGTCTCTTGACGTGCACACTGATGGAGAGCTGTACATTTCGTGTTGTGGTGACAATGACGTCCTCTCCACACTTTTGTGATATTCATTCCGTCGATGTCGACATAATTCAGTGGGAAATTGGGTCTGGTAGAACGCTTACCTGCTTTTAGTGATTGTAGGCTTATACACGCAAGTGAGTCCAGGCAGTCCGGCGAACGTGCAGAGGTTTGGCACGTCTGAAGTGCGACGGATCACTGTCTTCAAACTATTCCAACCATCCCAACAAATTTCGACCGAGATGTTAGCCTACAATGAACTTACGCGTCTCGTAGCACATTAGACCTCACAGGGGTGTAGGATCCTATTCAGTTGGGAGGGCTCCAGCCTTCCCCCTCAACTTGCAGCTCAGCTCCCCCCCCCCAATTTGCATTCAGCCCCCCCCAAACAAAAAATTTGGATGTCAAACCCATTAAAAAATCAAGCAATGCTGAAGAAATGTCAAGTACGACATACTACTCGTGTTCAACCTAGGTAGCTTTAAGATTGCCCAAAATTTATAATGATTGGTGACAATGTTCTCGTGGTTCTTCTAAGTGTACTTTAGTATTAGTGGTGACTGTCTTCTGAATAATTGAAATAGTACAACCATTCCTATTTTAAGTTTTCTCAAATCGATTATCACACTGGTCATTTAGCACTGATTGCAATGTTTAGTTTGCTATGATTGTTACATGTTGTTTCTTTCGTGCTGTTTTAATCCGTTTTGATCGACGGAAATTTGAAGTGACATATATAAATATTATGAAAACAATACTGAAATAAGGCACAATGGGAAGCAAATGGAAAGGAAGTCGATTCGGCACTAAGTGGATTCTCCATATTCGGTAGTAGTTTTGGGTTAACCATTTTCTGATTGTTTTGTCCCCGGATAGGATAAGTTCATGGTAAACGGGGAAAAGGAAAATAATATGTATTATTTTTTTCGGACTTCAAACATGGTCCCCAGCGGCATGCACACCGGGCGTGTTGCGTGCATAAAGTCCGGATGATCAAGTTTGGTGGTGCCAAAAAAAATCACTACTTCTCTCAATGTTTGCCGTCGAATAACCCGATAACCGTCAGTCGGGTTGCCACGAAACATTGACAACAGGCAAGATTGGATCGATGCGTACACGAATTACCTGTCGCGAAAACCATGGCACGTCAAACACGGTCGCTAGTGGCCGGGCATTGTTGGGACGGGATATTTTAAAAGTTCTTGTATTTTTTAAAGTTCTGGTATTTTTGTTCACGTCGCGTGATACACTAGGTAATCCTTACAATAAAGCATTACATCATGTTTCGCCAGTGTCCTTACATTTCAGGCTAGAGGCGTAAAATCACCCATCACCCATAAAATCACCCGTCACCCATCCATGATAGACGGAGACTGGGCTAGTGGTTTACCTTCGAGAACAATCGCGCTAGGAACTTGCATCCACACCCGGCAATTTTGCATGGGGGTAGACGGCAAGTTTGGCAAGTTTACCACCAATTATTTCGATAACCGTCAGTCGGAATGCCACGAAACTACGACCACTGGCAATATTGGTTCGTTGCCTACCTGGACTGCCTATCGCGCCAGTCGTCGGACTTCAAACATGGTTGCCAGCGTCCTGTGCGCGGGTGTGTCGTGCATATGCGAAATAATAGGCACGACACACCAGTTCCGAAATCCGAGCACTTTGTCGCATTCTGGTATGTCGTTGTTCCTGAATGATTGTGCCACATTTGTCAAAGGTGTAGGTATAGTTATATTAAACACTGATGACTACAAGCGAAAGATAATTGACCTACTCTTGGATGTAACAACTTACCGTAAAGTCAAACATGGGACTACGAAGACAGAATCTGATAGGTTCAACAAGAAGGTGAGGCAGATCCTGAAGAGGTCGGCGCAGGGAAAAAACTACTATATCTGCTGGAGGAAAACCCCAGGGCGCCCAGCATGAGGGGTTCTCCAGAGGTCCCAATGCGCCCCATCACCTCGGGAATAGGAGTGCACCACACCGACTCGCGAAAGTACTTGCAAAACCTCTATCTAGCGCACTAGGAACTATGAGTGAAAGCCATGTGAGGAATTCTGGTGACTTCCTTTATCGGATTAGGAATATGGAAGTAAATAACTTTTTATCGGATTAGGAATATGGAAGTAAATAACATGAAGTTGACTAGTCTGGATGTAAAGTCACTATTCACCAATGTTCCTGTCGACAGTGCAATGGAGGCAGTCAGGAGGGTGCTAGAGATGGTCGATGATAACTCTTTGCATTCACCACGAGATGATTTCGCTGAACTTGTAGAGCTACGTGTCAGATTCGGTGTTTTTTTTTATTAGTGGGGATAAATATGAACAGGTGGAAGGACTCCCGATGGGGTCACCGCTTAGCGCAGTTCTCGCAAACATGTTTATGGAAACATTAGAGGTGGACCATTTCCATCGGATGCTCGGTGATGGATGCTTCTGGGCTAGATATGTGGATGATTGTTTCATGGTTGTGCCAAAGCACACTGACCTCCAGGAAGTGTTAGGCTGAATGAACGACGTGCACACGTGCATCAAATTCACTCTGGAAACATAGGGACGGCAAACTGCCTTTCCTGGGCATCTTGGTCTAAATAAATGTGGGGGGGAGGGGAAACTAGCATTTGCAGTGTATCGAAAGCCCACTACCAAAAATTACTTTGTCCATTTCTTTTCAGGTCACCCCACACGGACAAAAGGGGGGGGGGGTTGCACGGGGTTTCTATCTACGGGCATATCGAATTTGTTCTCCTGAGTACCTCCAGGAAGAGTTGATGCACATAACCCAGGTATTCAGACGCCTTATATTTCCGCTGGAACAACTTATTGAACTCAAAGCAAAATAAAAAGCATACACAAGGGGCACAATGTCCGGGCTAACAAAACCCAAATCCATCCCATTATAGTCCCCGCACAGCACAATGCCATAAATATTTCCCTATATATGGTGGCATAGCAAGAATAATTGAATCCACTGGGCAGAAGATTGGGGCCATTATTCGTGTTCAACATCCAAAATCAGATAATCACAATTAGTCGGCTGTATACAAGATCCTATGTGGGTGCTGCGAAAAAAAGAGTATATCGGTGAGACAGGCTGCTCAATTAAAGAAAGGATGAGGGAGCACAAGGGAGACTTGCGCAGCCATAGGCTATCCAGTGCCATAGTCATCCACGCAGACAGGGAAGGTCCCCTCCCAGATTGGAATGGGGCACACGAAATAGTTAGGATAGATAGCAAATTTAGAAGGAAAGCAGTGGAAGCAGCCCAGATAGTTAATGAAGACTGCATTAACACATCTCCAGGATCCATAAAATTAGCCCACATAGTAGCATACATGATCAAGGGAGGGGTGACAAATAAACAGGGGACAGGGGCGGGATAAGCACACACATACAGACACACTGCACAAATACATACCTACACTTACACACACACACACACACACTAGCAAATATACACACACACACACACGCACAAGCACACGCACACACACATACACATACACACATGCACACATACATGGACAGCACACTTGCACACACACATTTAGGTCACGAAAGCTAATAACGCGCTATAGGAATGTTACGCCGACGCCATATGCACATTTTCCTTGTTGACTATGAACTGGATGGTGATTACCAACGACTGATTGATGCTTTTACATTTGTGTGTGTGTGCTTTTGGATATTTCGTCTGCGTGTCTTTTGCCAACCTGTGGTAGATGTAGTGTCACGTGTCGATTGAAAAAAACAAAAACACTTATGTATTTCTAATATTTCTAAAAATATCGCATTTGTCACCCTGATGAAGGCATAAAGCCAAAACGTTGGTGTTCATTTTTCGAATATAACTTGTGCCATTGTAGTCTGTATTTTGCAAACATAACTCCTTTGTTTGCTTGGTGGTGGAGGTGTGTGAAACTTGTCCCATGAGCACCTTAAAGCACAAAAACATTTTGGTGGGATAGTATATAATGAAGAGTAATGTAACATTACAAATAAAACCTAACTCAACATAATTTAGCCCAACCTACTGACGCTGGATTGCCTATAACCTCATGTGCGATGGTATAAAACCTACTATGTTTGGTCACCTGATATCATTACACCACCAAATGAGTCTGCATAATCTGCCATTCAAATGCTAAGTGGCATGATTTTATATAGTGAATATTTTGCTTGCATGATTTCCTGGTAAATATATAGAAGCACCCACTCATTTCCTCTGCAAATGTTTTCTTTTCAGTCGGCAAGCAAAATAGCATTAAAAAAGGGTATATTAAGTTGGTAGATTATTGTCTTTGTTTCCCTGATAGAGCTCATGGTGGCAAACATTAGCTATAAACCAAGGGTAAATATGTAGAAGAAGCCACTAGGCTAGTTTTTGGTCAGGAATATGTTTTCAGGTGCTTACTGATGTGATTTAAATGCATGTGCTATTTGCATCTTTGGGAAACAAGAACCTTTCAAGATGTAAACCATTCAGGTGGAGTAATTATAGCTTAATAAGTAAGTTAGTTCACCAAGAAAATAACATGAAGTTCATTGAAATAGCATTACAAAACACCAGAAAAAGAAACATTTTTAACAATGCAGATACATTAGGGTGATTAAAAAAGAAACGTTTGAAATTATAATGAGTTCATCTATTGCTTTGTGATGCTTGATGAAAAGTAACTCCAACTATGAAATTTGATTGGAATCAAAGAATATTTATGGGTCCTGCAAGTCCATCAAAGCTTCTCCTATGCAATGGGCCGGCGCCACGTTCGAATCCAGGCGTCGACGTTTCATAAAGTTTTTACTGCAAATATATGTGCTTGTGGAACCTCTCAGACTTCAGATAGCAAAAGATAGTGGAATAGCGTATTTTTGAGTCAAAATAAACCGCTAATTCAACTAAATATAGCCTCCTTTAAGTATTCCCAGTTCATATCTGCGAAACGTCGACACTAAATTTGAAATGCTGAGGAATATTTCCCGTTTTCCGATTCCTGGCTTCTTTTGTGCATTGAACACCGTGGAAACATGTAACAAAACGTGGCAAGTGACACATATCGGTACATTACGGGACGGGAGTGTCAGTTGATATATTTGCACAATTTATAGTTCAGGCCGGCTTCAGGAGTGGAGGCGGCGGTGGGCCTCGACGACCTGCAGCAAATACAGCTTTTCGGCCTCGATTTTACTTCGACTAGTAGTGGAGCTAGTGGTGAGGTGGCAACGTCCAAATCCGCCGGTTTACTGGCCTTTCCTACCAGGACTTACGAAACAAGAGAATTTCTGGAGCGATTTGTGCATCTTTTTTTGTGTAAGGGGAGGCATGTTTGCTTTTGTTTTAGTTAAACAAATACAATATACGATTGTTTGTTTCTGTCTCATCGCCCGGTTAAACCTGAGGGATATGTTATCACTGCCCGGCGCATTCAGTATCCAACCGGATAGCAGGATACATTATCCGATGGACCCACACTTTTTAACTTGTGTAGCGACAGGATACAGCATTCATGAGTGTATTGTGGGAACGCCTACACGGATACCTCGCGAAGTCCTAACATAGATCATATTGTATATGATTGGCGGAGTGACGCACTCCCCACCGGTGGGCTTTCTCGCGTCACCAGGCAGTGACCTTGTCGCCACACGGTGCGGGCGCGTGAACTATCGGGGATCACGCCGGCGCGGAGTGCATGGGTCATGGGTGTGACGATGCCGGTGCACGGCCCAGTGTTGCCGCGGCCCAATTTTACAGCGTACCAGGATCGCACCCAAATCGTACCAGATTGGCTATGTTTCGTACCAGATCATAAGCCAAAATGTACCTAATTTCGTTCCATAAAAAGTAAACATAATTTGGGCAATTGTGTGGCTAAGCAAGTAATTTATATAATTGTCTTGGTGTTTTAGGTGCTCTCTAGATACGTTGGTATAAATTGTCAGAAATCAGGACAGGTTCAATCTTAGACTCCTGATGTCGCCTAGCGAAAGCAGTTTTTAACTATGACGAAAAAGGGCAATATGCACGCAATGCGCAAACAGCTACTCTCGGTATCACATAGAAATAAGAAAAGTCAGTCAGTGCTTCATAAGTTTTTTTACCACCAGCAGGTTCGGGATGCTCACCGTATGCAACATCGCAGGACATGAAGACGGGACAGAGGAGTAAAGACTGGAACGAACCTGCGGTGGAATGTGCGTTGTTATTGGTGAGTCATTTTCATTTGTTATTGGTGATTCATTTTTTACTTCATGGAAGCCGTGGCCATCAACTCGTGGCAGGAGGGCGCGACTTGCTGCTTGGTGAGGATCAGAGAAGGCACTGTTCCCACCTGGAGGCGGTTCCACTGTTGTCTTTATGAGGTTCAGGCTAGGGATACTCTCACGGCGGCCGCGCTGGAGTGCGACAGGGACAGGAGATCCTGCATCAGCTGGACTACCTTTGGGAATGCTGGCTCGCCACTGCCATCTTTCAGCTTCTTCACCTCCGCCCAGTACTCGCACGCCGGCTTCTTATTCGGGAGCTGCTCCTTCGCCGCCTACTGGAGTCCTCGCCATTCTGAATCCAGGGCCTCGTACTCGGTCTCTTCGATGAGATTTGGAAATCCCAGAGCCAGCGACAAGATGAAGGGCGCTTGCGAGGTTGGGTTCAGCAGCTCCAGAAGTACCCTGGTCTTGTCGCTGAAGTCGAATCGTCACCGGGTCTGCTTGCAGAGCTCGGTGTCGACCATTTGTACCATTACCATTTGACCGGTGTAGACCATTTGAGTCGGAAGGCTTGGACCACCTCCTGGGGAACAGACTCTGAAAGGATGGCCTGGAGGTTGGCGCCACAGTGCTTCTGCTCCATAGGGAGGATGTTCCTGGGATGATCAGAATTGACCACCTCCAGCCGCACACCTGGCTCAGCACGCAGGAAGTTACTGGCCACGGAGAGGTAGAGCTTCAGGAGCGTAGCTCGTGCATACTGGATCTTGGATGACTCGGACTGGAACACCTCATTCGCCCTAGTGATCAGTGGGAGAGCGTAGTCAAGGAAAGTGATGTACATCTTGTATATGGGGTCGCGTAGGGCGTTCAGGATGGTTGGAGCAGCGTGGACGTGATTCTCGTCTGCCGCATGCTGGAAGAAGAGGAGTAGGGCTGCCCACTGCTCGTACATCCTCTTCACCACCGCCTCGAGGGAGAGCCACCTCATTCTACAGGGGCGCAGCAGCCTGTGGACTGGGACGTCATCTAGCTCCTGGACAGTCTGGTACTCGAGGAGTCTCTTCGGGCTATTGATGAGATAGCTGTACACGTCTCGGGCTAGATCCCCTATGGATGAAGGCAGCTTCATGCACGCTGCGGAGGTGCACAGATGCAGGGAGTGACATATGCAGTCGGTGATCAATATGTGCGGGAGTTCTCTCCTACACAGTGCCTGCACACTGGTGACACTCCATCATGACGCTGGCATTATCGGCCGCAAATCCAATCATGTTATTCATGGGCACATCGTCAACTGACAGCACGCCACGTGGCGTCATGCAGGCCCTGGGCGGTCGCATCCTTGACCTTCACAAGGTCCAAGAACAGATTCCTGGTTTTGCCGTCTCGGTCGTCAAAAACACGCGCCACAATGGTCAGATATTTGGAAGTAGACCTGTCGGTCGTCTTGTCCACGATCAGTGAGAATGGGTAATTGCGCATGAGTGCACTCACTCTTACCATCTCCTCTGCTCCTATGGCATCATTGGAGCATTATCCTATCTTAGTAGTCCTCGTTCTGGCCGACTTAAGGTTTTTGCCACTTCTGATCCTGGGCATACCTTTTTGACTAAGGTACGAGATGGTCGCTTACCGATAATGACAGATGATGTTTAGCGAGGAACCCCGCCAGCAGTAGCTCGCCCTTGGCCACATTATCCTGCTGTTTATCGTGGCCATGGTTCCTTTCCGCGGCGGCAACAAACGTGGGTAGCTTACCACAGCCTGCAGAGCCGGTTACGTTCTTGTGACCCTCATTTGTCCCGTGTCTCTTCAGATGGGGAAGCAGCATAGCCTTAACAATGCATAGTGTTTTGTATGTGTACCAGCTAGCGCCACCGCGCTGCGAATTGACCTGTCCATTTCAGAAGAAAATGTGAACTGAAAATGAATAAAAACACGAAACAAATGTATTTCGGCGAAAAAGTACCAGATTTCCCTCCGGCGTACCTGCGTACCAGAAAAGGCGAAAAAGTACCAGATCTGGTACGATCGTACCATGACGGCAACACTGGCACGGCCAGTTCTGGCCGGGCCTGGTCGACCACTTATCAAGGGCACGGCACGCGCCGTCTAGGGGTAAGATGCTCGTCTCACAATCGAAAGGTTGTGGGTTCGAGTCTCACCTGTCGCTACTCTTCGCCCGCGACCAATCGGCGTGAGAGATTGGCGACGCTACATGACTCAACGGTCGACGTGTCGTAAAACCAATAACCAACGCTGATCCGTCCACCAATGGGTGGCGGCGGCTCATGGCCGTCCGGTGTGGTGCCGACACACGGGCTGGGTGTGTCTGGGCCCTGCATGGCGGTGCGGACGTGTCTCTGAAGGCCGCGTGGGTGGCTGCAGTTGCCGGTATCGCCAGCCTGCCTTTTCTGGTCGACGTTGGTGTGAGTGACAACTTGCACGCTTGTGGGTGGCCGTGTGTGCGTGCCGGTGGGTGACCTCTGGAGCATCGCAGAGTGTTTGTACCTTGTCGCCACAGCCTACATGCTGCCTACAAGCCCCCATACCCCAGCCACCATCCACATTGGGCGTGTTCCGTGGGAATGAGACAGTTGCCCTGTGTAAATATATCGGATGTAGAAAACATAATACAGATGCTGAATTTCAATTCGGGCTCCCGAATGCATGCGGTTTTGAGACCCGGTTTCGGTTGATTACTTGATGGCTTCGGTTCTAGTAAAAGTGGTAAAACTAACAGTGGTTTAAAGATTTTTAAAATACGCAGTCTGAGCATGTGACGTGCTGTTAAATTAGACATGAACGTTTGAAAAGAATGACATCGCAGCAGCAGCAGCAGCAGCGGCAGCATCGGTGTGTTCTAGAATGGTCCCCCGCGGAAACTCTCAGAGCGGCTGTGCTCCAGAAAACCCATTGCCGGTTCTGACCCGCGTTTAATTTCCAACCACTGAGTTGTGCTGCATTTGTGTTGCTGCAGGTGATTTGAGGCCGCTGCCACCGCCGTCGTCAGCACCTACATCATCGCCCACATCGCCACCTAGCGCGGCCGTCTCGACTCCCTTCGGCCTGTAAGTTGTTCTCGAACAGCGCCCCCGCCACCCAGTGTCGCCCTGACCCGCAGATGCCGGCCAAGTGCGGTCCACCAGAGGTGATGGCCACCTGGCCCCGGCACAGGGTTTGGCTGGCCCGGCTGCTGGGCCTGCTCTACCGCCTGCTGGGCCTCTTCTCCGACCTGCTGTTCGGCCTCGTCTTCCGCAACCGCAGCGATCCGCTGCCACCCATCCGCAACCTGGTGCTGCTGGAGAGCGCCACCAGTCTGGCGGGCAAGATCCGCTGCGGTCACCTGCGCAGTGAGGATGTGGTGCTCTCCTTCATGAAGCGTATCGAGGAGGTGAACCCCATTCTCAACTGCGTCACCGAGTGTCGGTTCGAGGAGGCACTGGCCGAGGCTCGCGCCGTCGACCGACTGGTGGCTGACGGCGCTAAGTCGACTGCCCAGCTGGAACAAGACACGCCCTTCCTGGGCGTGCCCTTCACCTGCAAGGACTCGATCGCAGTGCGAGGCATGAAGCAGACGGCGGGTTTGTGGGTGCGCCGCTTCTGCGTCGCCGACGAGGACGCGGTGGTAGTGCAGCAGCTGCGCGCTGCTGGCGCCATCCCCCTGGCGCACACCAACGTGCCAGAGCTGGTCATGTGGTGGGAGACGTCCAACACCATATACGGCCGCTCGCGCAATCCGTACGTCACGTCGCGCACCACGGGCGGCAGCAGCGGCGGCGAGGCGGCTCTGCTGGCCGCCGCCGGCAGTCCGTGCGGCCTCGGCTCCGACATCGGCGGCAGCATCCGCATCCCGTGCTTATTCAACGGCATCTTCGGCCACAAGCCGACGGCCAACGTGGTGTCCAACGACGGTCACCTGCCGGTGGCCGTCGGCCAGCGGAACGCGTTCCTGGTGATAGGGCCGATGAGCCGGCACGCCGGAGACCTGCTGCCGCTGTACCGCGTGCTGGCAACTGCCGGCCGCCGCCAGCCGGAACTGGACCGGCTGCCGGCCGCCAGCCAGCTGCGCTTCTTCATCATGGAGGACGACGGCGGCTTCCCGCTGGTCAGTGCTGTGCAAGACGAGGTGCGGCAGGCGATGCGACGCGTCGCGCGGCTCCTCGAGGCGGCACACGGCGTGTCGGTGCGCCCGCTCCAGCTGCCCGCCATGTTCCACCAGCTGCAGATCTGGGTGCACAAGATGCGGAGCGTGCATGGCGCGCCGACCATGGCGTCGGAGCTGCTCGATCGGCGCGGCGCCATCACGCCTGCCTGGGAGCTGCTCAAGTGGTGCGTGCTGCTGTCCAAGCATACGCTGCCGCTGTTGCTTTTTGCCGCCTCTGAAACGCCCAATGTCGCCGACAGTGACGAGCACCATCACTTCATTCAGCTGTGCGACAAGCTACAGTGCCAGCTGGACGAAACGCTCGGCGACGATGGAGTCCTGCTGTACCCGACGCACCCGACGCCGGCGCTCTACCACATGCAGTCTCTCTTCAAGCCGCTCAACTTTGCCTACACGGCCATCTTCAACGTGCTGGAGGTGCCGGTGACGCAGGTGCCTCTGGGGCTGAGCTCGTGCGGCGTGCCGCTGGGGGTGCAGGTGGTGGCGGCGCGCGGCCGAGATCATCTCACTCTGGCAGCGGCAGAGGAGCTCGAGCGGCTGGCGGGTGGATGGGTGTGCCCATCTCACATTGAATGACGTCGCCACCTTCACAGGCCTGCGGACGCCAACCCACTGTCCGACTTAGATTAGAGAAACCCAATCATCATTCGATCTTCGGGGACTCGAGGATAGTCGGGGGATGAGCTCTGAGATGCAATGTGAGTGGGCTGCGTAGCAGATTTTGACCGAGAGCACTCGAGTCTGATTGAAATTTTCAGTGTTATCTTGCACACCTTACAGGACCGGACCGGCTGTTGGCCGATCGCCTCGGGTAGGTCTCCTGAACGTCTGGAGCAGCCGATCATTTGTTGGTCCCGACGAACCGGTGCTGATCACGCCGGCAAGTGTGTGGCAAATGGAACAGGTTTGTTTGTTGGATTGTAGAGAAAAACAGGTTTGGCTGCGATGTTGAATTGTTGTATTGTTGATTGGTGGTAATAAGTTTGATTAATTTTAATACTAGTTAACAAAAAACAGCTGTAGCGATTCGCGTGTCAGGCGGCACATTACGGAACTGAGCTTACTTCGATGCGGACTGGTTCTGATGGAGGATCTGTCCCTGTGAAAGTGCGGGTGTGTTGTGCTATCGCATGTACCAGTGGACATCTAATGGCGATTGTGTCAGTTCCCGTTATCATGTGGACCTTGTATCAATGGCGCCATTGTGTTTTATTAATGTGTTTTTGGTTCATAGTAGATGTGATAAAACCACTTGAGCGTCAGCGACTTTTTCAGCCAGTGATGTTATGTAACTCCCACCTTGGTGCGGAGCCACACATGAACGCCCCGACATTGTTACGTTTTACAAAATTGCTGCCTCGGTAAAAATGTGTGACAGTTGGTACCGATGGTTGGATTGATTTATACTGGTGCTTCACGATGTGCCTACCGGTACTTTACCCCAGTAATAACGACATCATGTGGGCGATAGACCAGCTTCGACAGGCTGGGTGATTATGACGCCACGTTTTCGCACTGCAACGCTCATGTGAACATTGACATCCCGTGTTTCTGACCACAATACGTCCCATAATCGTCGGCTAACCCAGCCGCTTACTGTTGTCCCGCCACGAGACCCTACTCGTGCTGATGTGTGACCCCAGCTACCGACGAGACCCAGGGCGCCGTGACTGTTGCTGGCCGCTCTGCCCTGAGCTCCATCTCGACTGTGTACACCCACCGCCGATACGGCGATACGGCAGCCGCGCAGCATTATCGCGCTATCACGCTCGGCTGGAATGTGTCGCAATCGCACCAGAGTAACCTTCTCGCGCTCAATACAGCCTCGGCCTGGTGTGTGAGCTTGGCTCGAGAGACCATCACTGCAGGTGGCGCCTGCTGGTGCCGGGCGTTGCCGTGGGCCCCGCCATATTAGCAGTACCACCGAGTTCGGGAACACCGTCGACTGGCGTGGGTGTGACGCCCTGGCAGATACAAGGCGCCCGCGGTAGATGGTCGTGGAGCCCAAGTACCTGACCAGCCAGCGACACAACTGCTCCACCGTCATCCCAGGACACACTCATCCTAAATCCCAACCTGCCCCAGCCCGAGCCTGACCTGATCTGACTCGGTTCAGTCAGGTGTCGAGCTCTCAGACTCTGCTGCCCTGTCGTCAGGTGAGATGATGGGCTCCCTGCGTGGCGACTCTGAGTTGCGGCGCCTGCCTCACCCACGCGCGTCACACGCTCGGTCAGATGCTGGCCGCACACGACTCGTGGCAATCTGTGATGGGTCGGGTGCGCCGGCCCGGCACGGACGCCGCCCTCTTCACCAGCGAGCACGTACAGTGAGCACAGTTGTGCCGCCAGGCTGGCGCGCACACCAACCGCACATCCACACCCCTGCTCCAGCAAACCTGGGAGTTGCATTCTATTTACTATGCACTTAGCTCATAGTCGTTCTTGTGCGGGACGAAAGTGAAGAAATGGATCGGCTCCCAGAGAGTAATAGCGTCCTAAATCAGGGCATTATATTCACTAGAAATTCATTAGAAATGCTTCACACTCATCAGGCGTGTGTCATGAACACCGGAGGATGTCTGGTCGTTAAAACATCGTAAATCAGAAATCAGACCTCGGGCTCAGAACATCTCTGGTGATTCACAGTCTCCATCTGCGGAATTGCCAGGAGAGGGGAAGATGACACCCGAATTGGAAACCACGTCGATTCTTACCCCACAGTACTGAACTGTCGCTGAATTTGTTTTTATGTGGAAACCAACGGCATATTGGAGGGATTTGTGGGTGAGAGACGTGAGGAGCATTGCAGTTTAATACACGATATACAACGGGATGAGTGGTTCAGACATAATGTTCGTCCCCCAACCGAAGGGTTGTGGATTCGAGTCCCATCCGCCGCTGCTGTTCACTTGCGACCAATCGGCGTGGTAGGCTGACAGCGCTATGTGGCCAAGCCGATGGATGCGTCGTAAACAGACGAATAATCTACCAACCACGATCGACGACCATACTCCACAATCTATGCGGCTGTTTTGTGGTCGTTGAATTGAGTTAATCGGACGAGCAAGAAGTAAAACATGTGCAGGAAATCGAAAATTGCAGAGGGGCAAAGGGATCATTTGTTTTTCATGTAATTTTCATCGATGCTATTTTGTGATTTCTTGGCTCTTTTTGCTTGTGCTCCATACAATTTCATACAAGTTTTCATACAATTTCTAAATTTCCTTATTTCGTTCCAAGGAACTTGCAGTACGCATAATGTAAAGTTTTCTTTCGCCTTTCCCCACTTTCGGGTTAGATGCTATCTGTCGCCCTATAAACAAAGCTTTTATGATTGCATTTGCCATCAAACAAGCAAACAAGCAGCTGCTTGTTTCAGATGTTTTATCACACAGACATCGTTCGTGTTTATTATGAGTCACGAGTTATCAATGGGGCACTCGTGCATGAATTTATAATGCGATTATTCTCTGAGGGCTAAAACTAATTATGCGAGGGCTAAGCATAATTCTGCAACTTCTTCAACATCTCAGATATCCTTACGAGCCAGACCGATGTTTTGGTTGCATTCTTGTTACATTTTCCTCTTTGCCGTTCAAAATTCCATACTTGATCTGCTGATGATAAACACCTACCCTTTAGCCTCGGCCAGGGGTGGATTTCCGGATTTTGTGGTCGGAGCGTAACATTTCAAGAAAATATAACTACTCGGCAGTGCATATTTCTGTGATGGCGAAATTCATTTCCACAATTAGTTCATGTGTCCATTTAGGTCACGATATTGTCAAACACAATATTTAGGTATTATTTTAAGAGAGTAACGCTACTTCTTTGGTTAATGTAGCTGTTCAAAAGCTTCATTGTTAATGTTAAGTCCCAAAAAGTAAAGTTAAGAAAAGTATAGTGGAATTCAGATAAAGTGAAAAGTCTTATATTGTAATGTACGCTAAATGTTCGATTTGTTAATGGGTCCTATTTTAAATCGAGATGACACCTTGACATGGAGCGATGGAAAACCAGCGTTGAGGCAATGGCCCCCATCAAGGGTATCCAGAATTGTATGCATGATTAGAGGCGCACCTCGGCGACCATTGGGGAGGAGGGTCTTAGAGTATCATCGAAGTGCTTGCGGTAAACCAAGAATTGCTCCAATTTCCAACACGTAGTTTTCGGGGATTGGAGAATAAGAATGAGTTGGAATCAATATGTTGTCCATAAAATGCGTCTAAACTTGAAAATTGCAGAAGTTACATTTCTAGCTGAAACCTTGTTATCTTGCGGGGATGGCCCGCTGCACCTTCTGGATCCTCACGTGCACCTAATCATCATTTAGTTTTGAGAAGAAAAAGGAACGGACATTGCCATGGTGTCAAACACCATTTTCAACCGTGGAATTTTCATCGGCATGTTTGGTTGATGCGAACTACGCAGAATTGTGAGCGCTGCCCTCTCAGCTTGTCATATCTCCGACTGTAACGTGATGTCGGCTATTGCTGGCAATGCCTGGAACGTCCAAGCCGGAGGGGCAGGTGAGGCATGCCTCCCAGTGCATGATTCTCTTCAATCGTACTCTTCCCACTCTTCAACCGTAGCAATGCTCGTGGTCGATGATGGCGTCCGGTCAGTGTGCCCTGTTGTCACAGGTTTCCCTCCTGCTCTGTGTGCAGGTGACAGGGGCTTGCAGGTGTGCATGTGCAGGGACTTTTGATGACTGGGGCTTTCTTTGCAGGGGCTCTATTTCAGCGTTCTGGCGCGTTGAAGCCCTAGTCATTGACCGGTATCTTATTCTAGGGCTCAGGTTTTTGTTCGGCAGTTGGATGTTGATGCCGTAAGGCATGCCAGTTGAAGGATCATTTTGCTGTTATTTTCTGTATTGTTGCATGCACCACGGAGCACACATGGCTATGGAATAGCTGAACGGTAATCGATGTGTGGTCGATGTCGATTTCGTCTTATTGTTGGTGCTCGGCATTCCATTTCACGAGGTAACAGAATCGTGCGGTCGAAAAGGCCGTCCTTAACAGCTTAACAGCCTGTCTGACGGACTTGGAGCGTCAGCAATGGCATCACCCCTGTCGGGAGCGCCACCTTTCGGTCGGGGTTGAGCGTGACATGGCGCCACCTTTCGGTCGGGGTTGAGCGTGACATGGCGCCACCTCGGTCGGGGTTGAGCGTGACATGGCGCCACCTCGGTCGGGAGTGAGCATGACATGGCGCCACTTCGGCCGGGAGCGCCACGTGCAGCGCCTGGTTTGGGTCTGCAGGCTACTGAAGGCGGAGAGCATCCGTAGCGGCCGCAGTGAGACAGACCTGCTGCTGGACGAGTGGGGCACGTGGGGCGCGCACCACGAGCGTCCCACCGTGGACGACCTGGTCACGTTGCTGACCGAGCTGGGACTGTACGGTGCCGCCGACTACATCAACATCAATGCGCTGGAAGGTGGGTGGCCGCCGAGTCTGGCAGTGCAGTCTGTGTGTGCTGAGAGCGCGCTGCGCGGCGAGTTGGCTCCAACTGGTGGGGACGATGGGCACCGATACGCTGGTGCTTGGTGGCCGGTCGAACACTTGCTGCTGGTGCCGGGAGAGTGCTGCGCCGCCTCAGACCCACCACTGCTGGGCCCAGTCACGGGATTTGGCCTGTTGTCGAAATTCGTTGCAGAGTCTAGGCGGTGGGTTCGTCTCATTGTTGAATGCAGAACCGATGGAAGATGTCTCGGCTCCGGGGTGGGGAAGAAATGCTTTTAGCTCTTGCATCGTGGAACTCTTTGAGTTGTTGTTTTGGGGAGGGGAAGAGACGCGAGAGTACTACGCTTATATGTTACCTTACCTACCTACTACTACTCTGTACTACTCTTCCGTCTTCCGCTGTCTCTTGTTCCATATGAGTTCCTCCTGATGCTGCCTGCCACAAACAGATCAACCATCATTGTTCTTGGGTCGGGCCTATTTTAAGCAGAATATTCTTTGGAGGGAGCAAAATCACATTTCAAAACAGGTATCAATATGGCAAGTGAGATGAAATTTCGACCACGTAGGACAATGGGAGAGGCCCGACTTTGTATGTACCCTCAATGTACCGGTACCGTTAATCACAACACCATCAATATTGGCACATCATGGTACCCCATGCTGATCAGCATACTGATATGGCCACGTTTCCAGAGGAAGTATATCATAGCTATTACCAACGTATTATCAATGGGGAATTTACGACATGACAGCCCATAGTAGGTGAAGGTGGGTGCGTGCAAAAGTGGATTTTTGGCCCTGTTTCGGGCACTTAGCATCGCATACACGTAGGATCTTCATTATGGGAAGGAAGCGTCGCCCCTCATCTGCTACTGTTCTTCACCGTTTAAGCCGAAGCTCGACATTATTTGCCTCTGGGCGTGCACACATCAACTTCTTACCAAGTGGAATAATCTCGCACACGCACCCGCGTGGTGTGTTGGATGTGGTCATCGCTTGGTGTGTCGATGTCAATGTTTCAGTTGTCTGGGTCGTATGGAATTTGCCCATTGGCGGAATAGTCGTCATGAAGTAAACTCACCTGTGGCTCTCGCATAAATATACAGATAAAGATAACTGGCTCGGTGATGGCTCGCTTGTTGCCCCTGGGTGCGTCTCTGGGTCATCAGCACGCAGTGGCCGCTGTTGTCGCCCTTGGGTACGCCTCTGGATGACCAGCACGCAGTGCCTGCTGTTGTCGCCCCTGGGTGCGCCTCTGGGTGACCAGCACACAGTGGCCGCTGTTATCCCCTTGGGTGGCCTCCTGGTGACTAGTACGCAGCGCAGCTTTTGTTTCCCCTGGGTGCGCCTCTGGATGACCATCACGCAGTGGCCGCTTTTGTTACCCCTGGGTGCGCCTCTGGATGATCAACACGTAGTGGCCGCTTTTAGACATAAAGAGACATGAAAGATCAGTGCAACTATGAGCCACAAGGGCCCTTCTTGGTTGCACTTTGGACACTGAACCAGTTGCCCACCAAATCTGTCGACCAACCCTCCCTGGAATACAGAAAAACAAGCCTCCTATTCTTATAATGATTGTCTATGCCGTTTTTAAAGATGTTCAGTGTGTTGCTACTGACAATGGTTCCTGGCAGCTGGTTCCAGTGTTCTACTTCCCTGTTGGTGAAGAAAGACTGTCTTAACCTTGTCCTGCTGTGATTAACTTTAATTTTGAATTGATGACCTCTAATTGCATCATTTCTGCTAAATGATGTCATGATGTGGGAAAAAGGGAAATGATGTCATCATTTCCCTGAGATATCCCTGTTCCTGACCATGAACAAATTAAAAAAACTCGATGAGATCTCCTCTCAGCCTTCTATATCCAAGTGAAAACATATTCAATTTCTTCAATCTGTCCTCATATGCCAGGTTGCCTGTACCATTAACCATTTTTGTTGCCCTCTTTTGTACTCTCTCTAAAAGCCAACAATCTTTCTCATAACTAGGGGACCAAGCTTGGACACAGTATTCCAAATGTGGCCTGACATATGCACAGTAAAGCTTCCTGATGACCTCCTTACTTTTGTATGACACATTCCTCTGTATTGCCCGAAGCATTCTTAGTGCCTTCTTCCTGGCTTCTTTGGTCTGTTCTGATGCCCCCAATTTTGTGTTCAAAATAACACCTAAGTCCTTCTCCTGCTGAGTCACAGATAGTTCTTGGCCACCCATCAAGTATGGAGCCTTCATATGCTGCCTACCTACATGCATGACTTTGCACTTATCAAAATTAAACTTCATTTGCCATTTTTCGGACCACTTCACAAGCTCGTCTAAGTCTTTCTGCAGCAAAACCTGCTCATTGTGCCCTGTTATTGCCCTAAAGATCTTCAAATCATCCACAAATTTCAAAACCTTACTGCTTAGGCCACATTCAATGCTATTCACAAATATAATGAACAATAGTGGCCCCAGTACCGACCCCTGAGGGACTCCACTAAGGACATTTTGCCATGATGAGTTAGTACCATTTAGCATCACTCTCTGCTGTCTATCTGAAAGCCACAACTCTATCCATTTTAGGATGCTACCTGCAATACCATGGACCTGAAGCTGCATCATTAACCGTTTATGGGGTACCTTGTCAAAGGCCTTGCTAAAGTAAAGATATGCTACATCAACCTGATTTCCCTGATCAAATTGTTCTGTAGCAAAATTCAAAAAGTCCAAGAGATTTGTGAGACACGATCGCCCTTTTCTAAACCAATGTTGAGTATCTTGAATCAATCTGTTTCCTTCCAGAAAATTAACTATTCCATCCTTGATAATTGATTCGAGTACCGTGCAGAGTAGGGATGTGAGGCTTACTGGCCTATAGTTTTCAATTTTCACTCTTTCCCCTTTCTTGAAAATAGGAACTACATTTGCCCTTTTCCAATCTGTTGGAATTTCATTGTGTGAAACTGATCTACAAAATATTATACTAAGTGGAATTGCCAGTTCCTTTTCGGCTTCCCGCAATACCCTAGCATAAATTCCATCAGGTCCTGCTGCCTTGTTTGGCTTTATTTTCTGATATAATTGAAAACAACATCACTATCAATGAAATCAACATCGTGTATCTGATCACCTGTCACTGAACTGTGGTTCACAGCTGGCAGATTAGTCACATCCTCCACTGTAAACACTGATTTAAACTGCTTGCTCAGCTCCTCAACCATCTCACCATCCTCACTCAATATAGTCCCATTTACTTCCAGTGGACCAATTGTGCTTGAAACTTTACTTAGCTTGTAGAAACTAAAGAACTTTTCACTGTCCCGATTACAGTTCCTAGCCAAATCCAATTCTTTTGCTCGCTTTGGTGCTCTGGTTTTCTGCTTCATAGCACCTCTAGCTTTTTGATACGACCTTAGATTTACGATATTTGAAGCTTCCTTAAATACTCTAAATGCATCTTTCTTACCCTTAATTGCTTTCATGAAATCTGGTGTAAGCCATGCTGGCTTTCCTACCCTTCTTTTGCGCCTTTGCTTTTGGGGGACATGTCTAATCTGAATTTCCCTCAAGTAAGATTTGAACTTTTCCCACATTTCACAGGCATTTAAATCAAAGAATTCTTCTTCCCATTTTATTCCCATATTCCCATGCTTTTGTTGCCCCTGGGTGCGCCTCTGGATGACCAGCGTGCAGTGGCCGCTGTTCGGTTCAGTTTTGCAATGCCCGCTCAACTGGCATGAATGCCAACAGATGTCGGCGAAATGTCATTGCATTATAACCCTGCGCCGTCGCCTCCGATATTCACGTGCATGCTGATTTGCTACAGCTGATGAATTTCGTCCCGGGGCAACGAGGGGTGCTCCATGCTAGTTACGTTGGTCAGCTTGTTACGGTAGAAGAGTAAGGGATGGGCTTGTGATGATTCCTGCTATTCGTTGGGATCGGCAAACCTGCTAACTAGTGTGATTGGTTGCTGTAGGACCATCACGAACGATGTAAAAATAACCTTTAAACTGTCAATCAGCCATTGTTGTTTTACTAACGTATGCTGGAAATAATCGTTTGTTATTTGGCAATATGGCAATATGCCAACAGTTGAGAAGAAATTGCCGGAAGCGCAGATTGGAAGTAGGTAAATTTCGACATAGGATTGAGTAGCGTGCTATAAATTCAGTTGGAGGCGTGAGTCGGGGTGGAACAATTAGTTATTGATTCGTTATTAAGCGGTACAAGTAGTGCATTAGTTTGGGCACCTCCGAGCTCGTGACAGTTTCGTAGGGTCTCTTGTTCAATCTGGTTAAAATTGTGTGAGGGTTAAGTCAACTTCTGGATTGTAAGCAGGAGGAAATTCACCTTCAACATCACCGACACTACACACTTCCAACATCCATGCAACTCAATTATATTCTTGGGTACTATGAATACGTTTTCAAATATCCCTTTTTTCTGGGACGGTATGCCTTGCAACAGTGGCAGTTAAGCTCGCGTATCGCCTTCTAAATGGATGCTGTCGAAAAATCAATGAAAATTTAAGCTATGATCAGCATGCAAGTTAACGTCGGGTGATTACCTCAAATAAGTGCATGATGTATTGTGCAATGCAGGACTATGCGGCTTGAGCAGATTTTCGCTGTACGTACTTATCTTGTTTCCACCGTCAAATAGAGAAGCCATCATCATTTCCTTTAAGATTGTTGGATTGAGTATCTGCAATTTCCACTGCGATTTTGTACTAATTGAGGTGCTGCGATATCTCCAATTGCATCAACGGACACGTTGTGATCTCCCAGTATCTCCGCCTCAGTATAGATGAAGTGGCATCCCAAGCGACCATATCTCAACAGAGAATCTGTAGTCTCTCGGAAGGCCCTTTCAATAGGGATGGTGTGATCTCCCAGAAGGCCCATCTCAGCAGAGACAGAGATGCTATGGTCTCCGATAAGGTCCATCTCGAAAGAGATATCGTGATTTCCCAGACGGTCCACCTGAGCAGAGATACTGAAGTTTCCCAGGATGTCAATATCAACCGAGGTGTCGTGATGTCCTAATTAGCTCTGTCTCAATAGAGCTGCCGCAGTGTCCCCAGCGGCCCGGTCTCAACAGACACACTGTGCGATCCTCATAGGCTCTTTCTCAACAGAAATGCTGCTGTATCTTAGTAGCGTGTATAGTAGCTAGCTGTAGCTATATAGTAGTAGTCTCAATAGAGCTACCGTGGTTTTCCAGCTCCCCTATTGGAACTGAGGCGCTATAATCACCCTAGTGGCTTCCAGGCCTCTCCATTTACTGTGCGACCCCCGTCGCTCTGTGACCTCACCAATAGCTCTGTGATCTCTCGTGTTGCTCTATGACCTGTCCAGTGGTTCTGCGACATCTCCCGTTGTTCTGTAGGGGACGAGTGGTCTAGGGGTAAGATGCTCGTCTCACAATCGAAAGGTTGTGGGTTCGAGTCTCACCTGTCGCTACTCTTCGCCCGCGACCAATCGGCGTGAGAGATTGGCGACGCTACATGACTGAACGGTCGACGTGTCGTAAAACAAATAACCAATAACCAACCAACCAACCGTTGTTCTGTGATCTCTCCAGCTGACATGCGACCCCCACAGTGGCTCTATGACCTACATCTTGTATATGTCACCTCCCCAGTTTATTTGTGGCCTACCCAGTAAGTATGTGATCCCCCTGTGAACAAGTGACCTCTCCAGTAACTTTGCAACCTCTCTCCTTGCTCTGTGATCTTCTCAGTAAATCTGTGATCTTCCCAGTTGCACCAATGGCCCGGCCGACCGCGGTTCCCGGCACCCCGGTACCGCAAGACGAGGCGGCCGTCCAGCAGCTCCTGGAACAACAAAGGCCACCGCCGGAGCCAGAGCCGGCACTGGAGCCGGAGCCGGAGCCGGAGCCAGAGCCGGAGCCGCAGCAAGAGCAGGAGCAGGAACAGGAGCAAGAGCATGGGTCAGAGTTGGAGCTGACCAGCGATATCCGACACTTCAACTATGCCTACCTGGAGAAAGTGAGCTGTTAAATAATGAACACTTGCTGGCTATTGCCTTGAACACTTTTCACGTGCACCGTTATTTTGTAACCTACCAGTAGATATAGTAATTATAGACGTAGTAATTGAAACAGTTCCAATAGCGGCCAGAGATGTGCCTGTCCTGGGTACATAGTTAAGGTATGTAGTTGTAGGGGGGTCCGGGCCACGTCGGGCTGGGCGGTGTCGGAGCGGTCTCTGGGGGCACGGGCGGCACTGCCGGATGGGTGGGTCGCTGTGCGACTGCGGCCGACCGCCGCCGGCGGGCCGGCTGGATGGTTGGTGCCGTGCGTCCCCTCGCCCACCGCTTCTTCAACCGCTCCGACATCCTACCAACCTTTCTGCGGCCCGTCGCCACCACTACACGAATTTATATCGCGAGGCCAGGCTCCTATCCACACCACATACGCCCGTGAGTGCGCCCGGCTGGTCATGTAGCGAGGAGGGGTTGTGGGCTTCGGGTGTGACGTGACACTGATGGATGGCCATGATAGAGGTACACGACCTGGGTACTGCCACCGCCGCCGGCACTCGTCCATTTACAGGACCCACCCGTGTACCCCCAGACAACAACACATCCACCATCCACTCACCCCCCCCGCACACACACAGCATCGACGTTCTCGGGGCAGCCAGATGCAAGCAGGGCCCGGGTAACATCCGGTACAGTTTTGGCAGTGAGGTTTCTGACAGCTGAATACTTGCGTTGAAATCGAACCAATTCCACTGGTCCTTAAAACTACCCCTTTAAACATGTATGCAACAGTCACTCGCTCCTTTCATTCCGCACGATCATTCGGTCCCTAATAATACGAAAACGAGTTCGCCCACAATTTTCCCTCCAGTGTTACGCAAGCATTTAGCGAGTCGTACTCCCTTTCACTGGGGACTTGGTTAGTCCCGAATGCATATTAATTACCCGCTCCGAGGCCTACTTATAAACGGCTGACGCGACTCTCCTGATTACATAATTTGTATCTATTGACGTTACTGCCTTAAGGCTTTGCAACACTGGGCGGTGAAACTTTCCCTGGGCTTCTGTGCTATCTTATAACTGAACTCAGGTATCAATGGCCAACTTACCTAACCTTACCCAATCGACGCCATGCCTGGTCTTACACGTTGAAGACGTGCGACCAGCTTCACGTATCCCACGGGAGGGCACGGATCCCTACCACGATGGGTACGTCCCCTGGTCGTCGTTATACCCTAGCCGGCCCTACCCTTTCAGCCCGGGACTTACGGCATGCCAAACCCATCCGGTGCATCCTCCATCCTCTGTACCATCCGTGCCCACGTACAGCGAACGGAGGCGGACACATTACCCGGCAGTGTTTTGCCTATATATCCTATTGTCCGGCGCCGAACTTCCGGCGAACGAAATGTGGGGCCCCTCTAGCGGGCCCTCCCACATGCATACCATGCTCGCCCCCTCATCTGCGCCCTTGGGTCACAAAGGCCAGTGGGATTTTGCGGTCTAGAGATACCTGAGCCCAGTTAGCAGTTACCACTTGAATAGCGCCCACGAGTAACAATCAGGAGAGTTTCGTCATTGCGCCCTTTCGTCGTGCCCCCCCTTTGAGGAAGGGAGGGTCAAAGACCCCTCACGGTCGACGCCCGAGGACATATCGCCCATAAGAGGGCAGCTGGCAGACTGACTCTCTCGCTAGATGTGAGCGCACTTTCCTGCGGATGCCATCAAGTGCCTCTCGCGGCCGTCTCTGATCCGTCGTAAATGCACCCCGGTGAAAAGAGCCAGATTCAGACTAATTAACCGTGATCGACAAGTATTTGGACAGAGATCGAAATCGGGACCGTGCCAGGGGCGGACCGATAGACTGGCGTCGAGTGGTCGCCCAATGGTGCGATCACAGCAGTGATAGAAACATAAACTTATTTATACTGAAATCAAGAGACAAACTGAGAAAGTGTATTACATTTAATTATTCAGTATTGAATCAGGAAGCGAGCTTAGCCAATGTTTTCCATAGGTCAGGTTAGAGTGGTGAAATCTCATCCAGGTATGTATTTGGAGTCCAGGGGACTCCAACTCTAGTCACATGAGACAACATCCACATTTGCATTTATTTCTACGCTAAAATAGAGAAAGAAAGGAAAGACGTTGAAATACACCTGGGACACCAACTATTTCTATTTACGCACACGCACTTTTGGCACCAACACACACACATCCCCCACCCACACATACACACGGAAGACGCCAGCGCCGGTGGGGTTGGTGACGATGGGACGGTGGTGGTGGAAGGTGAGGCTGCATACCGCCGAGCATCACTCACATGGCGATGGTGGGTGGCAGGTGGCCTCGGCTGAGAGCTCCTTCTCCTCCATCCGAAAACTCAGCCATCTTGCCACCGCCGCCGTCTGAGAATTACCTCCGTCTCCCTGCCCGGTCTGCCCTGTTCTTTCCTCCACCGTGGCGCGCCCATGAGTTTTACTCTTCCCTCATCGCCTCCGGCTTTGGGTACTTTCTCTGTCTCTCTTCCATTTTCTTTTTCCGCGAATGTTCTCGAAGCTTCGGCTGCTGCTCCCGCTTCCGCCGCGGGCCGGTGCCTCTCCCCTTCACCACGTGTCGCAGGTGTCCGGGACGTGCCCGGCCGCCTCTCCGTCGGCCTCCAAAGCCGCCTGCAGGCCTGCCTCTGGGTCGGTTTTGTTTGCGCCGGGGACGCTGTGCTGGGGGAGGGCGCCCGGCCATGCGGCGGCGCGAAAGCCGGTGTCTGTGCGTCCGACCTTTTGTAGAAAAATGTAAAACGCCTTACATAGTCATTGAATAAGCTCCTGCAGCATAGATCAATATGCCCAGAAGAAGCTCTTGTCCACTCGGGTATCCATTTTGTAAGGATGACCGGACTACCTAATAATCGGCAGACGCTAATGACCGCTGGTTGCATCAAATTTGGGCATTCGCATTGGCTGCACGGAGGGTGCCGCCGGCCATCATGTGTGCTGGAGATATGAAGGCAGCTACCGAAGTCGGTATAGGAAAATGTGCCGCATGCAATTCAGCCCTTAATTATGAGAAGGGTACTTCAGAGGACAGTTCGGGATTTTTTTTGCAGATTGGATTTGTTAGACTTTGATTCGATAAATGGTGTTTTATAAAGCCAATACATTACAAACACTTTTCATGCTAATCACCATAAAAGTACCTACCTAAGTACAATATATTTCATCTGACATATTCAATGCACCTGGTAATATCATACTATGTTGTGGATAAGGTTTTATTAGGCCATCTCAATTATCCTATTAGTTCATAATCGTGTCTTTTAATCATATGCTGGTAACTCCCCTGCTGGATATCGTATGAGTTCTCATGAGTGGCGGAGGAAGGTAAATTGAATTGACAGGGCAACAAAGTCCACGAGGGCCTCCTGAACTCCGAGGACCCGTTTGGTTCAAAGACTGTTGACCTTCGCGGATCCAGGGTCCTTGCTTTGCAAATAGCCCCATTTGTGCGTTTAATCCAACTGGTAGACTCACGGAACCGTCGTTGAGGCTGGATGTCAAATTGAAGAAATATTTTAGGTTAAAATATATTTTTCTTGTTTCGGACGGGTTGGATTCTGCACCTAGCAAAATATATGGAAGCTTGCGGTGCTCTTCTCTCATTTAGTACATGCAGCTCTAAACGCGGATGCAATTAGGGTTTGCTTTTTGTCAAGGGGGTGTCGGGTAAAATTGTCCCGAAGACTAATTGCCACGAGCATATGTAAACGTCGCAATCCCTTTTAGGGACTTGAGCTCCTGCATTGGCAAAAGTCGGGTGAGCTCAGTAATTACAGATTGTAACAGGGACAAACCGGCCACCCCGTACAATATGTATTGAATTGATCAACGTTAGTATTACTGAGTCTTCCAAATTACTTATTAGAACTCCGACTCCTGACCACAAGCTTTTGCTGAACGAGAACAAACCACCTTTAAAGCAGGGTCTCAAAGTAAAAGTTAAAAGCGTTGGTTAGCTAGACAAAATATGGGTGGATTCGCAACATCCCAGTGGTTTCAACGTGCATGCAAATGAACTAATGAGAAGCGGGAAAATTGCTGGGGTTCTACGAGAACGATTATGAAGCTTATTACTAACCACAAATAAACGATTTTTTGGTGAGAAAAAGTTTATATGGAAGCAGTGTTTGCGACGAAAATTACATACGGTGAACACAAGGTTTCCTTGGTCATCAGAAGGCTCCTAAAAGCTGAAATGAACCCCCTCTTAGAATTCGAACGGCTCTGTGATGCCCTACGATACTTCAAGGTGGCTCTCTGAACTGCAATCGAGCCTTCCAAGATTAAAATGGGCCCTTACGGTCCTCACAACATCTTGCTACAGCCTGCAAGATCCGACCAGTACTCTGATGGATGTTCTCCAATTTTACAGGATTCCTTTAGAGTTTAAGCCATCTCCCAGAGCTCAGAAAGGCCCTTGTAAACCTTCGAGGGCCTCACAAGCCTTAAACTAGCCCCTTCTCAAAGTATCATGCTTCAAGGAAGCTCTGCCAGAGCTCCATTGGATCATTTTAAAACTAAAAAATCGCCTGACAGACCTCTGAGGGTCCACCCCAATCCTAAAAGGTAGCCCTCACAGAGTATCTTTTGCTTCCATGAATACTCACTTCCCAGTCACCCCTCAGGAGCATATGAGGTCAGGGCGAACCTTGAGACGGAAGCCCACAATGGCCGTGATTTCTCAAGGGGTCCATGTCCATTTGGCCCCCACGGGTACCGTGCCGCACGGGAAGCACCACTTGTGCCAAGTGCGTGCCCAGGATTTTGTCGAGGAGGCCCTCTCAGTGTTTATTCTGGCAGCCGCGGCCCTTGACTACGTCACCGTCTAGGAACCGAAGGATATTGTTCCAAAAAGTATCTCCATGCAAGCCATACTATTGCAATGACCTAGTGATATTTCAGGGTGCTCAATGGCTCATTTTATCGAAGGTAAATGCAGAGCTTAGTTAACACGCACTGAAAGGTGTGTGTGTAGGGTGGGGGGGGGGGGGGAATCACCACTCCGGTTTTCGTAAGTATCTCCCGATTTTACTGGCCGATGTACGCCATTTTGTGTACTTTCCCCAAAATGTATGGCGCATCGTTTAAAGCAAGAAAAACGAAAATCGACCAAACATTTATCGAGTTAGAGGCTGTCAAAGTCAAAACATTTCGCAGCGCCAGACCACAAAAATCGGCGCTGATGTGCTTCGCGTATATCGGCAAAAGGGAAGTGTTCTTGGCAATACTAACGACTTGTTTGATGTATATTGTTATGCTACATAGTTTCAAGGTCATGTTAGGCCACCGAGGTCCAGTTCATGACAAGTCAATGGAACCAAACTAGATCGACTGGAGGGTTGTCATAAATGTAACTGAATGTCGTGCGATTCATGCCGTTTCGCATGTTACTCCCTACATATCCCGACAAATACTGTTTTTTTCATTGTGAACCCTAGCGTTTCCATATTTCATTTATGCACTTCCGTCCTTTCTTCGTGAAGCTGATTGCGCCTGGCCGCCCGCCCGCTCGGCCAGTCGGGCGGGCGGCCAGGTTCCGATAACTGGAGCCGGTAACTGACCTTTATAAAGTACTGATATAAAAGTGACCTAGCTCAAATGCCGCATCTATCATCTTTATTGTATCATTTAGTCATGTCCAAGCCATCATTAAAGCCGATTTTTTAAAAGCATTTAAACACAACTGCAGCTATCCATAACAATGACAAGCCAAGCCACGCCAAACAAGCAAAATGTAGCATATTTGACCTCATTTCGCCTTGAGGATATTGACCTAAGGTCATGAAATTTGCGTACAATATATTTCACCACCGTACCAATGTATCATGGAAATTTCGTAATTCTAGCTTTAATTGGAGCCGAGATATTGGGGAGGGTGGGGGGCGGAATCCGCCCCCACCCTCCAGTGCGCGTAATTTTCAGAGGGCCCCCAGGGCGCGTGTAAAGCCCAAGGACACACAATCAACTAACGTTCATAAACAGGCAAAATTTGTGACGAGAAACACCATTGTAAGAGCGAAAAATCGCACCCTTTGCGGTCCTCATTCCCCCCCCAAACAGAAATGTTCGAGTGTCCCCTCTAGACTTCTTTTGGATGGGAGGGGCACAAAACGATATGCTTGCCCCTCCAACATCTGGAATAGATGTACAGCCACCTCTCATCCCCTCCCCCTGTTCCGCCGCCCTTTGTTCGCATCTAGTAGCCTCTTGAAAGCAGGTAGTGAGGAAGCAGTGACAACATCCAGAAAGGGAGCTTCATTTGGGCATAGCTCAGACTCATGCATTGTCAGTCGTATCAAATACATAAAGTATAGTCGTCCATGTTCTCTGTTATCATCCCTGCCAACTATTAAACAACTTAGAGGTCTCTTTAGGGTCTCATATTCGAGGACTATCCTGTGACTGGCAGCATGGCCAACCTAGAATGAAACCGGCACGGGTTTTGATCTACCCTCAGTTGCTCTGTTCAATTGTATGCAGTTATTTCGGATTGCTTTTTCTTCTACGAACTGATAATTTGGTCTGGCATTTTCCTAATTTCATGCCCTCTCTATTTTACGTCCTTTCTGAGATTTCCCAGCTTGTGTCTTCCTCCAATCTCTCTCATTATTTTGGGTCACATTGGTGGCACTTCACAGTTTACGCCATTAGCCACGACTGCGTTTGACATGCATGTATGCAGGTAGAGCGGAGAATATATAGAAGAGAAGCAGAGCAGAAAATATAATGCATATGTTCACCACAAATGGATTTATAAATAGTACGCCTTTTCATTTTGCAAACATTGCATTTTCACTAACTTGAAATTTTGTTGTAGGAAAGTCCTATATTGGCACGCGAAAGTCTAGCAACCTCGTCGTTCGCGATAACCTCAGTCACGAAAGCACCAGTACTTTTAGCTGCCCTGTATTGGCACTGCAGCACTCGCACGATCACACGAGACCGACAGACACCGTACAGTACTTTCTCCTCTGAAGGTAAGCCGTGAGATGCCTTTCCTATGAATTTAGAAGCCGAATTTAGTTGGGAAGCACGCGCGCACGGAGCGCACAAGCACAGATGCGCCCGCTTTGATAATTCAAGCCTGACTGGAGGCCGCACGGCCGCTAGTCACGCCTGAAGACCCCCGGCCATTGATTGGCCGATCAGCCAGAACCGCCCATTGACGTCACATCCAGCATCTAGAAGCTGATACGGAAGTGGCTTGGCCTTTAGTGAAGGGTACTACGTGATATTTACGGTACCCTATTTCACAGTTACTATTACGGGATACTTTTACAATCGAAAGACTTACGGGATTATACCAATTACGGTTATGGGACAGCCAAACGTATAACTTTATGTGGACTGGTTGTGTTGCCGGCTGCACAGTATTGAGGTCACATCTCTGGCGCCGGGATGACTGCCGAAGAGGGGAGGGGAAGGTGCAAGGTCCACTGACCGGCCCCGTTGGAGCGGTGGCTGCTTACGTCGGCATCCAGACAGGCGGACGCCGTCTAGGTGCCTGAGACTTGTCGCGCCATGAACGGAGGGGGTTGGGGCTGAATTTATGGGATCAAGATGCTCACAAACTAACTCTCTTACATTGTCCACTTCGTGATAAAGGTGGACTGGTTTTGTCCAGCCGGTTTTAATTATGGTTAAAGTAGGTTAAAATCACCTGGATGAAATTTGCCAACCATGCATGTGACAGGTGAGGTTGACCTGTGCCAGTGACATGCTAGTGTGACATGTACTGGTTGTATGTGAGTTTGACATGGACAGGTCACTTACGAATTTGACCTATACTGGTGACATGTTAGTTTGACTTGTACTGGTAGTGTATACGTTTGACCTGTATATGTGATATTTGGGTTCGATCTTTGCCTGCACAGGTGACTAATGAGTTAGACTTTTGACACGCCAAGGCGTCATGAGTTCGACCTGGGCGCGGGATGTTTAACTTTTGCATTGCGCAAGTGACTTTTTATATTTGACCTGCTCGAGTAACGTGTGGGTTTGATCTTTGACCTGCGCAGGTGGCGTGGATTCGACCTGGCGGGCGACGTTTGACCTTTGACCTGCGCAGGTGGTGTGGATTGTACCTAGCGGGTGACGTTTGACCTTTAACTTGTGCACGTGGCGTGGATTGGACCAGGCGGGTGACGTTTGACCTTTGACTTGCGCAGGTGACTACTGAGTTTGACGAGCGGCCGCTGGAGAGTCGCGGGTGCCTGCTGGGTGCCGGCGCCTATGGCACCGTGTTCCTGGGCAAGTGTGAGACCACGGAACGGCTGGCTGTCAAACGTCTCATGGCAGACCAAGAACCCGTGCACAGACAATTCCGCAACGAGGTCGAGGTCATGTCAAGGTCAGGAGTCCTGTGTGGAGTTCTGTCTGGGACAGTTGCGCCGCCGATTGTAACTGCCAGTGGATTGGCTGTCAATCGGAAAACGTGCTGTCATTCAATGATCACTCAGCATGTGATATATTTCAGCCTCGCCACGGATATGTCCTTCCCTATGTTCCAGGAAATAACTTTGTTCGCTTCTAAAGACTTGTGCAGCCCTCAGCATGAATATTTGCTGCTCTTTACATAGTTGTTTTAACTTGGGCTCATTTAGGGGACATTTGAAATGTCCCATATCCACATCACACATCACTTTCTAGGGCAACATTCGAGCATAACTAGAATCAGAAACAAGCGAAATGTGCCAACATGCTCTTTCAAGCATAAATCAGATAGATTGTGGCGTGAGCATTTTCAAGGTATGAAGCAATATGAATATCCGAGTTGTTTTTCTACATGCTAAGTTACGACATAGAGGCATATGTAGTCTAGCACACACAGTCAAGCACAAAGTAAAATGATATGCATGTTCGCTGAAAAGGCGTAAGCAGGGGCTAAACCTTGCCAAAATTATTTTGGGCCCTATACATGGAGGTAATTTGAGAATCCAAATCGGTTCGGGGTTCGCTCCATATGTTGCCATGTTAAAAGCTGAGCTTGTTTGGGGGAGGGAACGCTAGCTTTGACGAACCCCAGACAGTATGCAAAGTCCCACTCATGGGCGTATGGCAATTATAACCCCATTGAACAAATCTTGAAAATTCCCCCAAGACGACTATTTAGAGACTCTGAAGCACTATAGGTTTCGAGTATTATAGGTTCTGTAGCATTATAGGTTTTGGGTATTAGAGGTTCTGATATGTCCCCGAAATGATGCCTAGTGCGAGCTATGTAAACAACTGCGCCATTTATGACTCAACTGCGTCATCTAAGAATTTGAGAAAAAGTGTGCCCCTAAAACGCCTATAATACTCAAAACCTATAATGCCTGAAACCACATAATGCTTGGAACATATAGTTGTTCAGAACATATAATACCCAAATCCTATAATGCTTCAAAGCCTCTAATACTACGTCCTGTGGGAACATTCAAAACATATCATGCTCAAGACCTATAATGCTTCGAAACCTATAATGCTCAATTCCTATAATGCTTCGTTGCAACTAATATTCAGAAAGCATAACTCTGGAAACAGCTAGTGCTTCAAAACCGCTAAAGCTCAAAGCCTATAATGCACAGAATCTATAATGCTCAGAGCCTATAATGCTCAAAACCTATAATATCAGCTGACGACCGCATGATATAATCGGCCGTACGGTTCACTCCGCGCCTCCACCGTAGTCTACCAATGGGAGACACCGCCCGAAAGCTTCCAGGTGTATCCGCCAGAGCGGCGACACATGTGAGTATAGGACATGAATTGCTCGCCGCATTGGCCGCGTTCATGCATTTGGCTTGTGAAGAGCAGGATATTGGAGTGAATGCTCCCTGAATTAAATTACTTGTCGTTGATTGATAAGCTGAGTCACTGGTTTTACGAATAGGCAATTACTTGTCGGTGATTTCTAAGCTGAGTCACTGGTTTTACGAATAGGCAATTTCAGTGTCTAAGTACCACAGGGGCGGATCCAGCTTTAATAGGTGCTGTGGCCGATTATTCCTCTTTGACCGCTGCCGGGCTGAAGTAGAGGAGACCTGGCGCTCGTGTTCCCTTGCATGGAATAGGTATGCGTACGCTGAAGACCAATGACGTACCTAGAATTTGTATCGGGGGGGGAGATTTTGAGGATGCCCAGGTTTGTCCAGTAATACTCATCATGCTACGTTTCAGTGGCATAATTAGGAAGTGGCGAAGCCAGAAGTTTCTGAATGTGTGGGGGGGGGGGGGGTGACGAAAAAAAAGTCATGAAACAGAGATCTTTTCCCAAAAATAACGAAATACATCAAACAACACCCCTGTTCAGGGGTGCTGTTTTATGTGCTCCGTGTCCCTGTGGAATGCCTATGCCAGCTGGAAAGAGGAATCTCAGCGGAAGCGGACCTCTAACAGCTGAGGAATAAACAGGGTGCTTGATGGTCAGAGAGGGCTGGGATGATCTTTCGATTTGAAAGTGCCCGTGACGGAAGAACAAGACCCCTAAGTGCTAAAGTGAACTAGTGAGGTTCCATCTCAGATCCGAAATGTCCCCGAGATGAGAGCATGGATTGACCCAGGATGACGCTTGCATTCTCAAAGCACCTAAGTGCCTAGAAAGATGCTTTTCATCTCAGTAGAGGAGCATATATAGCCAGTAATTTTCCGCATATTACGAAGAACGTTGCCCGAATGGCCCAAAAGGGTGCCTACATTCTCAAGCCACACAGCTGTTCGGAATAGCAACGGTATTGGCGAGATAGGCGCCTGATCTCACGGACTACCTTTGTCTTCCAGCTGCCTTATTATTTTACTGATTTTAGCTGGGTGGATACACTCAACCGATTGGGTTCAAGCTGATTCTACTGGAAGGACACTTGCCCACCCAGCTAACATGCTACCCGAGGTCCTGCTTCCTTAGACGATGGCAGAGATTATGCATTGGACCAATAGCGCGCCTATTGCCAAAGTCGCCATGTTGCCCAGGACATGGACTACATAACCTGTCAGGATGTAGCGCTTGACGTTTGATACTTATATTTTATTTTAAGAAGCATGGTATCTAGGGACAGTACCTAAATGGAGACAGACAGACAGACAGACAGACAGACAGAGAGACAGATACAAATAGACAGACAGGCAGAGAGGCAGACAGACAGAAGACAGACAGACAGACAGACAGACAGACAGACAGAGACAGACAGAGACAGACAGACACAGACAGACACAGACAGAGACAGACAGATGGAGAGAGAGACAGATAGACAGACAGATGGAGAGATGGAGAGACAGATAGACAGACAGATGGAGAGATGGAGAGACAGAGACAGGAACAGACAGAGACGGAGAGGGAGCGGGAGACATAGACAGAGACAGAGACGGACACGGAGACGGAGACGGAGACGGACACGGAGACGGACACGGACATGGAGACGGACACGGACACGGACACTGAGACGGACACGGACATCGATAATCACTCTGGGACCCCAACAATGGCGCCAAAAGCCTCCAAAACGTATTGGACCCCCAAAAAGTGTCGAGGTCGCTAAAACTAGCGCTAGGGATCCAATCACATGACGTCGGGATACAAAAGATTACATTGGACTAAAAAGAGTCGGGTCTCAGCCCTTCAAAATCGCACTGGGGGCCCAAAAGATCGCGCCGGGCACCCAAAAGTTGCAGCTCCCCAATGGCGTCTAGGGCCCCACATAAGCACAGTGTGACCCCCAAAAATTGGATTCGTATCCGGAAAAAAATCAAGCCGGAGCCCTCCAAAATATGGAGGGATTAAAAAAATTAATGTCCGGGTCAGGAAAATGGCTCTAGAGCACCGAACATATCAGATGCCTTGAGGGAGGAATCCACACCACCACACACCAGCTAGGAATGAGAAACCGCGGGGGCAACATGCTGATATTAGCGCCGCCCTGGAAACATTGACATTGAAGCCGCCGCATTCCTCTGAAATTCCGACTAGTGATTGGCCCACGAGTTCACCTTCCACCGATTTCCGTCTTGAAGGACATGTATTACAGCCCTGTACCTGGCGCGAGTATTGGTAGAGTACGGTGGAGATGTGAAGTAAACTGACAAGGGTGATAATGGCATGCAGTTGTCAGCTGATATTAGAGGTTTTGAGCATTATAGGCTCTGAGCATTATAGATTCTGTGCATTATAGGCTTTGAGCTTTAGCGGTTTTGAAGCACTAGCTGTTTCCAGAGTTATGCTTTCTGAATATTAGTTGCAACGAAGCATTATAGGAATTGAGCATTATAGGTTTCGAAGCATTATAGGTTTTGAGCATTATATGTTTTGAATGTTCCCACAGGACGTAGTATTAGAGGCTTTGAAGCATTATAGGATTTGGATATTATATGTTCTGAACAACTATATGTTCCAAGCATTATGTGGTTTGAGGCATTATAGGTTTTGAGTATTATAGGTATTGAAAATTCCCCCAAGACGACTATTTAGAGGCTCTGAAGCACTATAGGTTTTGAGTATTATAGGTTCTGAAGCATTATCGGTTTTGGGCATTAGAGGTTCTGATGTAGACCCATCATTTCTCCCTGTGTTGCGGTTGGCTACAACCTACCTTCTTAACGTACATCATTTAATCTGGTATCTGGGTCCGCCGTCCTCTCTGGACCTCGGGGCGCTCCTCTGCCCGGCGCGGACTGTTCTCCATCTCGGCTTGCTCGACCCAGTCGATCGGAATCGAGTGGGACTTGGCGCCGGGTGGACAGTGGTAGCTTCGGAGTGCGGGGATCGTGGCGGATCCAGTCGGTAAAGTAATACCTTCCCCTTAGGCCGAGTGATTTAAATCAAAGGCCAATAAAAAAAACACAAAAAAACATAGCTCTCTTGTAGGTTTAATGTCTCATGTCACACCTCAACCTTGTGTTCGCTGTCCCTGCGTTTTAGTTGAATTTTATTTTATTGTGTTGTGTTGTGGTGTATCTTTTGTGTAGGTGCACTGTTAACTATAGCTTTTGTTGTCGTTAATTAGTGACGGAAATTGAGATATGTTCCGTTTTAGGTATCTAGGTAATATGTTGACGCCGCTTATCCGGTAAATTTGCAGTTTATGGTAATTTCTGACTTCACGGAATTTCTTTTTCTAATGCAATGGTTATGAATGTGCTGAACATGATGTGACCACTTATTTCCTCTGCAAATGCATACTTTCAGTTGGGAGGCAGCATATCATGCAAAAATGGGCTTGGAGTTGGGTAATATAGCATAAAAAAGTAATGTTCCAAATCAATAAAAAAAATGATGTATCATAACCTAACCTATCCTAACCTAGCCTAGCCATCTATGCAAGAAAGCAAATTATTTTTGTTAATTTTTTTTCTCTATAAAAATGTTGAAATTCAGAGAAAAAAACTGACCTACCCAGAACTGTTTTTCAAGAAAAAATCAACTAAAATAAAAATCACCCTCACCCCAAACATTTGTTTTAGCTTACCACAAAACCTAGCTTAGCCTAACTAAACCTAACCCCCTTGTATGCTTCATGGAGTTAAAATGTGTGTAAAACTTGTTCTGTGGTTACCTTAAACTGTAATAATACTGCTTATCCTACATATCTTGATTGAGATAGAAAAGGTGGCCTAAAATTCAGTGTCAGTATCCTATGGTTTATTTTTCAAACATCTGGAAGGAACATCTAGAAAGAAGAGTGTGTCAATCAACATGTTTAAGTTTCCAAGAGATGGAAATACATGTAAAACTTGGTTGACAAAGTGAAAAAGAGCAGATAGAGTTCATCCAACCAACTCAATCATTTCGTCCAACCACTTTACCTCTGATGATTACGATCCTGGCTACCTGATGCAACTGAAGCTGATGCCACAATGGT
Organism: Ashinkailepas kermadecensis; assembly: GCA_034440615.1. Taxonomy (NCBI): domain Eukaryota; kingdom Metazoa; phylum Arthropoda; class Thecostraca; family Neolepadidae; genus Ashinkailepas; species Ashinkailepas kermadecensis. The sequence goes on from JAOTOM010004582.1 coordinate 38,115, forward strand.
AACACCTGCCTCTCCTGAAGCCTGGTGCCATGCCATGAATTAACCTGCCTACCAGATCTGTATGGTGTGAAGTGTTGAATCATGCATGTCTGGTGTGCTTGTTGCATTTTGGAGCATCTTATCTTGGTATAGCTAAATAAAGAACCAGTTCAACTAGTTTGATGTCACTTCAATTCACATTCTGAATATAGCGCGACCACCATAAACAAACTGGGACTGGAGCGTGGCGGCCTTGCCTTCGTTGCCGGCTTCGTCGCCTACAAAATGTGGCGTGTCAATACAGCGCTTGGCTGTCCGACGTCTGAAGCACCGGAGGCGCTCCTCACCGTTGTGTCCAGCTCTTGGTTCATCACCATCGGTCACGACCGGCTCTGCATGCCACAGACCTGGTAGATGGTGGTGGTAAACCAGTTTAATTCTGATTTCTGCTTCATCACGAACCCAACCTGCACTGGTGAGACCAGCATCGTGAGGCGCCTGGTAGGCGTCATCAGCAGCCGGCAGCCGAGGTTAGATGTGTGGCACGGTGGTTGACTCGAGTTAGGCTGCATGTGCGTATCAGCTGGTTGCGCTAGAACTCCGCTCGGCCGAGCGCAGAGAGGCGGGCATCTAGGTAGGTGTGCCAGCATGTCACAAGCTAGCGATAGGATGTCCATCTTCACACTGTCGGCCATCTGTCACCGTCTCTGCTGTGTATCGTGTGGTGTCGCCCGGTTCTGCTCTTTTTATCCATGCTTGCTGTTGCCGCCGTGACTAGGGGCGGACTGGCGGCGCCCCCTGTGCTGCCAGTTCCGGCGGCACTTGGCACTGCTTTCATGTCGCCCGATCCTACCGTTTTGTTAGCGTGTTTTGCTGTTGCGACTGTGACCATTGACGGGTTGACGGCGCTCCCTGTGCCGGCCCGTCCTGGCGGCATTTGACATTGCTCTCGTATCGCCCGGTCCCGCTGTCCTGTTGGCGTGTTTTGCTGCTGCCCCTGTGACCAGGGGCAAACTAGCGGCGCTCTCTATGCTGGCCCGTTCTGGCGGCACTTGGCACTGCTCTCGGCTCTGGTACTGCTATGGAGCATGTGTGGTGTATGCCACTTCATTGTTGCTTGTATTTATCATGTGGCCTATGAGCATTGATTGGAAAGAACGACATGCAAAGTCCCTTTGCTCCACGAACTTTGATTGCGATCTGAACCGGAACCAGCACAGAAGCCGACTAGGTCGACTACGCCGCCGTGTAGGAGCGCTTTGGAATGATCCAGATCTATTCCTGAACGCGTTGCTAGGGAATGCTACCAATACATGCCTGACCGCTTTTGGGGCCACATGTTTCCAGTCCGTTCGCCGAATGTAGCCTCCTAACTAGAGTTAAATTTTACATACTTTTGGGAGGGGTCAGCCCCCTTTAAGACGGACGTGAGCCCACCTTCCCCCCAATAATTTTATATTTTAACATGTGGCGCTAATGGGGCCTCTCGACTGAAGGTCTTCCTGTTACCTCCAGGCATTGCGTCCCCAAACCATTTTCTGGAAGTTGCACCCCTGTTGCTGAGCTGGCACGGAGGCTTACAAATGCCTCCATAAAAAGGAATGTCTGCCTGTCATGTGCTCCCTATGGTACTGTCGATCTGAAAAAAGCAATTGTCGCCTTCCTTGATCGTTAAATCAGGGGCGCTGCCGCATATAGAGGGGAATGAAAAGGTGTCTCGCTCAATTACTTTTGTCGTGCAACACCATAAGCCCAATGCTAAATTTGATGCAGATTGGAGAGTCGCCCCCCCCGCACCTGGTTCCATCATGGTGACAACCACGCTTCAGATACGTCCTTACTGCATCTCGCCTCGGTTTAATGTTAATTCTTTGCCGTATTTGACTTGTCCTACCTTCCTTTGCACGCTCTTTCGGGTATAATATGCGTATGAAAGGTATTGAAGATCCCTTCCGGGGCTATCACGCTCTAAGTTTTGCACCTACACCTCTTAAACACCCGTTTTCTCCCCCGCAATGTACATACGTTGCGTATCTTCGAGCGTGTAAGCCGCTGGGCCCATGTTAAGTGTGTACCCCTGATGATGTCATTTAAGGACCTGCACAAAAAGCTGCGCAGTAGGGATGACGCCACCTGGTATATATCGCCTTGACCGTATCCATGCTTGCCCCGGGTCATGCACCGCCCCGGGTCATCTTACGGGCCCGTCTGCCGGACACAGCATCCACCTACACATCAGAATTATATGCAATATATTCGGCCTATTGTACCATCTACAACACAAACATAGAACACAACATCATAGCCAGCGACGCAAAATCAGCAATACAAAGCATAACACCCTACACCGTCTCCAAACATCCCCTCATCCCCAAAATACTGCATATACATAGCAAACTAAACATTCGACAACAACCACTCCTCCTCTGGATACCAAGCCACACAAACATACAAGGGAACGAACATGCAGACACTGAAGCAAACGTAGCCACAACACTACAACAAATCACAAACTGCCCACTCTCACAATCCGACTACTACCCCACAATACACCAGGCAGTCAACAAACACATTCAAGAAATATGGGACAGAACAGGAACACAACTCCACGATATACATCCAAAATTCGAACACTGGCACACCATTAATCAGAACACCAGACACAAAGAAAGAATACTGACAAGACTCCGCCATCGGACACACAGCACTCACACACTCCTACCTCATTCTGAACCAACCACGACCTCAATGCACAACATGTCACCGAATACTTACAATCAAACACATCCTCATATACTGCACCAAGTACAACAACCAAAGACAACACATCACAAACTACTGCACCACAAACCACCTCCCACTCAACCTCACCACGCTTCTCAACAATGAACACCCGCAGTTACACGAACATATCTTCCACTTCCTTTCAACAACACGCATATTAGAACAACTATGAAGGGGAAAGAAAGAAAAAGAAGAAGAAAAAAAATCAGTATGTGTAAGCCTACATACATACACAAAAAAAAAAAAAAATCAGTATGTGTACGCTTACATATACAAAAAAAAAAAAAATACCATGAACCCCAAAGTGTATACATGTCTTCTTGCAATGTTTAATCAAAAAGGCGATGACCCAACCCCAACCCCCCCCCCCGTCTGCTCCCCATACCCCAAGCAGCACCGTCCGGACTGCTTCTCTTCTCGTCATTCTTCTCTACTGCGCTTTCTTCAGCATCTCAACAACCTGCAGCCGGAACTTCAGGACAGCCCATCACACCTCTACCCAGCTCTACTCTGCCATCTTCAACTACCTAACTTCAACACCTTACTTCAAGTCGACCTTACCTATCCTATTCATCCTAACCCCGACACGTCATTCCATCAATCATAACCCGCCACCACATTCATCTACACACTACCGGAAACAGCCGACATCACCACACGGTGGCAGGCTGGTCAAATTCACACACACACACACACACACACACCATGCTTGCCGAACAGGGCCCTGTTCACAGGGCTTGCGGCTGTCTGCGGGCGCTGCGGCTCTCGTGGTCAAAGGGGTGGAGCTTAGTCGTGAGTGAGCAGTGAGATCAGCAGTGAGCAGGATGACGTCACGTTGTCTGCGGCCGCCGCGGTTCCTGCGGTCGCTGTACCACCGGCCGCAGCGGCCGCAAGATTGAGAAGGCTCATCTTGGCGCAATGGTGCGTAATTATGCGCTGTTGAGAGACGGGTTCAGTAGTTCACTGTGATATGCCTTGGTGATATGTAAGATTTTGTGCAGGGCACCAAGTAGTGGAATTTTCTGTGTCATGCAAAAAATGTAGGTGGTGCTTTTCCATGCATCTATATAGACACCAATATTGAGTGTGAAAGCTAGGTGTTCAGCCATTTCTGTATGTGGCACTGAGGCACCACCTGATATTGAAACTCCACCCACGGAGCAGTGTCAGGATTAGTAAAATAGCTGTTTCTGGATGTTTGGCGTCTAGAATATTAAGAAAGAAGATACAATCAAGAAGGAAGATATTCTTTCACTTTTCTCATATGCATGTTGAACGGTGGGTAGTATTGTGCTTTAAGGTATTCAAGAAGCAAGGTTTGTGCACATTTTACCTCCATAAAGCAAGCAAAGGGGTAGATTAGGCAGTAAATTTGTTCTTCAAGGTAATTTTTGAATTCCTCTAATTTTTACAATGCAATGCTTGTGAATGTAGTTGACTACATACAACTACCTAACCATAGGGGATGAGTAGTCTAGGTCTAAGTTACCTGTCTCACAATTGAAAGATTGTGGGTTTGAGTCTCGCCTGTTGCTACTCTTTGCTGAGGCCAATCAGTGAGAAATTGGTGATGCTACATAACTATAATAGCTATATAGCTATGCTACATAGCTACACTAAATGGTTAGGGGCAAAATCACCATTCAGGGGTACTGGCCCTCTCAAAAGTATACAAAATAACACCCCTGGCTGTGAAGGAAAGAGGGTATATATCACGATGAAGGTAAAATGTGACTGGATTTTTTTTTTTTCATATGGGGTATTTGAACGTGGAAATTATGATGCGACTACTCATTTTCTCTGCAAATGATTACTTTTCAGTTGGCAAAGAAATACACTAGCAAAATCTTCACTCAACAAATATAGCATATTGCGTATACTGGTTTTCCGGTTGGGTTAGGTTAGGTTATGTTTTGTTATGTTATGTTAGGCTAGGTTAGGTTAGGTTAGGTTAGATTAGATTATATTATATTATGCTATGATACATTTTATATATTATGCTGAAAATGAGTGACCGCATCATCTTCACCATGTCAGAAAGCATTCCATTACAAAAAACAATTGGAAATTACATTTTACCTTGATCTTGATATTTACCCCTAGGGTATATGACTTAAAAGTAATCATTTGCTGTGAAAATGAGTGACTGCATCATTTTCATCATGTCAGAAAGCATACAATTACAAACAAAAAAAATCCAAAAAATCACATTTTACCTTGATCTTGATATTTACCAGAAAGAGGACATGCCTCAGAGCTGGAATGGGCTGTCTGGACTGGAAAGGGCTGTACATCAACCTATTCTTCAACAATAGAAGCACCAAAATAAAGCAAATATTAACCTGATGAACAGAAAGCACAAGCCTAAGTCATCAAGTCATAAAGTGATCAGACTTAATAAGAGCCACGAGGGCCGATCCAGGTTAAGCCCGTAAAGGGAAGATACCATAACCCTGGCAAAGACACTCAGACCCCAACCAGCACCACATCCTTAATTTCTTTGATTGACTTATTATTTGGGTTTAAGGGTGTGCTGAGATGGGGACGAGTGGTCTAGGGGTAAGATGCTCGTCTCAAAATCGAAAGGTTGTGGGTTCAAGTCTCACCTGTCGCTACTTTTCGCCAGCGACCAATCAGTGTGAGAGATTGGCGACGCTACATGACTCAACGGTCGACATGTCGTAAAACCAATAACCAAGGGTGTGCTGACTACAGGGCCATTTGGCACCCATATCCATAAGTTCAAAGAGTCCATCTACCAACATACCACACCCTCATCAATGTCTATCTACCTTACATATACAGTCCTATTTGCCCGATTCCATGTAGCACATGTGGCTTGAGTGCCCTACCAATAATTGTCAGACTCCATCCATGCCTCCTTTAAGGGGCCTGTATAGGGTAATCTTCAAGTATTACCCCTCATGCTTTCTTTATATCAACAATGCATCCGAGTCACTGTCAGCTGACTGCCAGTCAGCTGTTGGTGACGTCACTCAAACGTACAGAAACAACACTTCCATACGACTGCACTGAATGACCCCAGAGTGTCACCAGGAATATTTATAAGGGGTCAAACCAACCTAACCTAACAATAACCAAACCTAACCTAACAATAACCAAACCTAACCTAACCCTTATAAATATTCCTGGTGATGCCCTTGGTTCATTCAGTGCCCCCAAATGGGGGTGTCTCGATACATTTGAGTAACGTCACCAACAGCTGACTGACAGTCAGCTGATGATGGCTTGGATACATTGTTGAGTTAAAGTAAGTCTGAGGGGTAATACTTGAAGAATACCCCTGTATAGTTCACACCTACTTAGCATAAATCTCACCCCATCCACCACTACTTAGAACTCAAAAGCAAGATTTTGCAGTCTAAAAAGAATCATCCACCCTATTTTTAAGAGTAACATTATAGGTATTTTGCAATTCATCAGTGTCGTCCACATATCTTTCGTAAAAAATGTATGTCCTGCTCAAGATTTGACGCATGCTTTGACCCCGCAGTGGTGTTCAAGTGCGTCCCGCTGCTGATGACGTTTCCGTGGTAGGCGGAGCCTATTTTGACCGCAGAGCCGCAGCGACCGCAGGCTCCGTGAACAGGGCCCTGGGCTCAGTGCAGGCCAGTGCTCTTGCCAACTGCACTACCAGGGCATTGATGTAGGGCTGAGGAATATGGTGTTCAAATTTGCTGATGACTTCAAATTTGTATAAGTAGCCAACAGTAGTGAGCAATCTATTAATATTTAACTAGACTTGGAGGACCGAAAACAGTGGGCGATTGATGACAGGTGTCCTTCAACTATGACAAAATGTGGGGTTATGTGTCTGGGGTCTGGTGGTGAGACATTCAGATATACAAGTGGAGGTAGGAAACTGGATGTTATTGAAGAGGAAAGATATTTAGGTGTGTTGGTTTCAAATGATGTTAACACGCGCCCTGGAGGGCCTCTGAGAATTACGCGCACTGGAGGGGGGGCGGATTCCGCCCCCCTAAGATCTCGGCTCCTAGTAAAGCTGGAGGAACGAAATTCGCAGGGTGGATGGGCACGGTAGTGAACTCTATTGTGTGCAATTTTCGTGACCTTAGGTCAATATTTTCAAGGTCAAATGAGGTCAGATTGGCAAAATTTTCCGGTTTTGCGTGGCTTGGCTTGTCATCGTTATGGATCGACGTGATTGTGTTTAAATCCTCAAAAATGGGCACCAATGATGTTTTGGACATTACTAATGATGCAATGCAGATGCTAGACCCAACATTTGACCTCAGGTCACCTATATAGCACCACTTTATCAGGTCAGTTACCGGAACCGGCCGCCCGCCCGACTGCTCCGTCGGGCAGCTCGGAGCAATCGGCTTCGTGAAGAAGGGAGTGAAGTACATGAATAAAGTATGGAAACGCAATGACAAACAGTACAAATGACAACCAGTAGTGGATTTATGGCAACATTCCAGTTGATCAAGTTTGGTTCCATTAACCTGTCATGAACTTGACCTGACTTGACCTTGGTGACCTAACATGACCTTGAAACTATACAGCATATCAATATGCATCAAACAAGTCGCTAGTGTTGCCTAGCACACTTCCCTTTTGTCAGTATACTGGAAGCGCATCAGCGCAGATTTGTGTGGTTTGGCGCTATAACATTTTTTTACTTTAGCGGCCCCTAAATTGAAAAATTTTCGGCAGATTTCCATTTTCTTGCTTTAAACGACGCGCCGTTCATTTATAAGCAGGTACACCGAAAATCGCGTATATCGACCGGTAAAATCTGCAGTTATTTGCGAAAAACCGGAGGGGTGGGCGGATTTCGCCGCCCCCCCTCCCCTCCAGTGCGCGTGTTAAAGCAGAAAATTAATATATCTCAGCTAGGAAGAGGGGAATCAGAATGCTGGGAATCATTAATAGGAGTGTGAAGTACAAGAGCAAGGAAGTGATGAAAATACTGTGCTGGGCCTGTGTGCAACCCCACTTAGAATATTCTGTACAGGCATGGAGCACCTACTTGGAAAAAGCTATAGATATGCCAGAAAGAATGCAGTGCAAAGCCACTAGACTCATCATTGCACTAGGTAACTTAGAATATGGGGATATACTTATGGTATAGATATGTACTCACTCAAGTATAGGAGATTAAGGGGGGGGATGTGATTGAAATGTATAAAATGATCAAAGGGCTAGATCAGGTTAATCTGAATGCTGCCCTTCTATTTAGACTATCACATAGGGGTCATCAACTCAGGTTAGGCAAATCAAGGTGTAGGACAGTTAAGTGACAACAGGTATTCAGTCAAAGGATTGTTCATCAGTGGAATAGGCTGCCTGCTGAAGTTGTGAGGAGTCGCTCATTGAATGTATTTGAAAATATGGTGAACAGCTTTATATGGCTGCAAAATCTTGTTAAGTTCCAAGTGGTGATGAATGGGGTGAGATGTGTGCTATGTAAGGGTGCACTCTACAGGTCCCTTTAAGCAGGCATGTATGGAGTTTGAAAATTATTGATAGAACACTCAAGCCACATGTGCTACATGGGATTGGGTGAATAGGGCAGGATAGGTAAGGCAGATGGACATTGATGAGTGTGTGCGATGTTGGTGGATGGATTCTTTGGAATTGAGAAAGTGGTGTTCGTTGGGGTGATAATCCCTTTTTGCCAGGGTTATGGTATCTTCCCTTTACAGACTTAACCTGGATGGACCCTTGTGGCTTATTAAGTCTGAACACTTTATGACTTTATGACTCAGCAGCACACCAAGTGCTTGACGTTTTGTAGAAATTAGTCCTGGTGGTATTAGATGAACATTTTGAGTACATCCTTTCTGTTTGTTTTAGTCATGCTGTCATTTTGTTAGCAATGTATCACTGTGCTTAGTTCGTATTGGTGCTTTTAAGTATGCATTGGTCACCGTGATGTCATTTTATAACTGACATCATTGGGGGGGCTCTGGGGAGTTAATTTTTGGGGGATTAAAAAACAAAAAACATATTTGGGATCAGAAAGGGAAGGCCAAATTGACCATCACCCCAAAAATGTTTGTCCACCCAAAAAAAACATTCTAATTTGTGTAAATTCTCAATATTGTTAGTTCAATTTTCCTAAATTTGTATTTTCTAATGGGTAGACTTGATCGGAATCGTTGTCTTTCGTTGTCAACTTTAGATGATACACTCTTTGTCTGCCTGGCTATTGACATTGTTCACACTTATATCTGGAACAGACAAAAGGGGTGGCATTACTGGCACATATTACCATCTACCCCCCCTCCCTATGTATGCATGTTGGTAATGGACATGCTAGCCGTAGACCGATCAAACGTAATGTGAAGTTCCCTGGGCCCTGCATGACCACTGCAGTCGATGCGCCCCTGAACCCCAATAACCAACGTTAGCCAAGGGAACACAATTCACGGGATTGCTAGATACCTACGTATATGCTCACACAGGCACGATGTCGAAAAACACACATCCGTAGAAAGTACACGGATAAACGGGACGGCGGCCAAAACGGACCGCGATCAGGTTGAATCTCAGTCGTTCACAAACTGCAATGACATACGGCAAATGAACGTTGAATGGACTACATCTCAAAGTCGCGACACCAGGCCGGCCCGCGAGTGGTACGAGTCGAACGTCGGGTTGCCGATGGCGCAGGAGGCGAACCAGGTGCTGGCAGGGTGCTGGCGGCGGACCCGGTGCTGGTGGCGCGAGCGGCAAGACCGGCGCTGAAGCAGAGGGAGATCTCTGTGTCGAGGCCGTGCGCTCTGGTGAGAGGTCGCTCGGCGTTGGTGGCGTTGGTGGCCTCGGAGATGCACAGGCGGAGCCAGCCGGAGGGTCACGAATTGGTTGAGGGGAGCCCACATCAGCATCAGGATCTTGCTTATCCGTGGATTGTAAACTCCCATCAACAATGCATCCGCCACTGTCTGAACGTTTCTCAATCTATTGGTCCTATGACCCATTGGTTGGGCACAGTAAGTTTGTCTTGGCAGCATTAGCCACGAAGCACCAGTTGGCGCGCCGCCACACCCAGCCCAGATGCAAACGGGGCTGGATTGGCACTTCCTATTGTCCTGGATGTGGAGAGGACATCTTTGGAGAGTCGAATAAGATGATGTTTTTCCTCAAATCTGTGACATTGGAATCTCAGTTTGCACTTTCCAGTGCATTTTGAGCACTATCACATAGCAGCTCATTTCCAAGCAGCGCCATTCAATCCCAAAATGAGAAAAAACGAGACAATAATTTTCTAGAGAGGTGCATGTTCTGGATGCCAAAAATATAGAAACAGCCCATCTTTTCACCCCTAAACACAAACGACAATGATCAAAAAGGTGGAGAGTGGCAAATGGGGTATTCGTCCCTCTATTCATTTTTCTTCTCTTCCCGTGGTCATGCCGTCTCCGCTGTTTGGAAAACAAACTGTGTCAGGATTATTGTGGCCGTGGCAACTACCCAGTTAAGCTGTTGAAAGTAAATCAACCCAAGTCATGGGTACTTGCCAGAAATCATCATTGGCGGAAATTCCACATGCGAAACTTCGGGTGCATAGGAATGATTGGTTTGTGTTGACCAGACAATCTGCAGGTTTTAGGTCTTTTATAAAATATACTTACTCGTTGTTTAATTAGAACACTATATGCCACCAAATGGAAGCGACACCAAGCTAAAAGAGCGTTACCGCCCACCCGCAGCCACAAGTTTTGTGTCTTGAATCATGCAAAAAAACTAGTTTTATTACAGTATCTGTTAAAAAAAAGTAGTTTTCCAAAACTGTATTAAGTGAATCTTAATTAGTTGTTGGTCAAGGTTTATTTTAGCATGAAAGAGTTTAATTTTAATCAGCCCTTGTGTCACACTCGACCACGATGTTGCGAGATTGAAAAATGTCCACAAAAATGAAGCGTAATCCTGACACGATTACGGGTGTAATGATATCAAAGTTCATTATAATTCTGCCAGTATTGTAGGAGATATACACTGCTCAATATAACCTTTATCTTGACCTCCCAAAAATGTCAAAGGTTATTATTAAAAGAACCGTTGATTCGGTCGCGCTGAAAATTTCATAGGTGGATTCAGAGCACCAGACAATCATATAGAACAGTTTAAGCAAAAACTGAGATATGGTGGTGTACATATTTAATTTTGGCAGTCGATGTGCCATGTAATTCCACTGGCACTACTGTGTCCATAGTGTGTTGCCACATCTCATCAGATGTGTAACTTGTGCACATGGATGTATGGGAGAGGTGGTACTGATTATCATCACACTGTGTGGGAAGCATGGAATTGCAAACTGGTTCATGCAGGAAAATAGTATGCACTTGTTATTATTCATAACACTTGCATTGATTTTTTCTTCCAGCGATTGGTGGGTTCTGATATCCTACGAGTGAAATAGTAATGGTGAGTGACATAAAATATACATACTCAGTGCATACATAGTTTAAATATAAATACTCGGATTTCATTCAATGTGTTATTTCGTTTCTCATTTAATTGTTAATATTGTGTTTCTGGCAATCCTAGTTGTTGATTGGTATAATTTCTGTTGTTTGTTCACTTAATCCTTATATTGAATCTGGTTGTGATCCTGTAGTATGTGCATGGATCATGTATGCCTCGATTGAAACCAGCAGCTGTTTGCGTATCAGCCCGTCTAGCGGAGGGAAAGTAAAAACACGGAAACGCAGCCGGTTTTAGGCCGTGCGCCTATGGGAGTTCAGGGTACGCATTTCGTATTTAATTTTTTCTCCAATTGATTCAGCCACCCCAGGAGGATTGCATGAGCCTTTCTTGATACAGCAGTGATCAAGGAACCTTACCGTTCTTTCCTTATTGATGAATTACGCTCCGTTCAGAAGTTGTCGTGGTGCGAAGTGAAGATATTTTTTTAGAGGGAGCCCACCTCGCCCCAAGGGTCGGCCCACCGATGTTGATATCTTGATGATCTTTTTCTTGAATCTTCATCTCTTATCTTTCTATCTTTGTCTTGATCTTGAAATGATTGGATGGAGCAAAGTACATGAAGGCAATGGTCAGCCCAAAATGAATTGCGGGGCACATTCCATTGGCTCCCATGCTAGAAGTTGAAATAATTGCGGGGGTGGGTTAAACAAACATTGAGGTGGCAGTTCCCCTCAAAGGTATATAGAACAACACCCCAGAGTCGAACGACTGTCAAGTGGTAGCGAATCGGCGTGAGGTAGTGGCGTTGCCAGCTAGGGTATGTTGCAAAGGCTGATCCAAGGGGGAGGAAGCGAAAGTGGCGCCTCTTATGAACTGAAGGACGCCTCCTTTGGAGGTTCCAGTGTACGTCAGACAAAAACAAATGGTGCCCCTCTGGGAGATCGGAGTGTACCCCGTCCAATGTTCTGGACCAAGAGCCGCCCCTCTGGAGAAATGACGCCTCCTTGGCAAAATCATAAATCTGTCAATGGTATGGTGCAAGGGGAGGGGGCTTGTACCCTCCTGGAGGGTTAAAATAATGATTTTTCGTTAGGTGTGAGATGTCGAAACGAGCCCGGTAGGATGTCGAAATTTGCCATGGAATTAGTGTCATTTAAAATGCTTTTGATGTCTTTCAGACTCAAATTTGAGCCAGTGGTGTAGGCACTTATGACTGTACCTTTATCATTTGTTTTGAGATTGATAATTTAAGAAGAGATTCGAGATAGGGAGAATAATAACTATGCTATGAACTGGCATTGTATGCCATATCATATTATAGGTAATCTCTTTACCTGAAATTGCATTGCGAAATGTTGGTGTATGCGAAATGTTTGTGTCACCATTCCTTATCAAGAGCATGCACATGCTACTCATAAACAAGATATTGTTAGAAAGAACACATGAAGACTTCATAAGCATGCATCAAGGAGCAGGATGTTGATACTTCTTGAAGACGGATGTTGATTGAGTGTTCAGAAAGTGGTATATTCCACCCTATGTCACGAATAATTTATCACTGACCCTCCATGGAACTTCCGCTCAATCCTATTTGCGGATTGGTGGGCACGCCGAAGCCTGTACTCTCTCATTCAGTTGTGTAAACCACTCCACGGAAAATATCAGCCACATATCTAGAGAGCAAGAAGGGTGGGGGCGAAAGCAGAACCGCCCACTTTTATCCTTGAGGGTGAAACTGCCCCCTCAATACTTGCTTCCGCCCACACGCAATAATTTTAACTTCTAACATGGGAGTCTATGGAATGTGACCCCCCCCTATTCATTTTGGTCTGCCTATTGCCTTCATGTACTTTGCCCCCTCCGATCACTTTAAGAAATCAACATCGGTGAGCCGACCCTTTCGGCGGAATGAGCCCCTCTGACAGATGCCTTTGTTTCGCATCACGACAACTTCGGAACAGAGCATAATAAATCAATAAGGAAAGAATGGTAAGGTTCCTTGATCAATTATGTGTCATAAAAGGCAGATGCAATCCTCCTGGGATGGCTGAATCAATTGAAGAAGAAAAAATATTCCAATACGAAATGCGTACCCCAAAATTCCCATAGGCGCACGGCCTAAAACTGGCCGCGTTTCCGTGTTTTTACTTACCCTCCGCTAGGTGGCAGGTTGGTGCCGCTGATACGCGCAGATCAAAGGCGCCGACGCGGAGTTTCCAATCCAGGCGTACATCATCCATGGTATGTATTCGTTCCCTCTGGCTAAACGAGGTGTTCTGTAGTTTTTGGTTCCTCGTTTTATTTAGGAATTGTCATTCAAGCACCTACCATTTGTTAGGTACGGCCTGCAGTCAAAATAGCTAGTTCGTGGCGGTTTATCCATCTGATCCATGGTGACCTTTGCTGGTCCAGATTATTTACTACTTTTAGGGCTGTAACAGTGGAATACAACAACTCGCCATGTAGGCGGAGTTGCTTTGATATATTTCCTCGAGAATATGACGACAGTTCCCTGAGAAGTATCGTCTCCCTCTGGTGGTATCTCGAATGGTCGGCGTATGTTTCAGGCCTGGAAGACGATGCTCAACGTAGCCATCGGCACGTGTCTTCTCCACACACTGCACACAGTGGCTTTCAACTCATTAAAAAGCGGTATTGGAACTTCTATACCCGAATGGAAGGTTTTACTCATCGCCGAAGAGTGAGTTATTGGCATCGTACGCTCTGCTACTGTTTGGCTATAACCTCATGTTTGGTGACCTTTGCTATCTTGTTGATATAGCTCCGAGGAATGTCTGTCAGCCTTTGTGCCAAGCGAACCCAGCTTCTTGCGGGGTGTTTACGTTAGCGACGCGACCTCTGCGCCAGATGTGGGGTATGTCGGTGTGCCATTGTGCTGCCGTGCCAGGCAGGCCTGTTGAAGGTGCAGCGTGGCATTGTGCCACCCTCGCGTGACAACCTCTGTCGCAGAAGCACAGAAATGCTATCAACGTAGTCATGAGCCTTTCGTACCGGCGTCCTACTCGAACCATTTGCTGCCATTCGTGCTTCGCAGTTCTGAGGCTCAGCTCAGCTCATTTCCTAATCACAAAGTTGTCTTTAATTAGATAGCATATTCGCGCCTTCCACTTGCCAATCTGGATGCGCTGCAGACATAGCCTTATGAGCCGACATGCCAAACGCAAAAATCCCGCCTTTGACGTCGCGTAAAGCGTCGATAGCCGTAAGGCGGACGTCTGGTATCAAGCCAGTAACGCTGCTACGCCAACACGTACACCTGCCCCACAGGCTGCTGGCGACCGTGAACGCACTGCTGGCGGTGGCCATCGGCTGGTACACCGTCTCCCGCACCAGCCACGACATCATCCACGCGCGCGCACCCGTCATCTACGACTGGACGTGGTTCATGCTGATGTACTTCATGTACGACCTGTGGGCGATGTACCGGGTACACGCGGCCAAGGCGGAGCACCGCGGCACGCTGGCCGACAGCGTGCGAAGCTTCTGTCGCGCCAAGGGCATGCTCATCACTCATCACCTGGCCATCACGTTCCTCGGAGGGCCCTTGGCACTGGTGAGTTGTGCGCTGTGCCGACTGTTCGGGTCGGCTTGGACACCCGGTGCTGTTGCGCCGCACGCTCTGACCTCAGTGTTACGTCAGCACTGCTTTGCTGGGTGGCAGATAATGTGCGATTTGCTATCATGTGAGGGCACCGCGACCCTTTGACATAGCAGGACGGTGGCGACTGCGGCTGCTTTAGCCGGGCCGTGACGCCGGTCGTGTTATCACATGCTGTGTTATCACATACTGTGCTATCACATACTGTGCTATCACATGTGCTATAGCATCACACCACGAGACGATCACACACGTTGGATGGTCATGTTTCAGCATCTGCGAGGTGTACGAGGTGACTTTGTGATCGGCTGTTTCTTTCTGCTGGAGCTGAGCACACCATTTGTGGCGCTGCGCGCTCTACTCGCCGCATTTGATGTAAGTAGGCTTCTGGTCTCCTAGCCAACGCTTCTGAGCCAATATGTATGCAACCCTAGCCGCGCTGCGCGGTGTGCAACACCGAGCTTTATAGAAATTCCTGAAGTTGGTCAGGGCGGGTGTCATGGTGGCTGCTAGTGAGACTATGCACCCCTAGTTATTAATTAATGCACCCTGTGTATAGGTATTCGCGATGAGAATGTTACCGTTGCACTGCTGTCATTATCTCGCATGTCCGATTTCTAGAGAAATGTTTTCGTCTTTTCCAGATACCATTTGATGGACACCACCATACACTTATGTTGTAGCCACACTGCCATAGCTTATGTATTACCTGCACGACAATTCAGCAATTGTGTTTCAGAAAAAGAACACTTTCCTGTACAAACTGAATGGATGCTGTATGCTCGTGACTTTCTTCTTCTGCCGGATATGCATCTTCCCATTCATGTACTACGCGTGCGCCTCTACGTTTAACGTGCCCGTGCTTCAGGTACGTCAGCTTTGTAGACCCTGTTCTGGCGCTGGTCCGAGATATTGCATGTTAGTAGGGGATAATAGTGCGTGTCGAGTGTAGCAGGTACTACAGTCGCAACAATAGCCTTCCATCAGTGTGTCACTTGGCATACTTGGCTGGTGAGTGTTGCAGGGATCAAATGAGGGTGAAGGTGAGTATTGTAGGTATCGCAGGTGTGGCACCAACTTTAATCACTGCATCATTGGCGTTTTTGTTCTGATTCTACAAGTTCTAGGCCACTTCGCGGCACCAACTATTTCTTGTGCAACACCACCATTCCAATTTGCAAAACCACATGCATTGGCAATCCTCTGTTTATGATAGGCATTATTGTTAAGTGAGTAAACGTCTTCTACTATATATATATATATATATATATATATATATATATATATATATATATATATATATATATATATATATATATATATATATATATATATATATATATATATATATATATATATATATATATATATATATATTTATATATATATATATATATATTATATCTCTATTATATTATATGGGGACGAGTGGTCTCGGGGTAAGATGCTCGTCTCACAATGGAAAGGTGAGTTCGAGTCTCACCTGTCGCTAGTCTTCGCCCGCGACCAATTGGCGTGAGAGATTGGCGACGCTACATGACTCAACGGTCGACGTGTCGTAAACCCAATAACCAACTAACTCTATTATAATATATATAGATATATATATATATATATATATATATATATATATATATATATATTTATATATATATATATATGAGTCGATTCATGAGTCAATCATTCAAATCACAATGAGTCATTTGGGTCTTATGAGTCATTTGAGTCTTATGACTGAAATGCAAGTTAGGAACAAGTGATATAAAGCATGTATCTTTATTTATTATATATATATATATGCACACTTATTATGTATTTTTATATTATTTTTATTTTGTATTATATATTTGTATATATATACACTAAATTTATGTTGATGTTCTCCGGAATGAATGATATGTGACTTAAATTTCATCATCAGTCGTATGCCTATATGCTCTGGTTGTCTGGTGTCAGTTAAGCTTTTTGGCTGCCCTTAGAAGGGCGGTTGGTCTAAAAAAAATAGCCCTGCAGTGATAGAAATCTTACTGTGTGTCTTTCAAACCAACCGTAAACCAGTCTAGAGGTGCAGTGTTCCTATTGCGAGGGAGAGGCGGTCGCTCCAGCCAGTGACCGGGCAGTCTCGTGAGGTCGCCGTGTGACCGTGTGACCGCCCTGAGCACTGACACTGGCCTGATGGGGACTGTGGGTCAGTGACCAGGCAGCCTCGTGAAGTGGTCGTGTGACCCGTGACCTGACACGGTTGACAGGTGTTCGGCCGAATCCCATGGTACTGCCACACCGGCAACGCGTTGACGTTCGCCATGCAGGCGCGCTGGTTTTGGCTGATGGTGCGCGGCGCCTATCGCGTGCTGCGCTCCGGAGACGCGCGGCTGGACATCAAAGAGGACTGAGCTGGCGTGACCTCGGGCCAGCGGAACCGCCCACACCGAGGTCAACGAGTCGTCCGTGATGATGTGGCCGGACAGCCGGTCAGGGCATGCGACGTGCCCGTCCAGAGGCTTAGCACTGGTTAATTGTTTTATTGGTGCTTCTTGTGTGTTCTGAACTAATCCGCCCATCAGTCAGAAATGTGTGTCGACTCGTTTGGGGTGTTATTTGTTGTGTAGAAGTTGGCTGGTCCCACAGTAGTTTTCAGTGACAGATCAGTTGACATTGTGCTGTGTTGGCGTGGCTTGTTGTTTGTCGTGAATTTTGACGCCTAAATTCCTTTTGGCGACGTTTAATTTCGGTACGGAGATGCGAGCGCGCTGTGCGCGACACGCTCCAACACCGGACGGCCTGCTGCGTTTCAGGAACAAGTTGTGTTTGTGGACGGTGCTAGTGAAGCCCCTGTCGGAGTGGTGATTCGGTGGTGCAGACTCGATCGCCGCCTGTGTCGCTGATCCTCCTGGCGTTCGGCTGCGAGCCATAGCTGTGATAACTATCTAGTTGTGTCGGCCGGCGTGGTGCCGCCCCGCTCCGGCAGACCGCTACTTCCCTGCCTCGAGTGCCAGCCGCCTCGGCGCATTGGTCACACTCGGGCCAGGCGGTACGCTGTCGACTTGTGCTCCGATGCCGGCGGTTCTGCGATGCTGTCAGGGGCGGCGCCACCGACTTCGGACCGGATGGTGAGGCGGCTGGGTGGTGCCGTCGTGCAACGCCGTCAGCGTAGTTTTAACTCAGAAAGCTTGGTGGTGCATTCTTCCTTCCATCTGGCGACGTGCGGACACGGTGTCGCAGGGGTTTGGTGATGGCTTGAGGCCATAGGTGGGGGCGCCGTGACGTGCCATACCGGTCCTGCGGTGCTGTTCCGGCTGGTGTGTGGGTTTATATGTGTGTCTGTGTCTTGTGTCCGGGCATTGTTGCTATGTTAATTATTTGTTTATTGGGTAGTTATCGACGCACTTTATGCAAGATGACGGTTAATGGCGCCGCCCGCACTGTTTCGCCGGTGGGCCTCGGGATTGGGAAATGTCCCGAGTGGTGCGAGTGTTGAACCCGGGACCTTTGGCACCCAGAGCTCAGCACCCTAACCACTCGGCCATCCCCGCGCCCACTGTTACTATGTGGGCGTCTGTACCGTCCGTGCTATTTGAAGTCCGACACAGGAACCGCCACTCAGTGGGGTGGGATGTGCTGGTCGCATTGAGACTAGGTCGGCCCGAAGTTGACCGGTGGGCGTGAATGGACCGGGAACCCACACCTCCCCAACCGGCACCTAGCTGTGGATGGGCTGGCTCTGCCAGTTGTCTCGCACCCAAGATATCCGAATGGGTTCCAGTGCCGGGTAGACCGGGCCCGTGGGTGTGCCCAACACGCGCCGGGTAGACCGGGCCCGTGTGTCTGCCCAACACGCGCCGGGTAGACCGGGCCCGTGTGTGCCCAACACGCGCCGGGTAGACCGGACCCGTGTGTCTGCCCAACACGCGCCGGGTAGACCGGGCCCGTGTGTCTGCCCAACACGCGCCGGGTAGACCGGGCCCGTGTGTCTGCCCAACACGCGGCGGGTAGACCGGGCCCGTGTGTCTGCCCAACACGCGCCGGGTAGACCGGGCGTGTGTGTGCCCAACACGCGCTGGGTAGACCGGGCCTGTGTGCCCAACACGCGCCGGGTATATCGGGCCCGTGTGTGCCCAAGATGCGCCGGGTAGACCGGGCCTGTGTGCCCAACACGCGCCGGGTAGACCGGGCCCGTGTGTGCCCAGCACGCGCCGGGTAGACCGGGCCCGTGTGTGCCCAGCACGCGCCGGGTATATCGGGCCCGTGTGTGCCCAAGATGCGCCGGGTAGACCGGGCCTGTGTGCCCAGCACGCGCCGGGTAGACCGGGCCCGTGTGTGCCCAGCACGCGCCGGGTAGACCGGGCCTGTGTGCCCAACACCGCCTTCTGACGAATGTGCGCGGCGTCGTGTGGTGTCAGTGCCGTGGCAGCGGTGGATGCCTTCGCTTCGTCAGGCCTGTTGGGGCGCTACTAGCCTTGTGAGTGCGTCGCTGGTAATTGTTGTTGGTGTTCGCTGCTGGGATAAGTGTTGATCAAGTTGTTTAGAAGCGGGTTTTGTTACTTTGCTGACATTTACTTAGTGTTTAACCTAGCAGTTGGTATTGATATTCGTAGCGCGCTGTGTCGAAGCTTATGGCCATCTTGGTACCTGTATCAATTAATTTCTTACACGCTCTGAGTTTTGTTGCCATTTGTATCATGCATTCTCGGACGAATGATGTGTCCTGTTCGCTATTCTTATTGTACAAATTGAACCATACGTCGACATGAAACGAAACGAGCCCCTGGACCCACTCACCTCCATCCCTTTGTTCTCGAGTAAAACGCGAATTAACATTACTTATATGTTGCTTCTATCTGCTTGTTCTCATTGTGCTACTTTTCCCCGCATATTGGACTTTTGACGATTGCAGGAATTGCGAAAGGGAGGAGTTTTAGTGTGGAACACGTGCAAGCTTTCTGGCGTGGAAACAGCAAACGTACTTGGTGCCAAATCGTACCACAGGATCGGTGTGGCTCAGCGCTTTTGTGGGTCAATCGGGTCGGGACTTAGTTCCTTTTTTAAGCATGCGTTTGCCTCTTGGCGGAGTGGTGTCGCAAATTGACGAGGTGGTGTCTCTTAAATCCTCACTATTTACTAACATATTACTTCCGAGGGATTGGTGACATTGCAAATCCATGTGCATAGCTCTTTCGGCAAGGAGTTGTATTTCTAATGAGAAATGGCCGCGAGCGCACGCTTTTCAGTGAACTATAACGTTCATGTTCTTATAACGTCTTATATAACGTATAATTCGCCTTTGCTTTGCAGCGTTGTACCAACTTTCTTCTCGTCGTTGTTTCGGGTTGTTATATTATATATATATATATATATATATATATATATATATATATATATATATATATATATATATATATATATATATATATATATCTATATATATATATATATATATATATATTGAAATGAGAAAGGAACCAAAAAAAGTACGTAGTCATTCCAGCGTTTCGGCTTTATTGCCTATCCATATGCATATATGTATCTAAATATCACATATATTTATACAGATAACAGCGACAGGGACAGATACCGAGCAATCCTAAAGTTGTTGGCCTTAAAATATTGCTCCGTTCGGCTATGAGGCATTACATCGGAAACTATTGGGGTACGTATTGGGAAATGGGCTCCGGCATGTCTCTCGAACAGGATTCTCCGTTTTTAAATTGACAGCGGAAACTAGCGGGCAGTGAAGGATATCGGGTCTGAAAAGGGGCATCGGTATGTTCAGTAAGTTCACTGCCTCTTCGCTCCATCAAGTGGACAAGCGGGAGTTGGGAGGAAACATTAGTCTGGTGGGGAATTGCGCCTGCGAAAGTGTACAAAACAGCGCCAATCCTCTGAAATGTGACCAATTACTGCCATATGCAATTAGTTGGGCCGACAGGTGCCTCGTTTTGATGTGCATACTTGGGTTGCGCGTCAGCCGGGCGGTGCATGGCTGGCCACAGCTGACTGTCCATCAGCCGAGCGGTGCATGGCTGGCCACAGCTGACCGTCCATCAGCCGAGCGGTGCATGGCTGGCCACAGCTGACTGTCCATCAGCCGAGCGGTGCATGGCTGGCTACAGCTGACCGTCCATCAGCCGAGCGGTGCATGGCTGGCCACAGCTGACCGTCCATCAGCCGAGCGGTGCATGGCTGGCCACAGCTGACCGTCCATCAGCCGAGCGGTGCATGGCTGGCCACAGCTGACTGTCCATCAGCCGAGCGGTACATGGCTGGCCACAGCTGACCGTCCATCAGCCGAGCGGTGCATGGCTGGCTACAGCTGACCGTCCATCAGCCGAGCGGTGCATGGCTGGCCACAGCTGACCGTCCATCAGCCGAGCGGTGCATGGCTGGCCACAGCTGACTGTCCATCAGCCGAGCGGTGCATGGCTGGCCACAGCTGACTGTCCATCAGCCGAGCGGTGCATGGCTGGCCACAGCTGACTGTCCATCAGCCGAGCGGTGCATGGCTGGCCACAGCTGACTGTCCATCAGCCGAGCGGTGCATGGCTGGCCACAGCTGACTGTCCATCAGCCGAGCGGTGCATGGCTGGCTACAGCTGACCGTCCATCAGCCGAGCGGTGCATGGCTGGCTACAGCTGACCGTCCATCAGCCGAGCGGTGCATGGCTGGCCACAGCTGACCGTCCATCAGCCGAGCGGTGCATGGCTGGCCACAGCTGACTGTCCATCAGCCGAGCGGTGCATGGCTGGCCACAGCTGACTGTCCATCAGCCGAGCGGTGCATGGCTGGCCACAGCTGACTGTCCATCAGCCGAGCGGTACATGGCTGGCTACAGCTGACTGTCCATCAGCCGAGCGGTGCATGGCTGGCCACAGCTGACTGTCCATCAGCCGAGCGGTACATGGCTGGCCACAGCTGACCGTCCATCAGCCGAGCGGTGCATGGCTGGCTACAGCTGACTGTCCATCAGCCGAGCGGTGCATGGCTGGCCACAGCTGACTGTCCATCAGCCGAGCGGTGCATGGCTGGCCACAGCTGACTGTCCATCAGCCGAGCGGTGCATGGCTGGCTACAGCTGACTGTCCATCAGCCGAGCGGTGCATGGCTGGCCACAGCTGACTGTCCATCAGCCGAGCGGTGCATGGCTGGCCACAGCTGACCGTCCATCAGCCGAGCGGTGCATGGCTGGCCACAGCTGACCGTCCATCAGCCGAGCGGTGCATGGCTGGCCACAGCTGACTGTCCATCAGCCGAGCGGTGCATGGCTGGCCACAGCTGACCGTCCATCAGCCGAGCGGTGCATGGCTGGCCACAGCTGACTGTCCATCAGCCGAGCGGTGCATGGCTGGCCACAGCTGACTGTCCATCAGCCGAGCGGTGCATGGCTGGCCACAGCTGACTGTCCATCAGCCGAGCGGTGCATGGCTGGCCACAGCTGACCGTCCATCAGCCGAGCGGTGCATGGCTGGCCACAGCTGACTGTCCATCAGCCGAGCGGTGCATGGCTGGCCACAGCTGACCGTCCATCGGCTCATGTCGCTTACCTATGCCCAGCGTTTGCTGTTTGGCGTGCATATTTGTGTCTGTTTTTGCACAGACAAAAAGCATAATAACCACTACCTTAAGCTTTAAGCACAATCGTAATACAGGGTAGTGCATTTGCGCGCATCGCACCCGTGTAGTTTTCGCAGGTTTTTCCGAAAATTCCACTTTGAACTTGTGATTTACAAGTGGTGTACCAAGTGATGTCCATGCACAAGCCTAAGGCCCAAACTGTTAAGTATTCATGGTGCTCAAACGCTTCAGACCACAGGTTGACTCTGCCGCGGCCGTTTGGTTTCGGCCTCGTGTACGGTCCACTGGGTCGATGAGTCGGCAGCCCAAACAGAGGCGGCGTTAATTGGTGTGAACTGGTGTGTTGCTTCCTTGACTACCACCCGGTCCTGTTCGCATGGACATCGAATGGTGTGTATCGGCCGGGGCGCGTGAGACCAGGTGCAGGCGTTCGCAGTCCAGTTTTGTCGCCTGTCGAGGACGCCCTTTTTCTGTGCAGTTTGTACCACAATGAAGCGCATAAAATTGTCACACAGGTGTGTGTATTTTAGTACGAAGTGATGTGCGCTCGTCAGCGTTCGAACGCCGTCCGAGGCTGGACATTGTTTCCACAAGTGGTGACACCATCTGGTGCAAATATGCGACCGACCGCTGTGAGACGTTGCGTGCCACTTTTTTTTCAGAAAAGGAGTAGCTAGGAAGCTTGTAGTTCCGGACGATTGATGGCCTGTGTTGGGCTCAGTCACTGTTTCTTTCTTCATGGTGCCAGGGTGAATGAATGGCACGGTTGAGACTGCGGTACGATGTGTGCCTGTTCACTTTCAAGTCAACAATGCCAGCCATCAACAATGCACCGCGTTCGAAGTGTGATTTTTTTTGTATTCAGAAAGCTAGTACTTATCACGTGATTCTATTACTGTACTGTATATGTGCAGAGTCTACTATACTGCTATTATGCTGTACTGCACTGCACTGTACTGTACTGTATTGTACCTTATTTTGCTATACTGCGTGAGGGTGACTCCTGTTTATACGTTTAGAAGTGAATAGTGATACAATATATGCGCGGTGACGAGTTCTGCAGCGAATTCATTTTCTGTGTTGGGAGGTGCCGAAGTCCCTTTTTGGGGTCGCTCCTGTACATGCACCACTCTGGCTATTGCTAACCATTCTCTCATCTTTCCGGTTGGATCTTCAGACCCCGTCTCTGAGGTCCTCTTATGCACCCTATCTCCAAGCTGAGTTGCGCGAAAACGAGTGGTATCATCGCAAGGCATTCGACGAGTAGGACCCGAAACCACCCCAAATTCCCCCCTCAAAAGGTAATTTCACCAGGGGTCTATACGATCACGACTGACGTCATGGTTTTTGGGCATTCGGGGTTCAGTTTTGGGGGAGATTTTAAAAAGGAAAATTAGCTGGCATCAGAAAAGGAAGGCGAAATCGACCACTGTTCTAAAGTATTTGTGCACCAAAAAAAAAACATTTAACCTACAAATTTTCAATTTTGTTTTCAATTTCCTTGATTTTTATTTTTATAAGGAAAAGAGCCCACCGGAGAACGCTGTAAGATAATTAAGCCTCATTAAAGTGTTTGCTTTAGTCATGATCTTCCATTTTACCCAATGGCAAGTATGCAAAGCAAATGTCAATTTAAAAAAAATCCAAAAATTGCTCTGGTGCGGTTTGTTACATACCTAAAGATAAGCAAAATGCTGAAAGTTTCATTCAAATATTTTTCAGTTAAAACGTGACGAATGGTTCAACTTTGTTGGAGGTGATCTTACTTGACCTTGACTAACTCGGTGACCCACGTGTTCAAAAGTTGAACACTTGTCAAATTAAAGTGGAAAAGTATGCCATATTTCGACGCAATGCGGGGCGCCGTTTTTTTTCTTACGGCCCGCGCAGCCCGAATTGGCTTCTTCAAAATATTCAACAACTGTGAATTAAGTGTTTGCGTCAAGCGCGCCCGGATGCTCGGTAGTTTATTCGATAATAATATAGATGCAATTTATGTGACTTAATTTCTATAAAATGTGCTGCGAAGTTCATTTATAATAGCTAGTTTGCCTTCAGCTGCTTATTTCGTTGTGTCTTGCACTGGTGAATTGCAAATATTGCTGCTTTTCAAGTTTCAAGATAAGTATAAGATAAGTATAAGAAAATACTTTCAAGATAAGTATAAATACATAGAGTCTTTTGGCCCCCCGAAACCAACAGAAATAAAGTAAATTAAAATGCAGTAACCTTCGCCGAGGTTAAAAAATAGCGTCTGAATGAAATAATCTCCAATTTTAAAGGTATTTTTGTATAATTGTTTGGAAGCCAATATCGTAGCATAGTAGATTCTGACACACATCGAGGGTTCCATGCTGCTCAAGTTCTGCCTACAGCAAAAGTTGACAAAATTGGATCCACCAGTGTGTACACGTGCACGAACGTTGACGTGGTACAAGACGTTGAACGTGAACGTGAACGTTTTGGCAAACAAGAACGAAAATCCGGTAACTTAGAAACGGTGGAGGTAGGCCCCATACACAGGAAATTATGTTGTCATTAATTATTATTTTTTTTAAAGGGCCCCTTTGCCAAATAGTGGTCGAAATCCGGTACTTTTAACCAAAAAATAGTGGGAGAATGGGCACCCTCCAATTCTTTCGACCCCTCCCCTGATGCAATTCCTAGGTACGCCACTGGGGGAGGGGAGGGGCTGACGCCGAAAACCGAAAGTTGCCCCCCCCCCAAACCGGTGGGCTAGATCCGCCAGTGGTACATTGGTGTTGAGGCGAACAGATCCCTCAATATTTTTAAAGTCTAACATTAAGTCCATGGGTGTCGCATGAAAAGAATGTATGTAACTACAACCGAGAATAGCCCCTGCCAGGGTCGTTGATTTCTGAAAATTATTGAGGGGTGCACGATGCATGAAGTGAATGGGCGAACACAAATGGATTAGGGGTAAGGGGCACACTCTATAGGATCCCATGTTAACGGTTAAAATTGTTGTGGGCAAGCCAGCATTGAAGGGGGCAATTGCCCCTCAAAAGTATATAAAATCAGCACTCATTTTCCCGGCACAGTTTTGTCGTGACGGAGGCGATGCGTTGATTGGTATTGATCAAAGGTGGAATTGTCTAGACCTATACTGACTTTGGGGGCCTCGAGCTCCCCCGCACACCCAAATCATTTCCACTCTTAACCCTGTAGCCAATGTCGCACAATCCATCAAATTGAGTTTAAGCTGCTTGAAGCCCCATCATGTAGCAAAATTTGACCCTCGTTATTAATTTCCACATATCCCAAAGAGTAGATCCCTAGCCCGTTTCGGTCATAGCTGTTGTGAAAAAAAATGCCTGAGAGGTCGACAATGTTTACCTACCACCCACCTTGCAAGTTCGTTTGTTATTCATTAGGGTGCCACCGCTCATTACGTCGAAACTTCATCCTTGCAAGGGATGTTGTTTTGTATACTTTTGGAAGGGCATGTGCAATTGCAATGTTCAATTTTGTCCCTCCAATAGTGAATTCCTCCACCCCACCCCAACAATATGAAATGGAAATGGGCATGCAGCAAAAAGCTTACAATTGCGGGCTGCGATCGGAGCGGGAGCGCTGATGATCCCGCCGATGGCCACGCCGATGGCCCCGCAGATGGTTCCACCGATGGCCCCACCGATGATCCCACAGATGGTCCCACCGATGGCCCCACCGATGGTCCCGCCGACGGCTCCTCCGATGCCTCCGCTGACGGCCCCGCCAGTGGTCCCACGGATGGACCCACCGATGGCCCTGTAACTATTGACATCCGCCCGTTCACTCTAGTGACCTGGCACCCAGGACGGTTTCCTGGCGACTGACCGCCACCGTTAACGTCGCGACTATGCCCTGTGGTGTGACCAGCGTCCGGAGACACTGCGCCGACTGGCACCGTATGCGCTGCTGAGTATCCTGCCGCCATTGCTGGCAACCTGAAGCCGAGGCTTCCAAGAATCTGTCAGCTGCGGTGGCCAGTTGACATAGAAGACCTGACAGCAGCGACAAAGCTGCCCACAGCAGCCGTTGAAGAAATAGTCTTCAACAGCTCAAGGAAGTGTGGGGAATTCCTGCTGTACCCAGTTCGAAGAGCAGCTGGAACGGCTTCTGGTGTCCTGGTTTCTAGCGGGGCAATAGAGCTTCCAGGAGAGCCAACCTACGCCCCGGGGCGTCAATAAGGGCCCGAAACTGGGCGTCTTGGCCGTGATAATATCCGCACCTGCGTGGTGATCGACACAGGAAGGCTTGCCACCAGCAGGTCGAACTTGGTGCTGTCTTCTTGGATTCCAACCACCCGAAACGCACGGTCCATCTGGGTCGGCTAAGGGTCTGTCTTCTCCAGAGAGAGGATAATGGGCGCTGTATGACCGAAGCAGTCGATGCGCCCCGAAGCCCAAATAACTAACCAACCAACCAGAGAGAGGAGAAGTCTGATAGCCTGAACACGGTCAGCTGCGGACTTGCAGATGCAGGAGTCCGGGCCAGATACAGGGAGGGAGCATTCGCCAAACTTTGTGCGATTCTCCGGTTTCTGCTGGGCAGTCTTTTCTAATTGCTGTCATATGATAGTCTTCTGGCATATTTGACGTGTGGAATGCTTCGTATGGGGTTCGCTGGGAAAATTCGATCAATTAAATTCGATGATTACTTCTCTTCTTCCCACATTTTCTAGATGTTGAGAAATACGGAGACCCGCTGAGCTTTGATGCACATCACCTCTTTGGTTGAACATGTTCCCAGATTAGCTACCGAACCTAGGCCCTAGCTAGGTGGTCTTTTTTACCCGTTGCGTTTTTTTTCGTCCTCGGATACATTTTGGGCTCTGCGAATGTTTGTTATGGGCCCTGCGCGTCTTTGTGGCCCCGGCTCTATTTTTTAGAGTTTTGTTGCTTTTTTGTGGACCGACGATATTTTTGACGTATCGGCGCGTTTTCGAAGACACATGTGTTTATTTAGTGTCCGGTCGGCGTGTTCCTTCATTAGGACCATGTCCCTTTTAAGGGCGTCAGCCTATTTTAGGCTTCCATGCGGTCTCATAGCCTCGGTGTGCTTTGGGGGCCTCAGTGGTGTTTTGTACAGCTCTCGGTGTGTTTATTTAGAGCTGCAACGCATGTTTTAAGGCCCTGCCGCTTTTCGCGAAACTCTGTACGCTTTGGATGGTCCGGCGCATTTTCGGCCCCCGCTGTGCTCTTAGAGTCCCGCTGTGTTTATTCGGGGCTCCTGATCGCACATTTGTGGGACCCCAGCACGATTTTGAGGGCTCCGGTATAATTTCTCCGGGTCCCGGCTCGATTTTTTCGGGCCCAGGCGCATGGTTCCGGTGGTATCCAGGCCAATCTTCTGGGGGGGGCTCGACGAAATTATGGATGGTTTCTTCTGAATTTTCTCAAGTCTGAGAACCGGCCTGATATTTCTGGCCTTCGGCGCCATGTTTTTGTGTCCCGCTGCGATTTTTTCGAGCTCCGGTGCTTTTTTTCGGGCCGTACACGATTTTTGAAGTGTACGTTGGTGGTATGTTTAGGGCTCAGGGCCGTTTTCTTGTCTTGGAAATTTATGTTTCGGAATCCCCTTATTTTGCAGGGCTCCGGCTTGATTTTGTCGAGTCATGATGGGATGGGGTCACACTGTGCTTATTATGTGCTTATACTCCGATTTTTTGGGGGGGTCGAAATACATTTTTGACCCCCCCTGACGAGGCACCACCTTTCCGTGATGGGGGGGGATTGTGTGCCCCAAGGAACCAGCGAACCAGTCCATCGGTCCAATGGTGAGGGGCGAGACTAAGAGTGCCTCAGTCTTCCTTCCATCCATACGCTCCCATTCCAATGCCCATCTCATCTCAACATCCATGTCCTTCACCTGGCCCTGCAACACCAACTATCCCTATCATGGGCGGGTAGGACAACTTCCCCGGTCCTGCCCACCAGCTCAGTTTTATCGGGGTAGCCGCGCCCCCTCGGCCCGCCTCCCGGGTTTCACTGAGTCCTGGAGGCTGAGGTCCCCCGTCGCACGGTGCTAGTTGTGACGGGGGACCAACACGCCTCTTTGGTCTTGATATCCCGGTAGGGCGGGCGGGCCCGTAGGACCCCATGCGGGTCAAGTGGCTGGTCGCCTCGAGCCGGGGGCCTGGGATTCTTCCCAGTGTCCGCCGGCCCGGCCGGCCAGGGTCAAGGAGTGGGCGGTGCTGGATCCCGGTCGGGGTGGTAAGTCTCTCTCTCCCGGCCGGGCGAAGGCGCCGCCTGCCCAGTATAGCTCCTCGGGCGCCTGTCGTCCTCCGTCCGTGGGGCCCAGGTGTCCCCCCAGTAGGGCCCCTATGTGGTGGGGCGCTCGAGGAGTTGAAACCGATACACACAACATGGCATCCACAACACAAAAAGAAACACTCCTGGTCCCTCTCGTGGTGACAAAACCACTCGCTCATTCGGCGCCGATAGGAGCAGTTCTAACTCGGGTAGCTGTGGAGGCCAAGTCTCCCATACACCCAGTATCCTCATCTTCCGCGGACAGACGAAAAATCTCCCCGCTCGTTCCCCCTTTCAAAGACGAGACGGTTGTGACCGGTTCGGGAAGATCGTTCGTTGCGAAAAGCTGAGGGATGGCTCTTTGGAGGTGGAGTTTGCGGTAGCGAAAGAGGCAGAGAAAGCGTTACAGACATCGGGGTTTATATACGGTGTAAGAAAGGGTGACAGGAGGATGGACGAAAGCATACAAATATAAGTAGAACCGCACCAAACCAAGAACACATCGCGTGGAATAATCAATTGCTATGACTTGAGAGACGTGCCGGAGGAGATCGTTGACGGGTTGTGCAAATTCGGAGTCACGGGTGCGAGAAAGATGAAGGTCAGGAAAAGCGCAGATATGATTACGCCAAACAACATCATTTTAACTCTTAGAACAACAGACTTACCATCTGAGATACTAATGGGCTACCTGCGTGTCAAGGTACGAGTATTCCTTCCCATCCCGAAGCGTGTTTTAAATGCCAAAGGTATGGACATACAAACTCGTTTTGCAGGAACCATTCAGCATGTGGTAAATGCGCTTCCTCTGAACATGCCACCGACCAGTGACCTCCGAGGCACTCAACTGCGTAAGCTGTGGGCGAGGACAGGTTCCTCATGCTTCCTTTGATCGCACTTGTACGACTTACATCGAAGAAAAGGAAATAATCGCAATTAAACACGCCCGCAAAATAACTTTTCGTGAGGCTCGAGACATTTATGGCCAGTCTAACCCAGAAATGTCTTACGCATCGAAAGTCAAAACCGACACATCAGTCCCATTCCAGATAGAGGAAAATAAAACCAACGGACTGATCGCACAACTGTGTGCGCTCCTTCGGCGTACCCGTCGCTTCGCCAACAACACCACCAAACCAGATGGGTGAGATCCCCTAGAGGAAGAAAAGCGCGCTGCTTCTCCGCCACCGACCTATGAGGTCGTGACGCCGCCTTTTCCGGATAGAGCTCCGGATAAATGGCAACGAGTCCAGCGAACCAAGAGGCCCGCCAGGCCCTCCGATAATCACCTGGAATCCGTACCCACCACCTCCATCGATCCCACACCAGCCCAGCCCATCCCTGTACCATCCACGTCAACTTTCCCACCCCCACCAACTAGTTCAGGGGAGTCTGGCGTGACCTCTCGACGAGTCCCGGTGGTCACTCCTCCGACGACGCGACCACGTCTCTCGGTCGACGTCTGCATGGGGGGGGGGGCGTCCGATATTGGCGCGTGTGGTTGGGTAGCACGGACCAGTTCCAGGGAGTCGTCACCGAGCGCCCGAGTTGGTGGGGAGCCTCCCAGGGCGACACCTCCACCGTCCCCAAGTACAGTCCCTAATGTACCCCAGAGACGGGGGGTCATGGGCCCGCCCCCCACTTCACCCCATGGGGCGACAGAGTCGCACCCTGGCCTTCCCCCGTGCCTACCTATTTTAGGTAAGCGAGCTCCCCCATGGAGCTCCCCCATGGACACCATCACCGCCCGGTGGGGAACACCCTAGATCTCGCCCGATGGCGACCGTCGACACCAGGTCAGCTCCACCTTTATAGTGTACTGGCGGTGCATTTTAGCAGCTCATTTTGTTTTAGGCTCGCCCACCTGTGATATTGTCTGTTATATTTTCCATACCTATTTTAACCCGGTTTAAATGGATCAACTGCGGTCCATTTTACAATGGGATTGTAGGGGGCTGAGAACCAGCACAGAAGACCTCCAGGTGCTCGTAAACCGCCACTGCCCGGCGGCCATCTGTTTACAAGAAACCAAGGTGACGCCGGACTACATTTATAGCCTAAAATGCTACTTAGTCTTCCGAATGGACATGCCCTCAGACACCATTGCGCATGGTGGAGTACTGCTGGCTGTCCACCATAGTGTGGTGGCGCAGAGATTAGTGTTGCACGCCAGGCTGCAGGCCGTCGCAGTAAGAGTGCGTTTTAACCGCCGTCCTATATCTATCTGCTCACTGTACTTGCCGCCCGGTGCGGGGTTCCCGTCAACTGAACTACTCCGCTTGATGTCCGAGTTGCCCCCGCCGGTCTTAATACTAGGTGATTTTAACGCTCACCATACGGCATGGGGATGCGAGGATGTGAACGCACGGGGTCGGTGTCTGGAATCTGTTATGCACGACGCATCACTATGTATTCTAAACACTGGAACACCGACTCAGCTTACCCTGCCATCGCGCCATACCTCTGCTCTGGACCTCAGTTTGTGTAGCCCACAACTCGCCCAATTTTTTAGATGGTCTGTGGCCGACGGCCCCCTAGGCAGTGACCACTTGCCGGTGTGGCTAGATTACGAGGATGGCGCAGTACTCGGGACGCGACCATGCCGATGGAATTTTAAGAAGGCCGACCGGTCAGCATACGAGACGCGACCAGAGGAGATTTTGTCCGTGAGGCCTGGTGCCACTCCTATGTCGGTGGAAGCACTCACCAACCTGCTCGTGCATACCGCCACTGAGTCCATCCCTCGCACCTCTGGCGCTCCCCGTCGTGCGTCCATTCCCTGGTGGACAGAGGAGTGTCGCCAGGCAATTCGTGCTGGAAGACGCCTACAGAGTCTTTGACCGAAAGAGTAGCACGGCTAATATCATCGCCTTCCGGCGGGCTCGAGCCAATGCTCGGCGCACTATCCGGGACGCTAAGCGTAACTCATGGAGGGACTATGTGAACAGGCTGAATCGCTCCACACCCGTCTCACAGGTCTGGTCGAGACTTAAGCGTATAGCCGGTAAATACAACTCCACCCCTTTGCCAGTACTACGAGTCACCGGCCGAGACATCACCCAGCCAGTCGATGTGGCGAATGAGATGGCTGGTACAATTTCGAACCGATGTAAGTGCTAAAGTGATGACGACTTATCCACACGCCACAAAGCCATGTGTGAGAGACAGCCACTGAACTTTTTACTTCCGAGCGCATAAGTTATAACGAGCCATTCACGCTGGCTGAGCTGCGTTCCGCTATTGCGACCCTTCAGAGCGTATCCGAAGGCGACGACC
Source organism: Ashinkailepas kermadecensis (assembly GCA_034440615.1). NCBI lineage: Eukaryota > Metazoa > Arthropoda > Thecostraca > Neolepadidae > Ashinkailepas > Ashinkailepas kermadecensis. The sequence goes on from JAOTOM010004582.1 coordinate 70,018, forward strand.
TAATACACAACGACATGCTCAAGCATCTTCCATCATGTACACTTGATGCCGTACTGGCAACACTAAACCGGCTGTGGGAGAAAGGGGATTTCCCACCCACTTGGCGTGAGGCCATTATGATCCCAATTGTAAAGCCCGGAAAAGACAGTGCAGACCCGGCGAGCTACCGACCAATATCACTGACATTATCAATCCGTAAGCTCATGGAGAAGATGGTAAACGTGCGTTTGACCTGGTTTCTTGAACGACATGGAATTTTAAACAACGCACATTGTAGTTGTAGAAAAAACCACAGCACCGTTGACCACCTTTTAGCTCTTGATACCGTGGTACCGGCAGCGTTTCAGCAAAATCGTCATATTGGCGCATTATTTTTTTGACATTCATGGAGCGTATGACACCACCTGGCGCTACGGCATCCTGATGAAAGTTTGCAGATATGGATTTCGTGGATCTATGGGCTTCTTTCTACATAACTTTTTGTCGAGGCGCTTCTTTCGTGTGCGGATCGGAAGTCGTCTTTCAGACAGATACCCACAAACGGAAGGATACCACAGGGTAGTGTATTAAGCGTGGCGCTGTTTGCTATCATGATCAATGATATATGCGACTCTCTTCCACGAAATGTTGGCAGATCACTGTTCGTGGATGACGTCGCGATTTGATGCTGCACATCTGGTGCACCGTCAATGGTACGGCATCTTCAGTTGGCGGTATCATGCTTGGAGAGGTGGAGCTCCAAGAACGGGTTTCGGTTTTCTATCTCAAAAACCGTTGGGATGCATTTCTGCCGGCGTCGCCGAAGCTGCCCAGACCCCGCTCTCCAGCTGTATGGGGAGCCAATTTCCTTTCAGCGCGCTGCCAGATTTTTAGGAGTTATTTCTGACACCCGTCTTAGTTACAAGGAACACTTTAAAACACTTCGTGAGAAATGCTTTACATCGCTAAACCTACTGAAGATGGCTGCGCGCACGTCCCACGGGGGAGACAGGAAAATATGGTCCTGTTGTACCGTTCTCTCGTCCGTTCAAAACTCGACTACGCATGTTTTATATATGACAGCGCTTGTACAACAAGCAAGCGATGACTGGATGTGATTCACCATTCGGCGCTCAGAATTGTGACTGGCGCTTTCCGCACGTCACCTTCTGTGAGCCTTCTGGCTGAAACCCACGAGCCACCACTCAAGCTCCGTCGCGAAATGCTCGGGATGCGCTATGCTTGTAAAGTGCGCCAATTCCCCGGTCATCCTGCGTATGCGTATGTATTCTCCCATCGCTTGATTGCAACATTCGGACGAACGCGCATTATGCATGGCACCCCCTTTTGCGTCAGAATGCGCAGACTCTTCGAGGATAGCGATATTCGACTGCGGGTAATTATGCAGGTCGGTTTTCCACAAACACCGCCTTGGCAGGTGGCCCATCCAACAATTGACATGTCGCTCTCCGTGGTGAAAAGGGCGCATGTTACACCACACGACCATTTGTCACATGCTCTAGAACACACAGCTTCTTTTGACGGATACGTCCCGATTTATACAGACGGATCGAAATCATATACTGGCGTTGGTAGTGCATTTGTTATTGGTCCCCTGTCGAGATCTTTCTCTCTACCACCCCATGCAACGGTATATACGTCAGAGATGGTCGCCACCATCAAGGCCATCAGTTTTATTGACGTAGGACGGGAAGACTCGCATGTCCTTTTTACCGATTCCCTCAGCAGTCTTTGGGCGCTAAATCAGTTTAACCCGCCTGACCCCATTGTACAGGACGTCTTACGGTGTCTCAGATAACTGGCACATGCTGGGAAGAGTGTTATCTTCTGTTGGATTCCGAGCCATGTCGATATCGCGAGAAACGAGGCAGCGGATGGTGCTGCGAAACGTGCAGCCCAAGCCCCATACCTGCGATTTATGCCGCTCCCCGTGAGGGAATATCGCTGTCCAATTATGACCTTTGTTCTTAGAAAATGACAGTATAGCTGGGATACTTCGCTGGGCGACAAACTACGAACGATAAAACCATGTCTTTGAGAATGGGCCTCGTCCTACCGCAGGACGAGACGTGACGAGGTCGTGCTCTGTCGCCTTCGGCTTGGACACACTCACCCAACACACCACCATCTGCTCTGTGGGGAAGACAGGACAAGCTGCCCTCGATGTCGCGCACCGCTGTCAGTGCGTCACGTTTTGATCTCATGCCCTCTGCTCGCCGATGACTGAAGACGCCTTTTTGGAGTCGCTCAGTCGCTGTCACCCCGCGACCTCCTTGGTGATCACTCACGCGCGGTAACTTCAGGACAACTTTTTTGCTTTTTATCGGATGTCGACTTCAGAGCGACACATCTCACTGACAAGTAACACCAGAAGTTAGGAATGATCTGCCCGTATTCTGAATGTTCGTGTACTACTGTTGGCATCAATCATCCTAAGCTGTCAATCTAACATTGTTATGGGCGCTGTATGACCGAAGCAGCCAATGCAACCCTACGCCCAAATAACTAACTAACAATAAAAATGTGATGCCGCGACTCGAATTTTCGGGACTACCGACAGGAATTTTGTGTCCCGAGCGCAATATTTGGGGGCTCGGTGGAAGTTCGCGGGGCGCGCTGTACTTAGTTGGCCCCAGAGCGATTTTGGCGGGTCCCGGCGCAAACTTTCGGGCCCGGTGCGAGCTTTATTCCGGTGCCCGCTTTATGCATTTAGAGCCCCTTGCGTGAATTCTGGGTGCTCGACGCGACTTTATGGGGCCCAAGTGCGATTTTTGGGGCCTCCGGAGCGATTCTTGGCAGCCCACCCATTCAGAAATGGGGGGCATTTTCCTCTTTGGTATGCCACTGCGGCTCTCAACGAGTTTGTTTTTTCAGCCGATGGCATCCTCCAGTGTAGATAGGCTCTTCGGATAATTTACTTTCAGTACCTGTTCTGAATATTCAGGTGCGTGGGTCGATTATATGGCGTCCCTTTGTGATCTTATGGGATCGAGTTATATTTGTGTAAGCACCCTGCACGATATTTTTGAGCCCGGTACGATTTTTCTGGCTCCCAAAAAATCGGTGCGATTTTCGGTGCTCCAACACGTTTCTTTTCCAGGCCCGACGCGTTTGTTGGGTCTTTGAGTCAAGCTTTGTGGCCACAGTGTGACATTCCGGGTAGGCATTGACGTTTTGGAAGCCGGCTGCGATTTGTGGGGCTCCGGAGCGACTGTTTGGCCCCAGTGTGATTTTCAAGGGCAGTGGCGTGACATTTTTTGGTCTAAGTGCGATTTTTGGAGGCCCCGTCGTCATTTGTTGGGATTCCTAGTGCGAGTTTTAGTGGCCTCGATACGTTTTTGAGGTTCCAACACGTTCTGGGGGCTTTTGGAGTGATTGTTTGGACCCCAGATTGATTTTCCGTGTCCGAACTCTTTTCATTTCCCCGGCTTCATTTTTTTTGGTGGTCCCGACGACACTTTCTGGCCCAATGCGACCTGTCGAGCTCTTAGCGTGATCTTCAGGGGTCGGGCGAGCGCGACGTGTTGATATATCTAGACACAGCGTGATTTTCAGGTGCACAGCCCGACCTTTTGGGCCCCGTCGTGAATTTGATGAACCCTGGCATTACTTTTTTGGGCCCCAGCGTGATTTTCAGGGTCCCAGGTGTGAGCTATTGAAGCCCCCAGCGTTAATTTCAGGGGCCCCGGTCCGACTTTTTGATGACTCCAGCGCGATTTTCAAAGGCCCCGGCCAGATCTGTTGCAACCCAGCGTCTTCCAGGGGCCCGAACCGTCTTTTTGGGGCCCCTGCGTCATTTTCAGGGGCCCCGGCGAGACTTCTTGGCCCCCAGCATATGTCCAGTGGCCCGGACCAGAACTTTTGAGGCTCCAGCGTGATTTTTGAAGGCCCCGGCGCGACTTTTCCTGGGCCCTGCACGACTCTTTGGGGGGCCTCAGCGGTATTTTCAGGGACCTCGGTCCCACTTTAAGGAGCACCAGTCATTTTTTTCGGACCCGGAACGATTTTTGGGCCTCAATGTGACTTTCAGACGCTTGGTGCGATTTTGGGGCCCGCGTCACTTTCAGTGTGCACCCTGCGCGACTTTTTGGAGCCCCCAATGTTATTTTGGGGTCCTAGTGCGATTTTTGGTGGCCCTAGTGGTATTTTGTATTTTCAGGGGCCCATTCCAATTTTTAGAGCCCTAGCGTCTCTTTTAGAGGCCCGGAAAGATTTTTTAGAACCAAATGTGATTTTCTGGGGGTCTAGGTTTGATTTTTGGGGAGCTCCCAGCGTCATTGTCAGGGACCTCTGGGCGACTTTTTGACGCTCGCAGTATGATTTTTAGGGGCTCCGGTGCGATGTTGTGGGCCCAGTATGATTTTTAGGGAGCCTGGCGCAATCTTTCCGAAGCCCAGCGCGATTCTTGGGCGCCCCACAACCTCTCAAGGGTGGGGAGCAATTTTCCCCAATGCCCCCTGCGGTACGCGTATGAGTGTAATATTGTATGAGTGTAATTTCGTTTCTGGGCGGCCCCCTAGGAATCCACCTGTCATCCGGCGGAAAATCGAGATCAAAAGTAATTGGAAGAGGACATTTTTTTTGGTTGCAGCCAATGTGATAGGCACTCATATCCTATTTGATTAGTAGCTCCCCCAAGAAATCCGCCGTAACCTGCTCGGATCGCGCTCTCATTGCTGGCTTTTCATTTACACCGCCACATTGCTGTTCCTGACATATCAAATATAGAACTGTTTTTGCAAGTCGTCCGCTTTATAAATGGTTCAACGGAAGTTGTCAAAATTGCAAGAGAAGCCACACGTAAATGAGCATGATTGCATAACCAGCCGAAGTTCATAACCGCGAGAGAGCTATGGGTCAATTTACACCAAATGGGTGTCATTTTAGGTGGCTTGTGCCGTATTAGAAAATTAAGAAATTGAACTAATTTTAAAGGTCAGGTCAAGCCGATGCCGCTTCGGTTGCCGAGCATTTTTTCTTCGCCCAAACCTAGCCACATCTGGCATCAAGCAATAGCTCGTAGTGAACGTCGAGTAACATTTTGATTCGGTAATGTAAATGTCAAACTTCTAGGTCAACAGTTAGTTTACATTTCTTTCTAAGTCCCTGCGCTTCGTCGCTATGACTTCAATTTCCAAAAAGTAGGTGCAATTCGACGTGCCGTGAGGCAAGGGCGTCGCCACCGGGGGGGGGGGGGCAGGGGGCAATTTCCCCCCTGCCGTGAAACTGGGGGCGCCGCCCCCCTGAAATTTGAGGAGGCCCCTATCCGCAAATGCACAGCAAAAAAGGTGAGCAATGAGACCGACGGGACAGAAGATCATGCTGTCAATGAGGCCTCAAGACTGACGAGGCTCCCAGGAAATATAACCAGGTCTCTATAAGAGACGTAGAAGAGATTGGGAGGAGGCCCCCAGGACGAAAAGGAGGCCCGATGAAGAAAAGGAGGCCCCAGGACGAAAAGGAGGCCCCCAGGACGAAAAGGATGCACCCAAGGACGAAAAGGAGGCCTCCAAGACGTAGAACAGAGATTGGGATGAGGTCCCCAGGACGAAAAGGAGGCCCCAGGACGAAAAGGAGATCCCTAAGACGTAGAACAGAGATTGGGAGGTGGCCCCCATGACGAAAAGGAGGTCCCAGGACGAAAAGGAGGCCCCAGGACGAAAAGGAGATCCTAAGACGTAGAACAGAGATTGGGAGGTGGCCCCCAGGACGAAAAGTATGCACCCAAGGACGAAAAGGAGGCCCCAAAGACGTAGAACAGAGATTGGGATGAGGTCCCCAGGACGAAAAGGAGGCCTCAGGACGAAAAGGAGGCCCCCCAGGACGAAAAGGAGGCCCCTAAGACGTAGAACAGAGATTGGGAGGTTGCCCCCAGGACGAAAAGGAGGCCCCAGGACGAATAGGATTCCCCAGGACGCAAAGGAGGCCCCCAAGACGTAGAACAGAGATTGGGAGGTGGCCCCCAGGACTAAAAGGTGGCCCCAGGACGAAAAGTATGCACCCAAGGACGAAAAGGAGGCCACCAATACGTAGAACAGAGATTGGGAGGAGGCCCCCAGGACGAAAAGGAGGTCCCCAGGACGAAAAGGAGGCCCCCAGGACGAAAAGGAGGCCCCCAAGACGTAAAACAGAGATTGGGAGGAGGCCCCCAGGACGAAAAGGAGGCCCCCAGGACGAAAAGGATGCCCCAGGACGAAAAGGAGGCCCCCAAGACGTAGAACAGAGATTGGGAGGAGGCCCCCAGGACGAAAAGGGGGTCCCCGGGACGAAAAGGAGGACCCCAGGACGAAAAGGAGGCCCCCAGGACGAAAAGGAGGCCCCCAGGACGAATAGGATGCACCCAAGGACGAAAAGGAGGCCCCCAAGACATAGAACAGAGATTGGGAGGAGGCCCCCAGGACGAAAAGTATGCACCCAAGGACGAAAAGGAGGCCCCCAAGACGTAGAACAGAGATTGGGAGGTAGGCCCCCAGGACGAAAAGGAGGCCCCAGGACGAAAAGGAGGCCCCCAGGACGAAAAGGATGCCCCCAGGACGAAAAGGAGGCCCCTAAGACGTAGAAAAGAGATTGAGAGGTGGCCCCCAGGACGAAAAGGATGCCCCCAGGACGCAAAGGAAGCCCCCAAGACGTAGAACAGAGATTGTGAGGAGGCCCCCAGGACTAAAAGGAGGCCTCAGGACGAAAATGAGGCCCCCAGAACGAAAAGGATGCACCCAAGGACGAAAAGGAGGCCCCTAAGACGTAGAACAGAGATTGGGAGGTATCCCCCAGGACGAAAAGGAGGCCCCAGGACGAAAAGGAGGCCCAAGCACGAAAAGGAGGCCCTCAGGACGGAAAGGATGCCACTGAGACGGGCAAGAAGCCACCCAGTTTGGACGAAAAGGCTTCCGATGGGTGGCAGGATATTCTTAATTTTTGGAAAACGAGGCCCCCAAGACGGAAGAGGATGCCCCTGCAATATAAAATTAAGACATGATAGGGGAGATTTCTCCGGACGCAATAGGGGCCCCAAGACGGGTAAGAAGGTCTCCACAGGAATGAGAGAAGGCCACCGAGACCAGCCAGATGAGGCCCATATTTTCGAAGAGGAGGATCCTAGAAGAGAAGGTCTAGGACTAGGACGCAAAAGCACCCTGCTAAGAGGATAATGAGGCTCCAAACAGAGATAAGGAGGCCCCCATGACGTGAGAGGAGGCCCCTAATTTGAAAAAGGAGTCACCTAGGAGAGGGTAAGAGTCCCCAGAAATCAAGAGAGTGTCAAAAATGGCACGGAGGCAACCAGGATTGCAAAGGAGGCCCCAAACACCGGAAAGGAGGCCCCAGAATATGAGAGGAGGCCGTAAGACGGAAAAGGAAGCCAGTGGATATGAAATGAGGTTTCGGAGACGCAAAAGCAGGCCCCAAACGCGTGAGGTTCCACCGAGATAGAAAAGGATGATCCAGAGACGTGGCAGGAGGCACCTAATTCGGAAGAGAACGACACAAGATTGGAAATGAGACCCCATGATGAACGAGGAGGCCCCTAAAATAGGAGAGCAAGGCCATTGGATAAGAGAGATGGCTCCCAGGCGGAAAAGAAGGCTCGAAGACGGCTAAGAAGGTCCCCGGGAAATAACAAGGCCACTAAGATAGGAAAGGTTGCCAGTAATTTGGCAGAGGAGGCGCCTGGGAGTGAAGAGGAGTCCACCAGGAGATAAGAGACCACCCCTAAGATGGGTAAAGATCGAATCCACACGCAGAGCAGGAGGCCCCCAGGACGTGAGAGGAGGCCCCTAATTTGAAGAAGAAGACCTCTAGAAGAGAAATGAGGCACCTGCCGGACTCGAGAGGAGTCTCTCAAGAAGGAGTATGTCTCCAGGACCAAATGAGGCCCCGAAGACCGGAAAGAGTTCCCAGGAAATGAGAGGAGGCCCTTAAGATGGAAGTGGTAGCAGGTATGGAAGGAGGTGAGGTTTCAAAAATTGAAGATCCCTCAAGACGGGTAAGGCTTTGCCAGGATAAAGGAGGAGGCCCACGAGGCGTGGCAGGAGGCCCCTAATTTGGCAGAGAATGTCCCTCGAAGATGAGAGGAAGCCCCATGCCATGTTAAAGGGGCCCAGAATGCAAGAGGAGGCCCTCCAAGACGGGAGAGGAGGACCATTGAATATGGAGGAGGGTAGGACACACAAGGAGACGTCAAAAACCGGTAAAAAGGCTCTAGGAAATGAGACGAGACCCTTAAGACGCGACAGGAGGCCTATAATTTGCAAGAAGAAAACCCTAAGAAATAGTAGGAGTCGTGTCTGGGTACTTTAAAATCACGATATGGGCCCCAAAAGATCCGGCCGGGGCCCCCGCAAATTACGCTGAGCCTGGGGTACCAAAAATTCACGCCCGGACCACGAAAATCATGCCAGGGGCACGACAGGTCGTACCGTGCCCCAACAGTCTCATTGGGACCAAAACAAATGAAGCCGGAGCAACGAAAAACAATCCGGACATGGATAATCACTCTGGGGGCCCAACAATGACGCCAAAAGCCCCCAAAACGCATTGGACCCCCAAAAGTGTCGAGGCCGCTATAGCTCGCGCTAGGGATCCAAGAAAATGACGTCGGGGCCCAAAAGATCACATTGGATTCAAAAAAGTCGCGTCGCAGCCCTTGAAAATCACACTGGAGGCCCAGAAGGTCGCGTCGGGGCCCCAAAAGTTGCAGCTGCCCCAAAAATCAATCTTTAACCGGAATGTCACTCTGGGACAAAAAAAAACTCCTTCAGTGACCGCAGTGCTATATCAAAGGGGCAAATGCCCCCTCCATCCTGAGAGGGATAAGCTCCCAAGAATCGTGCCGGGGCCTCAAAAATCGCGCTGGGGCCACCAAAATTCGCGTCTGTCCACCAGAATTCGCGTATGGGTCTCCAAATAAATACGGCGAGCCTCGGAAAACTCGCTCCGAGGCCCGAAAAATTGCAACAGGAACCGCCAAAATCGCGTTGAGGCCACAGCTAAATACAACGCGTCCCACAAACTCGAACCGGGCCCCCCAAATATCGCGCTCGGGACCCACAATTCCCATCGGTAGTCCCGTCGAGGCTCTCAAAAATTGGCGTCTAGGCCCACACGTAAGCACAGTGTGACCACAAACACCGGATCGGTATCCGAAAAAATCAAGCTGGAGCCCTCCAAAATAAGAAGGGATTCCAACAACTAAATGCCCAGGTACAAAAAATGGCTCTGGAGCACCGTACATATTATCAGATGCCTTCACAAATTGCGTACGGCACCGAAAAACAAACCGGATCTCGAACAATCGAGGTGGGATACAAAAACATGGCGCCAAGGGCTCGAGAAATCAAGACGCGATTCGGACTTTTAAAAAAATCAGAAAAGATTCACAAAAATCGTATTGAGCCCAGAAAACTCGGGTTGGGTCTCCGGAACCACGCGCCTGGGCGCGATAAGTCGCTCTGGGACCTAGAAACATCGTACCGAAGCCCAAAAATTGTACTGGGGCCCCACAAGTGTGCGTCAGAAGCCCAAAATAAACACATCGGGACCCTAAGAGCACAACGGGGGCCGAAAATACAACTGGCCCTCCAAAGCGCACAGTCTCACAAAAAGCGATAGGGCCTTAACACATGCGTTGCAGCCATAAATATACATACCGGTTAGTTAGTTAGTTATTGGTTTTTGGGGGGGGGGGGGAGGTCCAAAAAATACACCGGAAGCTCTCAAGGCACACAGGGGTCATGATAACGCACAAGAGCCTGAAAAAGTGGCTGGGGCCGCAAAAGGCAACATGGTTCCAAAACAAACAAAAAGACCGGGCGCTAAATAAACACATCGGGATCTTTGAAAACGCCCTGACACGTAAAAAAAATCATCTGTGCACAAAAATGCAACAAACCCTAAAACGAGCAGGGGGTTCGAAAATGTTTTAGGCCCCTAACAAAAATGGATTGGAGCCATAATACACAATCATAGACCAAGAAAGACGCAACGGGTCCAAAAAAGAACGCTGAGGCAGGGCCTCGGTTCGGTAGCCAATCTGGGAGGATAGCAGCAAAGATATGAAGTGCATCAAAGCTCAGCGGAAACCGCATTTCATAACTACCAGAAAATGTGGGAAGTAGGAAACTAATGATCGAATTTAATCAATCGACTTTTCGCAGCGAACGCCCATACGAAGCATTCCATCACGTCAAATATGGCGCAAGTCTATCATGTGGCAGCAATTAGCAAAACGCAGAAGGCCTAGCAGAAACCGTAGCATCGCACGAAGTGTGGCGAATGCACCGAATGCGAAAGATGGGTGTGCACGTGCACTGACGTTGCCGTCGTGGCGACCGGGTGCTATGAACTGGAATGCCTGAAATTGTGAGAAAAAAAGTATTTTAAAGTGGTGGGTAATACATTTTAAATTGAAGTTATGGGCCTAATACATCTTCCAAACCCTGCTCGTTTTAGGGCTTTGTTGCTTTTTTTGTGCACCGAGTATTTTTTTACGTGTCAGGGCGTCTTCGAAGATCCCGATGTGTTTATTTAGCTCCCGGTCGTTTTGTACGTTTTGGAACCATGTTGCCTGTTGTGGCCCCAGCCTCTTTTTCAGGCCTTGTGCGTTCTCATGGCCCTTGTGCGCCTTGCGAGCTTGCAGTGTTTTTTTTTTAGAGCTCCCGGTATGTTTATTTATGGCTGCAACGCATGTTTTAAGGCCCTATCGCCTCTTGGGAGACTCGGTGCGCTTTGGAGGGTTAGTTGTATTTTCAGGCACCGTTGTACTCTTAGGGTCACGCTGTGTATATTTGGGGCTTCTGACGCACATTTGTGGGGCCCCAGTACGATTTTGGGGCTTCGGTACGATTTTGCTGGGTCCCAGCGCGACTTATCGCGGCCAGGCGCGTGGTTCCGGAGACCCAACGCCAGCTTTCTGTGCTCAACGCGATTTTTGTGGATCTTTTCTGTTTTTTTTAAAGCAAAATGTAGCAGGCCTAGCAGAAACCGTAGCATCGCATGAAGTGTGGCGAATGCGCCGAATGCGCAAGATGGGTGTGCATGTGCACGAACGTTGGCGTCGTGGCGACCGGGCGCTATGAACTGGAATGTCTGAAATTGGGAAATTGTACATTTTAAAGTGATTTGTATAGGTATAATTTGTGCAGTGTGAGATGACTTATCAAGGGATGCTAAAAGAAAACATTCTAACAGGGTGGGGGAGTTAGGGTTGAAATCCGACGAATCAGAAGCGCTAGTGGTAGATTAGGCCCCTTCATGTGACAATTCAGTTGATCACTAATTATTTTATTTAAAAAGGTCCCCTTTTACAAAATACTGGTCCAAATCCGAGGACTTTTTAATGGGGTAGGTGGAACCCTCCAAATACGTTTCCCACCCTCCCCCTTGACGCAAATATAGGTACGCCACTGGTCTTTCAATAATTTTCAGAAACATGGGGCAAAGCCAACATTGAGGGGGCAAATTCCCCCTCACAAGCACACAAAACAACACCGATGCCCCATACAAATTGGAAGGAATGATGTGTATAAATGCATTTTCTTCCTACAAACTTGTCTTCTGTGATCACAACCTGCATGATTACAGCTTCCCAGCTTCAATACCTTCTCAACGACGTCATTTACAAAACGGTGCAGCACAGCGAAAACCATGGGCGTGATGGCGTGGAATTTCAAATTTTTTTTCTTCAATATTTCTGCATTGCCATTGTTGCATTATTGCATTGTCACTTATGCACTGTTGTTCAATGCTTGTTCTTGCCATGAATTTATTCGCTGAGGATTTATTATTTTAGCTTGTGTGCCAGGTGCCTGACAGCGAGCACCAAATATGATAAAATGAAATAAATCCCTAAGATGGTGATAAGAAAACCAATTGAATCCACTTCTCGTTGTCACCTTCGCGAAATTATCGTCCTAGGACCGGGAAATGATCGTTTAAGCTTACCTATGACATCAAGCTGGTGGGAATGACTAACAGTAGTGGTGAATCTAGCTATATTCAGTTAGACTTGGTGGACATAGAAGTGGGTTGATCAATGGGAGATATCCTTAAGATATGTTCAGCACCAGCCCCGCCAGCTCGCTGGAATCTAGAGGCCAACGGGAAGATTCTTCTGGTCGAGAAAGCATTAAGACATTGGTTTGTTTTGGTACTTAGGTATTTATCCACATTTACTTAGTTATACCCTGGCATGGCTCAGTTCTCAGCGAAAAAAAATTATTGCTATTGCGTTTTGCGTAAATGATGTACCATGCCAAGAACAAACAAGACATCAATATGAAATCATGTTTCCCATTCTTAAACCATACCAAGAGCCTAAAAATAAGAGGCCCCTTTCGGGGAGCAGGAGGCCTCCTTCCAACATTGCTCCCCCTGGAAGAATTTCGTGGCGACGCCACTGCCGTGAGGTACTATGGCAGACTGTGTTTCATTTTCAAGGTCATAGGTCGAACTCATTTCCTGAGTCGCCTCGCGTTTCGTCATTCTTTCCCAAAGCTACTCAATCAGGATAGCTTGTAATCAGGGGTGGATCCAGGAATTGTCATGGGGGCACTTGTCTGGAGGAGCGTCATTTCTTCGGAGGGACGTCACTGGGAAAGTAGCTGGAGGAGCGCCTCTTGCGGAAAAAATCGATGGAGGGAGTGTAATCGGGCTTTCTCGGAGGGGGCCTTTCCTTCCAAGGGGAGCCTTTTTCTTTCAGCGGCTGAAAGTCAGTTTCTTTCAGTCAGTGGCTGAAAAATTCGAGTGGGTGCACTCGAACCTTCTCGAAGGGTCGTCTTTAAAGACGATGGTGGCGTCCTTTCGTGGCGGCGGTGGCGAATGGTGGCGTTCCAGGCTAGAGGGACACCACCATCCATGTGGGAAGGAGGGGCATATGCACCCAGTGCCACGCCCTGTATCGGCCCCTGGTTACATCGCATCGAGATGTGCTCCCGTAAAACAGGAAAGAATGGGAAACGTTCGTGTAAGTCCATATTTACTACAACAAAACCAACGTCCAATATTTTCTGTTTTCCCGTTACAAGAGGGCAACATAGTAATTACAGCATTACTCTATTGTTTGTTGCTTGTTTATTTGGTGGTTCACGACGCACTGCATGCACATTCACGGCTAATGGTGCCACCCACACTGTTTCGCAGATGGGCCGCGGGATTGAGTAATGTCCCGAGCCGTGCGAGTGTCAAGCCCGGGACCTTTGGTACCCAGAGCCCAACACCTTAACCACTCGGCCATCCCCACCCTAGCATTGCTCTATGGTGAGTGTGAAATCTGGCCCAGCACATACGACATGAAGCTAAGTGTTCATAGGCAAGCACTGAAACATGCTAATGAAACATGAAAACTGAACTGAAAGCACTGAAACATGCTAATTTTGGCAGAACTTTTTGTCCCAAAAATATCAGATTTAACAACGGTAAATCCGAAAACCAGACCCTGCAAATGAAATGGGTGAAATCCGAGGAGGTGGGGTGACTTACCCTTGCACTGCCCAAACTTTCCGCGTCCCTGGTTTTCCCTCTCCCCCTCTCCCAGTTTCAAAACCACGGATACACCCATACAATACAACCCATATATATATTTTCGGAGCGCACCCATTTTCCCTCATTCAGCACAAAACTTTGTGACCTTGAACGCTCGCCGCCCGCTGCCTGGTCGGCCGATTTGGCACCCCGCAATTCCTAAATTTACTAACGGATTGTGATTTTGTGTTGCATAGGATGCGCTTATCGATTTTTTTTTCCAAAGTCGCAACATTACATTACAATATCGCCGCCCGTTTATGAGATAATGTAAAAAAAAGAAGCGGACGGATTCCGCCCCCCCCACTCCTTCAGTGCGCGTGTGAAACAGCCACATCTTATACCTACATCAATCATGTGGCACTTTGCCCCCTCAATAATATTCATAAAACAACACATATGCTCACACCTCAGTTCAGCATTATAAGAGGAAAGTTGAAGGAGTTTACAACGTGCCTGGAATGCTGGAAGAAGTCAAATCACAGAAATCGCGGACCCCTCTTGCCGACGCCGACCGCGGAGCAGCTAGCTGGTGATCCCGTGGAAGCCATGTTCCATTATGTTGCCGCCGTCGAGACGGAACCCAGTGGCGCGCCCCCCTCGGTGAACAGCGTGAGTCGGGGCCATGGGGGATTCATCTCCATTACGGATCACTACGTATTCGACGGCACCCGCGGGTGGCGCGCGTGCGAGGCCCGTCTGCACCCGACGTTCGAGCTTAAGGCTGAGATTGACGGCGGAGCCTACACCAAGTTAAAGCTTCCTAGTCCACCCCGAATGTCGGCCAGCGTCACCACCGTCGCCGACTCAGTCGCGTAGACGTGCCTGATGGGACTGCCCATCCTACACAAGCTGGCGCTGCGCAGGGAGCACCTGACTCGTGTCACCAAGCGCATCCTCGCCGCGAACAGTGAGGGGATCAACGTGTTGGGCACCGTGTTCATGAAGCTGTCTGGGTGCGACTCACAGAGCCGGCTGTTCGGGACGTCCGCAATGGTCTACGTCACCAACTCCACGAACCATTTCTACTTGACCAGGACGGCGCTGACGCAGCTCGGGGTGTTTAGACCGGAGTTCCCGAAGGTTGGCGTGGCAGTGGCAGCTACTGCGAGCTCGTTTGATCGGGGAACACTCGGTCACACCCAGTTGGCGGCGTGCGGATGCCCGCTCCGCACTGTGCCGCCCGGTCACCCTACGAGTCTGCCCGTCAATACTTCGCAGAAGAACTCGGACCGCATGAAAGCCTGGCTGCTGAGGAGGTATGCGTCGTCGACATTCAACACGTGCCCACACCAGCCACTCCCCGTGACGACTGGACCCCCCGTGGAGGTCAGGGTCGACCCCGGCGTGCAGCCGGTCGTGACGAAGAGACCCCCAAACGTACCAGTGCACTGGCAAGAGGAAGTGTCGCAGCAGCTCGAGAGGGACGTAGCTCTGGGCGTCATCGAGCGCGTGCCACCCAACACGCCTGTGACCTGGCTGCACAGCATGGTGCTGACACCCAAGCCAGACGACACCCCTCGTCGCACCGTCGATCTGCAGCCACTGAACCGCCACAGCGCACGCGAGACGCATCACACCGTCCCGCCTGGGACCTTCAAGACCGTCACGGATGCCTAGAACGGGTTCCACTCCATCGAGATCAGGCATGAAGACCGGCATAAGACCACATTCCTGACGGAGCAGGGCAAGTTCCGCTACCAACGTGCCCCCATGGGATTCCTCGCATACCAGGACGCCTACACAGAGCGATACGACGCGATCATCGCGGACGTGCCCAGGAAGCCGAAGTGCGTCGACGACACCATCATGTGGGACGAAGACCTGTCGGTGCACTGGTGGCGCGTCGTCGACTACCTCGAGCTGATGGGAAAGAACGGCGTGGTACTGAACCCTGCCAAGTTCCAATTATTGTCGCTCGAGGCTGACTTCGCGGAGTTCCAGGTCACGGCAACAGAAGTAAAGCCCCTGCCCAAATACCTGGACGTCATCGCCACGTTCTCGACACCCACCAACGTCACCGACATACGGGCGTGGTTCGGTCTCGTGAACCAGGTGTCGCACTACGATAGAACCACCGAACTGATGGCTTCATTCAGGCCCCTGCTGAGTCCGAAGGTCGGATTTCGGTGGGGCCCAGACCTGGAAGAGGCCTTCCGGAAATCCAAGGCGGCTATCATCAGGGAGATCGAAGAGGGCGTCGAGATATTCGACCCTAGCCGCCGGACTTGCATCAGCCCTGACTGGTCCACCACTGGCGTGGGGTACTTGCTCCACCAGAAGCATTGCGGTTGTGCCTCGCTGACCTCCGGCTGTTATCGCAATGGAAATGGACGCTGGCCGGTTCACGCTTCCTCAGAGACGCGGAAAAGCGTTACGCTCCAGTCGAAGGAGAGACCCTCGCGGTGGCTTGGGCCCTGGAAGACAGCTGTTTCTTCACGATGGGCTGTCGTGACTTGGTCATCGCGAGCGACCACTAGCCGCTAGTGAAGGTACTGGGAGACCGGGCACTCGACGACATGCAGAACACAAGGCTCTTCCGACTGAAGCAACGAATGCTGATGTGGAGATACCAGCTCGTACACGTGCCCGGCAAGGATATCCCGGCGGCAGACGCAGCATTAAGATACCCCTAGCCATGACCCAGTTTGACAGCAGGACCAGCCGGGACGTCCTGGCCGCCTTCCGCGTCCGGGCGGACGCCGACGACGTCCTGGAGATCACCGCCGTCGCTGCGGCGAAATCCTCCACGGGCTCGCTCGGGGTAGTCACATGGGATCGTGTTAAGAGGGCACCCACAGAGATGGTGTCCTCCAGCAGCTCACCCAGCTTATCCAATCCGGGTTTCCACCAGCTCGCGACGAGGTACCCGAAGCTCTTCAGCCGTACTTGCAGTACCGGGACAGGCTGTCGACAGTGGATGAGGTCATCATGATGGACGACAGAGTCCTGGTGCCACAATCTCTGCGCAACGAGATGCTGTGCGCGCTCCACGCGGCACACCAGGGCGTCAGCAAGATGGCACGTCGGTCACAAGGAGCAGTTTTCTGGCCGGGCATCTCCAAGGACATAGAGATCGCACGCAACACATGCCACGACTGCTGGAGAATGTCGCCCTCCCAGCCGCACATGCCGCCGGTTCAGCCACCTGTACCCATGAGACCCTTCCAGGCCATCGCCGCTGACTTCTGTGTGTTGCGCGGCGTCGGATACTTGGTCGTGGTGGACCGCTTCAGCGGCTGGCCACACATCGTCGCCTCCCTGTCCGGCGCACAGGGGTTCGACAGGGCCCTAATCAACTACTTCGTGACCTTCGACGTTCCTGAGGAGCTGAGCACGGACGGTGGGCCCGAGTTCACCGCGAAGGAGACGGTCGCCCTTCTGCAGCGCTGGGGCGTGCGACATCGCTTGTCATCCGCTTATCATCCGCAATCAAATGGGAGAGCGGAGGTTGCCGTCAAGTCTATGAAACGCCTCCTGATGTCGCAGACAGACGCACATAAAGGAATCGACACGGAGGCTGTGGTGGCCGACTTGTTGCAGTTTAGCAACACTCCAGATCCCGAGACCGGCATGTCACCAGCGCAAATCATCTTCGGCAGGAACCTGCGTGACCTTCTGCCCATCGCACCAAAGATGCAGGTGTTCACCAGCACCGCGGTCCTTCCCGTGTGGCCTGAGACGTGGGTGCGCCAAGAAGAGGCGCTCAGGCTGAGGTCCGCCAAGCAGACGGACGATCTCGGACACCACACGCGTGCGCTAGCACCGCTGACGCCAGGCGCAACCGTGCTTCTGCAAAACCAGACGCTGGCTTACTTGAAGCGCTGGGATAGAACCCACGTAGTCGTGGAGGCCAAACCCCACAACCAGTACCTCATCAAGGTACACGGTTAGGAGCGAGTGACTGCGTAACAGGCGGTATCTAAGACCCATCCAAAGTCTGGCCAGCGCCAACCGCTATCAGCCTCTCTCACAGCTGCCACAGGTTGCCCAGTGGACGGGCCCCAACCCCGGTGCCGACGGTCCGTCTGCACCCGACCACGAGCAGTTAGTAAGTTATTGGGGTTTAGGGGCGCATCGACTGCAGAGGTCATACAGCGCCCATAACATCGTCAATCATATCAAGTTGTAAAACAGAAATTGATCAAAACTTCTCAATGTGACACATTATCATTATCCATTGTCACGACGTACAGCATAACCATACTGGTTCTACCACATTCCTGTCGTCGTATTAATTGGGCGTACACACCACAACAAACTTAACCTCTGCAAGGAAGCGGAATAGCTGTCCTGATTGTATAAAGGGGGATTCATCTCCTAATACCTCCTGTAACGAGACTGTACTGCGCCCGAAGTGTCGTCTTCGCTCAGGGGCAAGTCTTGGGCACGCAACCAATATGTGTTGTACTGATAGGAGAGCACGGCACCTTTGACACAACGGCTTTCCGTCACCGCTCAGAAGGTACCGGTGGGTGCCGTATATATGGCCTATACGCAAACGGCATAAGACCACCTCCCTGCGTCTAATGTTATGTAATGATGAAGACCACTCACCGAGACGATGCTTAACTCTCTTCATCTTATTATCAGTCATGGACTCCCAGCTGTCATCCTATTTCTGTATTACGGCACTCCTAATGTCTGGTAAAAAGTCCTTCGCAGGGAGAGGAAGACGTCGGGTGCGGGGACCTTGAGCGGCGAGCTTCGCTGCGGCATCCGCAGCCTCATTTCCGCCGATTCCCACGTGGCTTGGGAACCAACAGATTACTACTTTTTGGCCTATCGTGTTGAGCAACGTAAGCCTAGATAAAACGTCATGTACTGCTGGGTTTTGTGGGAAAACCCCTGTTAGCGCCAATAGGCTGCTAAGTGAGTCGCCATATCTCACATATCATGTCCAATCTCAATAAAACACAGAGCTTTGTTGATTGCAACAAGCTCTGATGTGTAAACTGATGCATTTGCCGGAAGCGAAAACGTTCGAGTTGCAGTGTCTGTTACAAAGACACTGCCAACACTAGTGACCGTTTTTGAACCATCCGTATAGGTCGACGTGTAGTTCCGGTATGAAGAAATCAATTTAAATGTTCTGAGCTTGAGTTCTTCAGGAAGGACATGACCTTTTCCCAGACATGTCAGCGATATATCAATATCTGGAGAGACCAGCCTCCAGGGAGGAGTTCTTAAATAATTCATCCGCATCACTCCACTCATTTGTATGGCACTGTTCTCGAAAAGGGCGCGGATCCTCACACAGAAAGGAGCAGATGTCTCCCGTCGTCTCCCTCTGAACAGAGCAAGGATACGTCGGAAAAACACGGGTCGATATGTGGGGTGTTCTGGAAACTGGCGCAGCTTGCATGCATAACGCATACCAAGTAGTTCGCGACGCATAGCAAGACTTGCCTCGTTGGCTTCCACCAAAAGACTCACCGCCGGTGACGTGCGAAATGCACCAGTAGCAATACGTAGCGAAGTGTGGTGAATGGTGTCCAACGTTCGCTTCGCTGTTGCACATGCACCGTCATACACAAAGTACGCATAGTCAAGTTTAGAATGGATTAAAGATCGATATAAGAGCAGCAATGTGCGCCTGTCGGCACCATATGATGTACGTGAAACCACCTTAAGAATATTCAGAGTTTTAAAATACTTGTCACGGATAATTTTAAAATGGTCCCCATATGTTAGGCGAGAGTCAAGCAGAACACCAAGAAACCTAACCACCGGTCTCGTATGAATTTGCGACTTATACAACATGATTTCCATGTTTCGACAGCCTTGAGGCCGACAGAAATGCGTGGCTATCGTCTTCCCTGTTGAAATGCGGAAGCCACTCACGTTTGCCCATCGCTCCAGGTGGAAGACAGCAAGCTGTAACTGCCTTTGTAGTGCCGGTGCTGAGGTGCTCGACATCCAAATAGCGAAATCGTCGGCAAAAGCGAGTTACAGATAGATGGTGGCAACGTGCTGCCGATGTCATTAATAAGGAGGGCAAACAGAGGCACGCTAAGCACGCCACCCTGCGGCACCCATTTCACCTGCCAGAACCATTCGGAAAACTGGTTGCGAATGCGGACTCGGAACCGACGATCTTTTAAGTAGTTTTGGAGAACGAGAGCTAGTGGGCCACGGAAGCCGGATTCATGGATTTTTACAAGTATGCCATGACGCCATGCCGTGTCAAATGCACCCTCAATGTCGAAAAACACAGCTCCAACATGTCGCTTCCTTATAAAAGCAGCACGAATGTCGGTGTGAAGGGTGATGGTCGATTATACCGCGATTTTTTATAAAAGCACACTGAGAAATTCGTGTGCCACTTCTGAGCCTTTCCTAACCTTCATCTTACTCGCTTCCGTCACCCCAAACTACGACAGGCCGTCCACAATTTTCTCCTCCGGCACATATCTCAGATCAAAACAGTTTATCAGTCCTCGCGAGACATTTTTCGTCTTGTGGGGTTCTATGGTAATCTGAATACTCTCATCGACCTTCCGCTAATCATTCCGGACACAATAAACAAACTCAGACACATTCAATGCGTTCTCCGCCTCACCTGCCAGTGCGAATTCCACCTCCAAGGCACCGTCCTTCAATTTCTCACAGCGAACAATCTTGCCGAATCGGTCACGCCTCTGGAAGAGCGACAACGAGGCGAGGAATTTCGATTGTCCTCTCAAGACAAGGACACGCGGGGCCGATGACATATTGGTCTGGTCCCTGCGAGAGGGACCAGGAAAGTGTTTTTGGTTGCTAGATGCCATGTGTTGTTGTTTTTTTATTTCGGCTCCTCGGGCACCCTCCGAATGGGACCCTACTGAGGGGGGCGCCAGCGTCCTGCGAACGGGAGGACGTCAGGCGCCCGAGGAGCTATACGGGGCAGGCGGTGCCTTCGCCCGACTGGGAAGAATCCCAGGTCCCCGGCCCGAGGCGACCAGCCACTTGACCCGTATGGGGCCCTACGGCCCGCCCGCCCCTCCGGGATATCGGGACCAAAGAGGCGTGTTGGTCCCCCGTCACAACTAGCACCGTGCGACGGGGGACCTTAGCCTCCAGGACTCCGTCAACCCCCGGGGGCGGGCCGAGGGGGCGCGCCTACCCCGATACAACTGAGCTGGAGGGCAGGACCGGGGAATCAATCCTACCTGCTCATGATAGAGAGAGTTGGTGTTGCAGGGCCAGGTGAAGGACATGAACGTTGAGATGATATTGGGCATTGAAATGGGGGCGTACGGATGGAAGGACGAGTGAGGAATTCTTAGTCTCGCCCCTCACCACAGACCGAAGGCCTGGTCCGCTGTGTCCTTGGGACACACAATACCCCCCCCCCCCCTCCACCACGGAAAGGTGGTGCCTCGTCGGGGGGACCCGACCACGAGTAGACCGTTACACCCGCGACGCCTGCTGCCGCGCGACGGTGCGCGTCACTTGAAGACGTAACGCCCAGGACGGCACTGACACACCGATATGCGCCCGCCACGCCGCAGCACGACACGCCGCCCACAGCCGCCGACGTTCCGTCACTTTGACTGCGTCCGCACCGGGAGCCTCCGCCCGTGCCCACGCCCACGAGGTCTCGGCGGCAACGGAGGCCACTGACTTACTTGAAGGACTATGTGACGGAGTAATCTACCGATCGACGTACGGGGATGTCCGGCGGTTGCGACCCGTTTGATCAATCATAAATGGCGCGATCGGCGTTGAGTGGCGGGACGTGGTAACTGGTGGTCCATGCGTCAGGCGCAGACGTGCTCAGTTCGTATTATAGTTTTCAAGTAGAAAACTGGGCAGGATCCACAACCCTGAAGCGCTCATAACCTCCGCAGCTCACAACCTCCACAACTTCGAAGCGCTCATAACCTCCACAGCTCATAACCTTCACAACTCCGAAGCGCTCATAACCTCCACAGCTCACATCCTCCACAACCCCGAAGCGCTCATAACCTCCACAGCTCACAACCTCCACAACTCCGAAGCGCTCATAACCTCCACAGCTCACAACCTCCACAACTCCGAAGCGCTCATAATCTGCACAGCTCATAACCTCCACAACTCCGAAGCGCTCATAACCTCCACAGCTCACAACCTCCACAGATTCAAGAACTCCATAGTTTTCTAGAAGCATCACTTCAGATAGCTACCGCTAGGTAGCAGCACGGTATAGGTATTACAATCATGAGATTGAATGTTGTATCACAGGTAACAATATTTCTCGCCAGATGGCAGGATGACACTATTGAATGCGTGCTCTTTGTGCGCAGCTTTTCTATTGTTCGAGAGCTCGGTAGCCCGCGCATCGACGCGTGGGAAAGTAAGGCGTTGCGCAGTGGCGGATGATCGTATAACATTTGCACGATTTTCGCCTGCAATACATCGACGTATGGGGAAATAATGCGACGCGCAGTGGCGGACGATCGCATAACATTTGCATGCTATCCGCCTGCAATATGATGCCTGTTCATTCCTTAGTCACGCCTATGATCAGACGCACAGCACAGCTGACTGACTTGGGGATGGGCGGAGAAGAGTGTCATGTCGCAGCATTTTGGGAACGCACATCCAGTTCGAGTGAAGGCATCTCACGGAGATGTAGTGCTCTCATGGCTTGGGCTACGAGCTTAGCATGAACTTCCAAGTTGTGGAAGGGAGGAGAGGGGAAGTCACATTTATAAATGCGACGACTTTACCTACGTGAAGAAGATGACAAGAGGAGAGCACACGTACTACAGTGAATAATATGACTCTTCTTATAATTGTATTGCAGGATAACTTCCTCGCACATTACCGACGGAGCTGCCCAGTCGACATTGTATCATAACAACAGTCGGGCCCCAGACGACCCGTACAACATATATTTAACGGGCTCCGGCACTGCCCCGGCCGATATTTTTTTGTATCGTACTCCAGCTGGGCACAGCCCGAGCAGATTTCGGGACCAGCGCGGGCTGGACAGGCGCTGGGCACCGATTGCATTAGCGAGGATGCGCGTGTTCACCCAGCCTGCGGGGCCATGCTGGATTTTAGCTGGGTGGACGTTCCATCTGTTTCGGTACGTCAACAAATGAGGCCTCAGGAGGCTGGTCTGCCATGGTGGGAAATCTGCCCAGCAGGGGCCACAGGCAAATTTTGGTTGGGGCACGGTGACTTCGATCACGGATTTATTCGGAAAGAGAGGTAAGCTGCTCCTATGCCTTCATATCAAACTTTGCATCGCCGACCATGAGGCACAGTAGTGAAATGCACCTACGAAGCAGCCTAATTTTCCTTTTGAGAGACACATTCTACCAAGGGGGTGTGCGAACAGCTGGTTATATAACAATTCCACTAACCAACAGGCGCAAGCCTGTGCACATTCTGTGTACTTTGAAAACGAGCGAGGGTTCGATTTGAGCGGCCCGGTCCGGTCCTGCCCTTGCGCGAGGTAACCTGGCAAATGTACGTAAGCGCAGATGTACGTAAGCAAATGTACGTAAGCGCAAATGTACGTATGGCAAATGTGCGTATGCGTAAATGTACATAAGTGCAAAAGTACGTAAGCGGAAATGTACGTACACGCAAAAGTACGTATGCGCAAATGTACGTATACGCAAGTGTACGTTTGCGAAAAATACGTATGCGCAAATGTACGTATGCGCAGGTGTACGTAAGCGCAAATGTACGTATGTGCAATTGTACGTATGCGCAAATGTACGCAAGCGCAAATGTGCGTATGGGCAGATGTACGTAAGCGTAAATGTACGTGAACGTAAAAGTATGTAAACGCAACTGTGCGTAAACGTAAATGTACATATCAGCCGATGTGCGCACGTTTACGCATACGTACCTTTGCGCTTACGTACATTTGGTTAAGTACATACGCCATACGGGGTTACAATGAAGAAATATTGCCCTATTTTTCTACGCGATAAGCGAACCTTTTCGAAATAGTCTGTTCAACATCCTGGGAATTTACAAATCGTGGGGATGAGCCGGACACCCTGCATGCAAAACTCTTGGTGACGTCCCTATCCTGCCCAGTTTGAATTTTACCTTTTAGATGGCAATATTGTTCCAATTGCATTATTAAAATCAATGTTGTCGCATAAAATTGGTGTGGCAATGCCACGAACCTTGAAACTGGTATGACCATGTCCATACCTGTAATATAGCATTTTCCGCCCATGACTGGGACGGCATCTGGTGGTTAGGTTGAGTGGACCATTCATGTCCTAGCTGGTATCTAGCCTTTGCCCAAACAAAATGTGGCCAATTCCTTGAGAGATAAAAATCGTCCTGTGTCCCCGAAAAACACGTTGGGTTTCCAAACTAATAAGCGCCCGACCCCAACAACCGCGATAGGGTCCCGAACAAACCATGCTGCACCCACAAACAAATCGCGCCAGACCCCCGGCATATCGCGCCGGATCCAACAAAAATTGCACCATAACCTCACAGATTGCCACGGGGTCCGCAGTGGATCAGACTGGACCAATACAAACCAAGAGGTTCCTCGAAATATCAAGCAATGTGTAGAAAATTGCACCGAGGTTCTACATCTCGCTACACTGGGAAAAACAGCACGCCGGCTGAGGGCTCGCTCAGGACTCGCTGCCCTCCAATGTCGGTGTCGCTCCTGAACTTGCGGCGTAACACTTGCTGGTATGCGTCTACCAACGCACAATCGGTTACCCGTGTCCAAGTTAGGGGATTGGTGTCATTGGAGTAGAGTTTAGGGTAGATCGGCTTGTATAACTAATTTAGCGCCCTTAAGAGGAACATTTAACGTCATCAATATTACACGATGCCCGTTCCTCGATGATTAGAAAATGCGGTCAAAAGTTACTTAGCTCTTGGTGTATATTCTGGTGCAACCCTTCGTCAAACTGCACAAAAAATTAAGCGATTGCATCTATTGGGCGAATTCTCCCTGCCATACTTTTCAGCTGTGCCAGGTCAGGTCTTGATAAGCAAAGCCTTTATAATTCCGGAGACGCCTTAAATGGTACTACGCACAAGGCAAACATGCATGCACATTTGCTTACCCTGTCAACACACAACGGTATCTGTTGTCTTATCTTATCGAAAGCACTAAAATAAATTATGTAAAGGAAAGCATTAAAATATATTATGTAAAGGAAAGCACTAAAGTAAAGGTCAGTCAAATTTGGGCCTCCTTCCATGCCTATCGCATCTCTCTGCTATTACCTGGTAGGCATGTACACCCAAGCATCGCAGCATCAGGATGAAGAGAAAAAACAAACAATCCGGAAGCTACTGTTCTCTGTAAAATGCATACACATAACCCGTTAATGACACATAACATACACGACATGCACGCTATGCATACACTGTGGATAGATGCCTATCGACTAACCATATCATTATATCGGCCAAGAAGTAGTGTTCAAATTTAAATTACGTTTATGTTCCTTAGTAATGAATCACTCAGCGATTTTCCACCCACATGGTCTTTAGCATTGAATAACATCCGAAGGTCCAAAGGAATTGAAGTATAGTATTCCTTTGCGGGGGGGGGGGCTGTGAAGTGGTCTCCAAAGGGGCTGTCGGTTGCACTATTAAGCGTGTCCCGAATGTGTTTGTTTAATCTGAGCCAGACTGAACGTTTGATTTCCCCGATGTATGTAGCTTGACACAGCTTACAACACATTTTATATACGAAGTTTTTTTGGGTGCAGTGTCCGATGAAACCTGACTTACAGGTGTGGCACCGCTGTCCTCCAGGGCACCTAAGCTTAGTGAAAGCCGAATTAATCAAATAAGTGCACAAATTTCTGTCGTTTTTCTACCTTTTAACGTCATTTCAGTCGCTCGCGCGCCGCTCCCGGGGTCGGGTCGCGGCGCCGGCGCTCCTCGCCCGACCCGTGCCTCTAGTGCCAGTCCTTGTGTGTTTGGGGGTGTGACGTGTGAACGTGAGCGAGTTCGAGTGGCGTTCGGTCCGGCTTTGCTGGAGGCGATCAGCGATCTACCAGCTGGCGGACGACGACGGACATCATCGTCTTTAGTCGCATCATGGGACTGATGTGTTATCCCAGCCATCGTGACTTGCTGCGGCTTGTTGTGCTGCTGGCTGTGGTGCGTGCAATCGTGCTGGTCGCGGCCCCTGCTGTTCGCCTGCCCCCGCCTTGTGTCCGGCACTCGATTCCCACTGGTCCCTGTGACCTTGGAAGCGGCGGCACATCGCCAGGTGACCGCGTGCCCGCCGGCACTGGGTCAGCGATGCCGGGCGGCCTAACAGCGAGCTCCGGCGGCCACCCTCGCCGGCGCAGGCGCGGCAGGCGCGCGCCTGGTGCCAGGAAGCGGGGGAGCAAAGGCGCCCAACGCCGAAAGAGGAACCTATGGCCAGCTCCCGGTTCAAGACTCAACATTTGCGTGCTGAACATTCAAAGCATTAAGCCCAAATTACTGGAAATATCTGAAATACTACATCGCTACAAGTATGACATCATATGCCTGGCCGAAACCTGGCTGAAGCCCGCGACGCCCAACAGACTGCTGCTGCTGCCTGGGTACCAGTTGTACCGGGCCGATCGCCCCGACGGGCGAGGGTACGGCGGAGTGGCGCTGGCCGCCAGGGAAGGCATCAACGCGTCTCCCCTGAAAATAACAACGGCTGTCAACCATCCCAACAGCAAGCTGGAGACGTTGTGGATGCTGGTTAAACCAGACAGTAAGCGCCAATTCATCATCTGCACCGCATATCGTCCACCGAGACGGAATGTGACCGACGTGAAAGCGGACTTTGTAGACCGAGAAGCACAATTCCAACATGTGGTTGTTGACTATCCCAAGTCCAAACTTTTTATTTGCGGAGATTTAAATTGTGACCTGCGGAAACCAGACACGGACCAAGGTAGGCGTGCGCTGTCTAATTTTATTTTTGATTACTCGTTATTTCAGTGTGTGACCTCACCCACCTATTCAACTGGCTCTCTCCTTGACGTGGTTATCACCAACTGTCGTGACATTGTGCAGCACTGCCGTACACAATTTTGTCACTTTAGTCCGCATAGATTTGTTCGTGTTTCTGTCAATGTGCCCAGATCTAGACCGAGCGGCGCCACTGTTCGCTCCCGTTGCTTTCGCCGTATTGATCCGAATGTTTTGCTGTATGATCTTTGTTTGGCTGACTGGAGTTCTGTTTTTAATTCTCCCTGCGTCACGCTCAAGTGGGACTGTTTTCTGGCCATCTTTTTACCCATCATTGACACCCATGCTCCCATCAGGACTGTCAAAATCCGGAACCCTAGCGCCCCGGTCGTATCAGATGGAACCAAAGCTGTAATGTGTCGCCGCCGTGGTGCGCTGGCTGTCTATGGGCACCAGTCGACGGAGTACAGGGACGCCAACCGAGCTGTACGATCGGCGATTAGGTGTGATAGCCGGGACGATGTTGAGCGGCGCATTCGTGAGGATGGGCGGAGGTCAATGTGGCGCCATGTTAGGTCATTTGTCTGCGGCAAGCAGGCCATTCGTAAGCTGCCCGACGCGACAGCTGATGACCTTAACCGATTTTTTGTCCGCGTGGGCCCGTGCGTGGCTGACGAGGTTAGGAGTATGGGAGCGACGCCGAGTATCTCCTGCCGTTTGCCGCGTGTCGGTGCCTGTGCGCTTACCCTGGTGCCGTTGTCGCTACCTGAGCTGCGAGCCGTCGTCTTCGGGATGAACGGCTCGTCAGCCTGTGGCGAGGACGGCATCAGCATCCACATGTTCAGGGTGTGCTTCGACTCGATAGGTGGGGTGCTCCTGCATTTGGTCAATTCCAGCATTACCAAATCCGATGTTCCTGATTCTTGGAAGCACTCCCTCGTCCATCCCATCTTCAAGTCCGGTGATCCCTGTAACCCTTCCAATTTCCGTCCTATCTCCATCGTCCCAGTCATTGCGAAAATTGTAGAGCGTGCCGTCCACCAGCAACTCTACAATTATCTGTCCGATAACCACCTCCTCTCCCAAACTCAGCACGGCTTCCGTCCTCGTCACTCAACGGAAACCGCTCTGACCTCCATATCTGACCAGATCCTATCCGCATGTGACCATGGAGAGGTGTCCCTTCTCTGCCTGCTGGATTTGAGCAAATGCTTTGATGTGATAGATCACTCAAAACTCCTGTCAAAATTAAGTCTCCACAGCATCGATACTTCCTGGTTTTCGGCTTATCTTCAGAACCACACCCAGAGTGTCAGCCTTACTGACAGTCTGGGTGTCGTCCAAAAATCTGCCCCGTTGCCCAACAGCATCGGCGTTTTTTCAAGGATCATATCTCGGACCTCTCCTCTACTGTGTCTTCGCCAACGACCTCAGCCTGTTCGCCGAAGGCGCAGTGGTTATTCAATACGCCGACGACACCCAAATTTTGGTCAGTGGTAAGAAATCTGAAATTCAAAATGTCGTCACTCATATGGAAACAGTTCTGGCCTCCCTCGACATCTGGTTTCGAGCAAATGGACTGAAAATTAACGTAACTAAGACACAGCTGATGATGTTGGGCAGCCCACAAAATCTGCGTGCCTTACCGGATATCACAGTTAAATTTCGCGATCACGATCTACCCACCATTTCGGAATGCAAAATCTCGGTCTTATTTTCGATCGCTCGCTCAGCTGGGACTCGCACGTCTCAGAATTGACTCGGCGTTGTTTTGGAGTTCTGGGTGGTCTATCGCATCTGAGAGGACACCTTCCACCTGCCGTCATCTCCGCGCTGGTCGATGCTCTGGTCTTCTCGCAGATCCGCTACTGTATTTCTGTGTATGGTAACGGAGCCAAAAAGAACTTATCTCGCATTCAAAAAATTATAAACTACTCGGCAAAGGTAATTTTCGGCCGCAAAAAGTTTGATCATGTTTCGGATCTGCTGAGGAGGCTGGGCTGGCTCAGCGCGGAGAACCTGGCCAGATACCACACCCTTTGCCTCACGCACAAGGTGCGTCGTCATGGTGAGCCAGAGTCACTGGCTCACGATCTCACCACCATGGCGGAAATTCGTGACCGGACCACCCGTCAAGACCATTACTTGCATGTCCCCCGGTCCCGCACCGAGATGGGGAAGAGACGTTTTAGCTCCAGAGCGCCACTTATGTACAACTCATTGCCACCTGAGTTGACGCGACTTCCCGTGTCCATCTTTGGTCGCCACCTACGGCGGTACCTGTTTGACGTGCCGCCCGTGCCGGACTGATTTACTGCTCGACTTGCTGACGTTTATGACCACTGGTTTGACTGTTCTGTGAGTTTGACCTTTTATGCTGTGTTGTTTTATCCATTTGACGCGATGTCATAATAGCCACGAGTCAATTGTGGAGGACATCAATAAAAAGTCTGTCTGTCTGTCTGTCTGTCATTTAAACCGCTTGACATGCGCCGCTTGACATGCGCCGCTCGCCTAAAAGTGCTAGCAAAGAAATGCTAATAAAATGGGTCAGTGAGGACCCAGGGAGCTATGGCTGGTAACATCAGACCGATGACGTTTCACTGCATCAAACGAGTCTAATATATAACGGGGATATTAAATAACACATTTTTGGCAATGACACTTCCATTATTTGTTGGTCGACTCAAGTGGGAATGTTTGAACCTATTTTTGCGCGATTCTGCATGCCTCACAATTGGATATCTTACCTAAGATGACACTTTGTTCGTACTTCCACTCCCCCATTCCGAAATCCGGGATTCACACCCATGTTCTTCATTTCCTTTTCGGCGGTCTGCCGAATGTAGGAAAGTTTGTCAGTGATGAAGGGAAGTCATCAATTTATTGATCGAAATTATGTTCGAAGCATTAGAAAGCGAGGGAGGAATGCCATGAGGGATAGTCTGTCTCGGCACTGGAACAGCTCCGAAGCTCATTTGAGACGTGAATGAAATTTGTGATGATATTTAATATGTATCTAGTGTGGAACTTCGTGGGCTGTTTCACGAAACGTTCTCAATGGATATTACTAATGCTTATTATCATATAGAGTTGGATAAATTTGCGTTTGAATACGTCACGAGAAACTCAATGTAAGGACATGGCAAGAAATCGGAGGCGATATGATAAAAAGTTGTATTCGGTGCCAATTCCACTCAAATGTCGGACTTTTCATAACACCGTCCAGACCCCATTGTAACCCAAACGTCATATTTCAACTCCATTGCAGTTCGCGACTTCCATACCACTTGTAGCCACTGGTGGATCTATGGGGTTTGGCCCCTCCCCAAGCGGCTTGAATGAGGGGCTAAGTAAGCCATCGTCTGCCCCCACCCCATCGGTCGGGATCGAGAGTTTTCTCCTACAGAACGAATACGTTTCCGAATCACTAGGGGTCCTACTAGAAAACATGCCAAAATGAACCTGGCACATGCGGTAACTCCAGTCCTGTAAAATACAAGAAGCTGAATAAGTCGTTGTCCTCAATAAAAACAAAAGCGAATTTCACTGCGTCGCCGCACAGAAATGTTTCGATTAAAAAAAGGGTGACAAACGCGAGATGGGCAGGAAGCTTGATGGGATTAGGTCGATTACCCAGTCACAGGTGCCGCACAGCACGGGTACAGTGCCGCACCGAGCGGCACCACGGCTGCACCGAGCAGGCACCATGGTTGCACCGAGCAGGCACCACCGCGAAGCGGGGCGGCCGTGCATGACGAATGTGGCCTGTCGTGTGTATTCACCAAGGTTGTACCATGACTGTTGGAAATATACGAGTGAATATGACCCGAAAAGGAGATAAGTTCGCCCAGGGGCAGAGCGCTGGTCTTTCAATTTGCTTTGTGTCGTTCTGTCGCTTCTCGCTGCCGCTATACAGCCAGGTGAGCAATTGCCCGTATAACCTGGAATGAGTTTGTGCGTCGTGAAAGGTCCAATAAAAACTGCACGAAATAGTATCGAGTGTTTTGAATAGCTACGTGTCGTTTTCTAAATCGATGTTACGCGGCGCGCACGTCCAGAGTTCGATTATATATAATTTCAGTTGTGAAGATGATGCAGGACGAACGTGCTAATTACCTGGATCATAGCGAGCTCATTTAAGTCATGTATATAAGAATACATTTAAGCTTAAAATGTACTACTGGAGGACATAGGTGGAGAGCTCTCGAGATTCCGGGGGGGGGTAGCAGCAAGAATTGCCCTCCCACAGGCAACAAATCCAACTTAGAATGAAAAAGACATCGGTTCGGGCGTTGTATCAGCCCTTCCTCTTGAGCGTTGCATTTAGGTTGATTCTTCTTGTAGAGCAAATTTTTCTTCACGGAGCATTCAATGAGGGTCCAACGAACCCAAGGAGGGTCCTGACGCTCCTTCCCGGGATCCAAACCTCTAATGGAGGGCTACGCGCTCTAGTTTAATTTCAGTGTCAACTGATGTCGAAATCACGGGACGGCTGTGGCCAGCTCCCGATCTTGGCCACCATGTGTGATTTGTAAGCAAAATGTAAATTTAATTCAGTTTTCTTGAAAACTGACACAAGTTATTATTTTTTCAATGCCTCACTGTAATATATGAGAACTGGCCCCGCATATGTGACAATGTAAACCCGATAATATAATGGAATTTCTGCATTTGTTTCCAGTCTGCATCTCAGCCAGGTTTTTGGGATCACCTTTGCTATCCCCCACCCAAATTAAAATGACGTGTCGGAGCCATTGTGTGCACGCACTATTTTACCGCAATCCACCCTTAACAAGCTTTTCCCGGGCTGTCGCACCATGCTTAAAACTATCTAGCGTGCATGCGTAAGTTTGTCTACGATTATTACCCCGCTACATGAAAGCCGAAACATCAAACATTATGATCGGAATATAACCCTATATGTAGTGGCATGTTCTGGACTATGTCAAATTCTTCCCGAACCACGCAAATAAGCTCCGACACTATAACTACAAGACAAAATTAAGACAGCAAAAGTATAAACTTCATCTCCAGTTACCAACCACAAAATGAAATGACTATACGAAAATAGCCCGGAGCTTTTCACTTTATCGCATAAAGTGTAACAAGACATAAAGCGTGGCTGCATTCTGCAGAACTTCACCACTGCTGAACTGATTAATCCGAGGTGCTTTAGATGTACGCAAATATAATCGTACAGGATGAGTAATACATGAGTAATTCTTTTCTTGAGAGTTCGAAAAGATGGTCTGGCCTGATGGCCGCTCACATATAAAAGCAGTTACTTCGTCCAGCAAGCGCTACCGTGAGATAAAATGATCCCGATACCGTGCAAGTAAAAGAGAGCCAACTCGTAATGCACGCGAACTCCACTCTGGTGTGCAACTCTGGTGGACAAGAAGTAGGTTATAATTGAATTATTGGTAACCAGTTCTCACAGGTTAAATGCACATTTTCATCAGCGGCACCGTCAAGGTTTCGCGACGCGAACCGTCCACTTTCGCGCCACAGACGCTGCGCTTTCTCCATCCCTTCCCCAGACAGCTGATCAATGACATCACCAGGGTATGACTAACCGGAATATTCCGGGCGGAAAAATGCAAATATTGCGGGAGAATCGCAATGCAATAAACATTTTAAGCTAGCCATGAAATCGGATACAAACAGGTCTGAGCAGTGTGTTCGTGTTCTGTATCCGCCACTGCACCGCATATCAGCTTCCCACGGGACGACATCCGGTTCCCGAAGTCTGGAAAGCTAACAATGTGGGCACAGAACACACGTGTATTCAATGACACATCCTGCCATCTATCGATAAATATTGTGACCTATATTCAACGTTTAATCGCATGACATTCATTCAATATTCGTTGCTATAATACCTAGACCGTTGTGAGCTGTGGAGGTTATGAGCGCTTCGGAGTTGTGGAGGTTATGACCTGTAGAGGCTATGAGCACTTCGGAGTTGTGGAGGTTGTGAGCTGTGGAGGTTATGAGCGCTTCGGAGTTGTGGAGGTTGTGAGCTGTGGAGGTTATGAGCGCTGCGGAGTTGTTGAGGCTGTGAGCTGTAGAGGTTATGAGCGCTTCGGAGGTGTGGAGGTTGTGAGCTGTGGAGGTTATGAGCGCTTCGGAGTTATGGAGATTGTGACCTGTGGAGGTTATGAGCGCTACGGAGTTGTGGAGGTTGTGAGCTGTGGAGGTTATTAACTGTGGAGGTTACGACCGCTTCGGGTGTGATGAATTTGTGGAGGTTATGAGTTGTGGAAGTTATGATACATCTCCAAATTAACCTAGTTCTGCGTTATACTGACTGTATTATTTCTGTGTAATTCCAGGTTAAATCCAGGAGCATTCAGGTTGCTTGTTTAATATCATTCGACATCTGAATATTGTTTTCATCAGAAGACAAATAATTCGGGCGGCGGCTGATGATAAGTAATTTTAGTACTTGTAGAGTTTTTTCTTCTAATGTGAAGTCATGTGAGTACCAGAACGATACATTTGTGGCGCAAAATAGTCCTTCCCGGAAGGTCTGAATGGCGGCGTTTTCACAGCTTGATTATAAAGCTTTGTGCGTAAGCGCGCTATTCCAAGATAGAAAAAGCCATATAAAGGTGGTTATTTTGATGGAAGTAGTTACAACTTGTTAATGGCCAGGGCTCTATGTAGGTTGCATTATATTCGGCAACTTACATTTAACAAGTAATGAAATTAGACGGCAAAAGCTTTTTTGATATTGGGCATGTCCCGCAAGTAGGTAGGTAGGGTAAGAGGTGGGGGGTTTCTGAACACTTAGGGCATTATGCAACAAATAGCTCTACTGCTGCTTCTGTGCGGCTGAACCAGTAATGGTACTGTGCTTACTGAACACAAAAATGAACAAGCTATCCATGAGAAAAAGGCATAAAATAACCTTAAGCTCATATTAAGACAGCAATAGATCCAAAATCACACTGTATATACCTATTTCGGCCACAGTCCTTCCTCAACAGTCACTGTTGAGGAAGGCCTGTGGCCGAAATATATACAGTGGTTTTGGATCTATTTCTTTGTCTTAATATGAGCATAAGGTTATTTTATGTTTTTCCTCACTCATAATCATCTCAGTGCAGCACTGCACCTAATCAAACAAGCTATCCATATTTAAACAGTTCCTTTCAATGAAAATCCTCTAACCACTTGTAAAGAGCAACTTTATGACATAATTATTTTGTAGTTGTGTGCCATATTCCAAACACAAAAATGTTGTTGTGCAGGATTACCTCACTGTAGCTGTTGTGGTGCAAACTATTAGTAGCCACAACAAAAATGCTGGTGTAGTTGCAAAAAAAAAATTGAAAGTCACTTCCTTGTGGTTTCCTTAAGCCAACTGCTCTTGGAAGCCTAAAATGGTGCCAGTGAACTTTGCAAGCTCCACACACAAAGAATAGGTAGGACTATGTGATCAGACCTTCATATTTTGGTAGAGACAGGTCCATCATTTATGAATACCACCATCTTTTTGTTATTTATGCACTGAATATGATGTGGGAGATGTCCAAAAGTAGGTGTTCAGGAAACAGAACATGTTCAGATACCCCCTCTTCCCCGGTACCTACATTTGCTGACTGAATCCAGCAGGGTGGGAATTAAGGCACTTCTTAAGCGATCTTATCTCTGAAAACATTTTTGCACTCTGGGTTCATACTAGATAGGATGGGCTTCACATGTACTCCGACACAAATGTGGGAACAAAGACATCAATAAAAACAAACAGAACGACACCCAAAAAAAACCTGGTTATTCCACTTATGGTCACCACTCAAACTAATCATTTTTGTAGTAGTCAGCAGCTGGACCACAGATTCACACACTCCATCAATCTCAACCACCGGAATTGCCGACAACAATGCACCAACAGCAACTTGCAAGATGATGTGCATGCACACAGAACACTATTCTCCGGCTCTGGAGCCGCTTCTCGGAAAACCTGTGTCCCTGCCACCCGTATAGTGGGAAAGTTTGACAGTTTTAAGAGACGTCCTCTGGAGTCCCAGAGGCCACCGATCAGAATTGGCTGTGTTAGTGTTTTCTGTTCTGAAATCTGTGTCAACCAATCAATGCAAGGTATTTTTTATATGATGTCATAACCATTAGCAACTTTGAACACATGGATAACAGTGTCATACTGTAAACACAAGACCTTGACTGATCCTTTGCTTTGATCACATCCAACTGTGGCATGTGCGGTAGCGGAGTTGCGTTCGTATTACATGGGGAATTGGCTGCGTAGGTAGGTATGTGCTGTGAGCTGAGGGTGAAGTGTCAAGTATTTTTGTTTGTTTTTCATATGGCTAGCCTTGTACTGAGACCAACAGTGAAAGGAAAGCACATTTCTCCTGTGAGTTATGAGAAACGAAACGGTGCTGATTGTTCCTATGTTTGACTTCTTTGTTCCTATGTTTTGACATTTGATTTGACCAAAAATGCAAATGATATTACTTATGCATATTATGTAGGTACTGATTTAGGTTTTTCCAGTCTGTTACTGGTAAACAGATTCCCTGCATAAAAAAATAATGTCCATGAACATGTACTCCGGAGGAAATCGGTATGCACTCTGACTCCCAACCTGGAAAGTAAGTTTCCCATTCTGGAATCCAGTCTGCAGAGTAATAGAGTATACAGAGAATGTTGTTGCTGGTCTCATCATGGCACTAAGTGTTCTATCCACAGTGTGACTAGGTTAATTTTTCAATAAAAAAGGTAAATTGTCACCAAAATATTTTGATTCTTGGAATTTCTTTCTCCAATGCAATTCTTATGAATGTGGTTAACGTGATAGCCACTCATTTTGATACATTTAAAGTTTAAAGTAAATTCTGATATCTTGACATTTTTTTTCTTATGCAATGTTTATGAATGTGCTGAACATGATGTGACCATTTTCTCTCCAAATGCATACTTTCAGTTGGGAGGCAAGATCATACCCAAGTAGGGGGTTGGGAGCAGGGATGGACAAGTGGTTAAGGTGTTGAACTCTGGGTACCAAAGGTCCTGGGTTCAACACTCATACCACTGGACATTTCCAAATCCTGCTGCCCACCTGCAAAACAGTGGGTGGAGCCATTAGCCATGATCATGCCTTAAGTGAGTTGAGATAGACACAATAAACAAACAAGTAGGTGTTTGGAGTTGGGCAATATAGCATGAAAATTACATGTTCAAAATCATAAAAATTTGATGCAACATAACCTAACCTAGCCAAACCTTCCATGCCAAAAAATAAAATATTTTTAATGGAAAATTTCCAAACCATAACAAAAATGTTCAAATGAAAAACCTAGCCTAACCTAAACTAACCTAAGCTAGTCTGAACTGTTTGAAGAACAAATACTCATTTTTTGGTTAAAACAAATTATGAAAAATTGTGAAAAAGTAGTTTTTTTACATTTGTCTAACTCATGATAAAACCCTAACCTAGCTTAACTTAACCAAATCCAACCCCTCTGTATGCTTAATGGAGGTAAAATGTTTGTAAAACTGGTCTTGTGGTTACCTTAACACGTGCACCGGAGGGGGGGAAATCTGCCCACCCCTCCGGTTTTTCGTACTTAACTGCAGATTTTACTGGTATATATACACGATTTTTTGCGTACCTGCTTAGAAATGACCGGCGAGTCGCTTAAAGCAAGAAAAATGTGAATCAGTCAAACAAATTTAAGTTAGGGGCAGTTAAAGTTTAACAAATCCTGGTGCCAGACCACAAAAATCGTGCTGATGTGCTTCCCGTATATTCGCAAAAGGGAAGTGTTTATTGATGTGCTATATAGTTTCAATGTCATGTTAGATCACCGAGGTCAAGTCAGGTCAAGTTCATGACAGGTTAATGGAACCAACCTTGATCAACTGGAATGTTGTCATAAATGCACTGCTGTTTGTCATTTGTACCGTTTGTTATTGCGTTTCCATACTTTATTCATGTACTTCACTCTTTTCTTCACGAAGCTGATTGCGCTAAGCTGCCTGACAGAGCAGTCTGGTGGGCGGCCTGGTTCCGGTAACTGGAACATGTAACTGACCTGATAACGTGCTGCTATATAGGTGACCTGAGGTCAAATGTTGGGTCTATCATCTGTATTGCATCATTAGTAATGTCCAAAACATCATTGATGCCCATTTTGGAGCATTTAAACACAATCACAGCAATCCATAACAATGACAAGCCAAGCCATGCATAACAAGAAAATTTTGACAAATGTGACCTCATTTGACCTTGAAGATATTGACCTAAGGTCATGAAATTTGCACACAATAGAGTTTACTACCGTACCCATCCACCCTGCTAATTTCGTTCCTCCAGCTTTAATAGGAGGCGAGATCTTAGGGGGGGGGGGTGCGGAATCCGCCCCCTCCAGTGCACTTAATTTTCAGAGGCCCTCCAGGGCGCATGTTAAACCATAGACATAGGAACGTCTAAAAAACGGGTGGGCCAGGGTAACAGCAGGGGCACACCCATACATTTTGCAAAGTACCATGCTTGAACACTTTTGGATATTAAACCAGATAATTTGAATAGTGAACACACAATTTTCAAGGGGGCAGGACTAAGGGGGGGAGGCAGGCTCTCTGGGCACGCCTATGGCTAACAGTAGCATGTGGTACTGAAAAATAACTATCATTGCAGCATAAGTACTTTCAAATTCATGCTTCTTGTTGAACATGGAACTCTTTATGACTGGTGGATTCAATAATAGGTTTATCTTCCTGGTACAAGGGGAACCATTAGTACCTATTACTGTTCAAATAAAATGTATCCAACTTCTGCTATGTGAGTGTGTGTGGGGAGTGCAAGCTCATTAAAGTCTCACTAATGGATATGTGGTGTGCCTTAGTTTCCATGAATTAGTACTTTATGTCAATAAGACGACCCCCTTGTAGATGTTGACCAATGTTGGTGAGGAGGAAGAATAGGCAAGAACGTAGTTTACTTGCTGCCCCATGGCAAAAGATGTCTCATGATTGATGCTGGAAATGATGAGAAACAGGAAAGGTGGGTGATTGTGCCTTACCAGGTCACATGACAAGCATCACTCATTGCTCATCACATCATCACTCTTCATAAAGTCATAAAGTCATAAAGTATTAAGGCTTAATAAGAGCCACAGGGGCCCATCTGGGTTAAGCCTATCTAGAAAAGGTACAAGAATGTACATACTCCCACCCCAATCAATCCCTTATCCCAAGTTCCTAGGAAGCTATATATCCCAGCCCATCTAACACCACTCACTTGCTACCGCCTAACACCCTCAATAATCACAAGCTCCTCCCATCACACCCATCGTGCCACCATAGACAACCTCATCAGCATCACATCCCGA
Source organism: Ashinkailepas kermadecensis (assembly GCA_034440615.1). Classification (NCBI taxonomy): domain Eukaryota; kingdom Metazoa; phylum Arthropoda; class Thecostraca; family Neolepadidae; genus Ashinkailepas; species Ashinkailepas kermadecensis. Next base: position 107,769 of record JAOTOM010004582.1, read on the forward strand.
AGGAAGGTGCCGAATCCACTGCTAGGCACATCCCACAGAAATTCATAAAGCGTTCAGACTTAATAAGAGACTCACTTGCTATTGCATAATACACTCAACAATTACAACTCCTCCCATCATACCCATTGTGCTACTATAGACAAACACATCAGTATCACATCCCGAAGGAAGGTGCTGAATCCACTGCTAGGTACACCCTATATAAAGTTATAAAGCATTTAGACTTAATAAGAGACTCACTTGCTATTTCATAACACAGTCAACAATTACAAACTCCTCCCAACTCCCACTCCTCCCTGTCGATCAACCTTCCCTGGAATACAGAAAAACAATCCCCCTATTCTTATAATGATTGTCTATGCCGTTTTTAAAGATGTTCAGTGTGTTGTTACTGACAATGGTTCCTGGCAGCTGGTTCCAGTGTTCTACTACCCTGTTGGTGAAGAAAGACTGTCTTAACCTTGTCCTGCTGTGATTAACTTTAATTTTGAATTGATGACCTCTAATTGCATCATTTCTGTTAAATTCAAACATTTCCCTGAGATATCCCTGTTCCTGACCATGAACAAATTTAAAAACCTCGATGAGATCTCCTCTCAGCCTTCTATATCTAAGTGAAAACATGTTCAATTTCTTCAGTCTTTCCTCATATTCCAGGTTGCCTATACCATTAACCATTTTTGTTGCCCTCTTTTGTACTCTCTCTAAAAGCCAACAATCTTTCTCATAACTAGGGGACCAAGCTTGGACACAGTATTCCAAATGTGGCCTGACATATGCACAGTAAAGCTTCCTGATGACCTCCTCACTTTTGTATGACACATTCCTCTGTATTGCCCCAAGCATTCTTAGTGCCTTCTTCCTGGCTTCTTTGGTCTGTTCTGATGCCCCCAATTTTGTGTTCAAAATAACACCTAAGTCCTTCTCCTGCTGAGTCACAGATAGTACTTGGCCACCCATCAAGTATGGAGCCTTCATATGCTGCCTACCTACATGCATGACTTTGCACTTATCAAAATTAAACTTCATTTGCCATTTTTCGGACCACTTCACTAGCTCGTGTAAGTCTTTCTGCAGCAAAACCTGCTCATTTAGCCCTGTTATTGCCCTAAAGATCTTCAAATCATCCGCAAATTTCAAAACCTTACTGCTTAGGCCACATTCAATGCTATTCACATATATAATGAACAATAGTGGCCCCAGTACCGAACCCTGGGGGACTCCACTAAGAACATTTTGCCATGATGACTTTGTACCATTTAGCATCACTCTCTGCTGTCTATCTGAAAGCCACAACTCTATCCATTTTAGGATGCTACCTGCAATACCATGGACCTGAAGCTGCATCATTAACCGTTTATGGGGTACCTTGTCAAAGGCCTTACTAAAGTCAAGATATGCTACATCAACCTGACTTCCCTGATCAAATTGTTCTGTAGCAAAATTCAAAAAGTCCAAGAGATTTGTGAGGCACGATCGCCCTTTTCTAAACCCATGTTGAGTATCTTGAATCAATTTGTTTCCTTCCAGAAAACTAACTATTCTATCCTTGATAATTGATTCGAGTACCTTGCAGACTAGGGACGTGAGGCTTACTGGCCTATAGTTTTCAACTTTCCCTCTTTCTCCTTTCTTGAAAATAGGAACTACATTTGCCCTTTTCCAATCTGTTGGAATTTCATTTTGCGAAACTGATCTACAAAATATTATACTAAGTGGAATTGCCACTTCCTTTACAGCTTCCCGCAATACCCTAGCATAAATTCCATCAGGTCCTGCTGCCTTGTTTGTCTTTATTTTTCTGATATAATTGAAAACAATATCACTATCAATGAAATCAACATCGTGTATCTGATCACCTGTCACTGAACTGTGGTTCACGGTTGGCAGATTAGTCACATCCTCCACTGTAAACACTGATTTAAACTGCTTGCTCAGCTCCTCAACCATCTCACTATCCTCACTCAATATAGTCCCATTTACATCCAGTGGACCAATTGTGCTTGAAACTTTACTTAGCTTGTAGAAACTAAAGAACTTTTTACTGTCCCCATTACAGTTCCTAGCCAAATCCAATTCTTTTGCTCGCTTTGCTGCTCTGATTTTCTGTTTCACAGCATCTCTAGATTTTTTATACAACCTTAGATTTACGATATTTGAAGCCTCCTTAAATACTCTAAATGCACCTTTCTTAGCCTTAATTGCTTTCATCACATCTGGTGTAAGCCATGCTGGCTTTCCTACCCTTCTTTTGCGCCTTTGCTTTTGGGGGACATGTCTAATCTGAATTTCCCTCAAGTAGGATTTGAACTTTTCCCACATTTCACAGGCATTTAAATCAAAGAATTCTTCTTCCCATTTTATGGCACTTAAAGCCTCTCTCATGCAGGCAAAGTTTGCCCTGTTAAAATTTGGAATCTTTGCCAAATTATCCTTGATTGTCCCTGATACCTGTGCCTTGAATCTCACTATGTTATGGTCACTTCTTCCCCGAGTTTCTCCTACAGTCAAGTCTTGAACTAAATCACTTAAATCTGAGAAGACAAGGTCCAAGAATGAGCCCTGCCTGGTTGGTTCCATTACAAACTGGTGTAAGAACAAGTCCTCTTCAAGGCATTTCCTAAACAGTTTACATGATGGGGAGCCAACACCAACATTTTCATATCCTTTTAGATTAAAGTCACCAAGAATAAGGCATTTCCTCTGAAAGTTTCTACTGATTTCCTCACAAATCACCTTATCAAGCTCCAGTTGCTGAGAATGTGGCAAGGTTCCTGATCTTCATATCACTCGTCATGTAACCTTGTCAGGTTGCATCATGAGCACCTAATCCTCTGGGGATTCTAAGATTCTGAGAGGCATTCTTGCACTTGAAGTTGATATATTAGTGTGTGGACTTCATTATTGTATCTATGCTACCATAATAAATGAGGGAAATAAGTATTTTTCTATATTGCATGCCAGCACAGATAATACCCAGACATCTCAATTAAAAGGTTGGACATCTGTGTGCTGTGCCAAACTGAAAATCCATTGAAACGTGAAAAATTTTACATTCTATTCCATACTACAGTCACACAATTGATGTATAGTGGTAGCAATTTGTATGCTTCAATAATCAACATACATGTAAATGTTGAAGTGTATGGCAGTTAGGACCAAGGCCATATATAATACATAGCTCTGCAATATAAAGGCAAGGAAATTGCACTTTCCAATTGTATGTCTTACCTTGATTGTGTTACATTACTGCCCTCAGTCTTTACAATGTTCTACTCTGGGCAATATTTATTAAATTGATGTTAAATATGTTAATAGTCAAAGACCCACAGTGAAACTCTAGTATGAATGTATTTTGGTACTGGCTGGCACATTATCTGTTTTATAGTCTTTTTGTAACATAATATAAGGTGTCAATATCAATATATATGTTGTATTACATCAGCTCCTGAATTAGTTGTGTTGTTGTAGGGTCATGTCAAAGTGTACATGACTTAAGAAATCAAGTGCTACGATGTGATATGTACAGCTTTTACATAGTTATGGATTTCAGGTAGTTTTTCACATATTAAAATGTGTGCATGCTGTATTTTAGGAAATTTAGATGTCTCAAAAGTGGGTGGGCCAGCTACCATTGTTGTCCCCCCCCACCCACTTTGAAAAGTGGGAGGGCCATGGCCCCCTGGCCTCCCTGTTCCTACACCTATGCCTTAAACTGCAATGATACCCCCATTTCCTCTGCAAATGTATACTTTTCAATTGGAAGTGAATATAGGACCAAAAAGGGATTTGGAATTGGGTGATAACAATGGACCCTGACCTAGCCTCCCTTTCAATTTAAGAAGTCTTTTAGGAAACAAATATTTAAGCATCGTTTCTCAAAATGATAACATTAAAAAACCTAACCTAACCTAATGTGTTTTTGAAGAAAAAATCAAATGCTTTCTGAAATGTGCAAAAAAATGTGTATGATCTTTTGCCACTTACAGGAAAAGGCTAGCCTAACATATCCAATCCTAACCCCATTGTTACAAGTGCAAATATACCAAAAAGAAATTAGAGTAAATTTCATACTCATAGGTACCTTAGAACCTCTGAAATATCCAGCCATGATAATTTAAATAACTCACCTCAACTGCAAGGTAATATCCTTGGAATCATGAACATCTGTTTAAGCTTAGTCTTCCTGGTGGATGTATATTTTTGTGAACTATGAAATGGTATACATTGCTTGTAGTCCATATTCGTAAGATAGTGGTAATACAGAGAGACTTCTTTGCATTAGTAGCTCAACCTTTCTGTTCCTTGTAAGTATGAGTATTTACACAATTCAGCATCAGTAAGTGTGAAGTAATCCATGATCTCATCCTGTATGGTTTATGTGATATACCTAACATCCATGAGTTTTGTGTGATTGAATATGTAAATGCTTTCACATTATTTAACATGTATAGGTATTGTATGATCCAACATTCATAGGTTTCACTAGGTTCAGCATCCATTGGTTTCACTAGGTTCAACATCCATTGATTTCACTAGGTTCAACATCTATGGGTTTTACCTGATCAAACATGTAGGTTTCTAGTGATCCAACATCAGCAGGCCTTGTGCAATTGAACATATATATGTTTTACCAGATTGAGCATTTGTAGGTTTCTAGCAATTGAGCATGTGTAGGCTTTAGCAACCAAACAATTACAGGTTTTGGGTGATTTAGTGATCCATCCAACATCCCTAGATAGGGTAGGTTTGAATTTTAAAATTAAAGTTGAACCATAATGCTTTCTGCTGTTGAAACATTTTATCACTGTGGAGGAAAATTCCTCTGTGTGGTATATCTGGGCGCTACATGACCAATGTGGTTGATGCACCCTAAAGCCTGAATAACTAACTAACTGTGTGGTATATCTAAGGCATGAAGACATGCAGCACAGTTTCTGCATCTCATTCATTTTGTTCCCTCATGCTCTGCAGAAGACTAGTAAACACATTGTGCAATTTGTAAGCAGGTGTATATTATCTGTATTTACTTCACATCCAAGGTAGTTATAACAGTGCTGTTGCTCTCAACTTTTCATTGCTTGTCTGGTCTAGTTAGTCTGTTTCTTGATGCCAGTCTGTGCTTTTATAGTATAATGCTTTTGGTCTTTGCATGCATGGCATTCCTCAGTTCCCCATGCTTGCTTGCATCAATGTGAGGCATTTTTAGGACCTGGGAAGTTGCATTGTTGATTATATTGCAGTGTTTTGTACATTGAACAAAACTCTATATGACATTCCTTTATGAAATGAAATGGGGTAAGAGCATAATTTCCATTGTGTTCTACCAAGATTTACATTCATTCTTCAGGTCTCTATAATCCAACACCTCTACTTTTAACCAAATCAATCACATGGATTGTTATTTACTAAATATGTACCAACTCATCTGCTGATGTGACAGACCCAGCCATTTGTGTACAACTGTTGTGGTAAGCATATATGAATAGCAATGAGGGATGTTTGTGGCAGCACATAGAAATTGGAAGTTGCAAGTTCATATTGGTTTAGATTCTAGTAAGCATTAAGTTGTATCCTATGCTGCCTAAGATATCTTTTATGCTGTGTGTCTATCATGACCTATTGGAGATAGGAAATTGGCACCTTTGGCACACAGTGTAATATTCTGCTAAGAACTTTTCCACCCAATCATTGTCATGTAGCTTAGGAAGGTTGAAATTCATGCAAATGTTTTTATTTTCTGTGACAGGTAATGTCAATGGAAACTTGTAATTTACAACTTTCAAAACAATGATGGTCAGTGGCCAATTTCACTATTGTTTTTGTACTCACACAGTTTGCTAACAAACAGTGTGATGCAAATCACAAACTGTGTTAAATCAAGTTTCACAAATGTCGTGCTCTGTAATGACAAAAATTGTAATCCTGGCAGGATGTTGCGAGTGTATTACAAACTATGTGATTTTACAATGCCTTTCAGTAAAAAAAGAACACAGATATTACAGCATAATATGATTTATTTACAATAATGAGTAAGGGAAGAAATACTGACGAATTAACAATGTAATGAAGAATTAAGATACATAAGACCGAACGATAGAAAATATGATATTTCATTATAAACAGTTTTCTTCAATGCAATAAACCCTTGATAGGAAAATCAGCTGACATCCCAGCAGGCCGAGAATCCCTCCCTGGATTCTCGGCCTGCTAATGTATATGCTTCATTATCCTCAATACAGAAGCGGATACAGAGGGCACTGCGGGCATGTGCCCCCAATGGAAATTTGCGCTCCTACACAGCGACGAACCCACTACCCATCCCATCACAACCCACCGATTGTCCAAAACATCACGGGATTCGGACCACGATTTCATCCTAGCTGCCCCATTCCCCCATTCATTATTTTGTTTGCCGACATGGAGTGATGGCATCTTCCGCCACTGCCTGGACAATTCCCCCCCTCCGTCAGGGGCGGATACAGGAATTTCCATAAGGCAATTGTCTGGAGGGATGTCATTTCTACGGAGGGCTCTGCTAAAGCACCTGGAGGGGTACCTCCGCCGGAAGCCTCCGAGAGGCGCCTATGGCTGAACAATTCGTTGGGGGGGGGGGGGAGGTATTAGAGCCTTTGCAGAGCGGCTCCTCTGCCCGGTCGGAGGAGAGCCACCTTCCATGTGGGAGCACTGGAGGAATGCACCCCAATGCCCCTGTATCCGGCCGCACCCGTATTTTTTACCATAAATACGCAGACAAGCCCAAATAATACGGAATTTGCATCACGACCGAATTGCAAAAATGCAAGGCTGCGCGTGCGCCAACAATGGAAAAACAGCAGAAAACCAGTAGTATCGCCATGCTTGGCCCGTGATGATGGGGGGGGGTGAAGTGACTGAATTTAATTTGCGTGAGTGATTTGCGTATGTGTTTGTGAGCACAGCTTCATAAGCTATTGAGGACAGCATGGAGTGATTCAACATGACAGTGACCTTCGTGTTTTGTGGATCAGTTTATGCTGGTTGTGGGCTGTGGCGGGTATGTAGGCGCCTACCTAGGACCTACCGAATGACTGATGCAAGTGGAGGTTTGCATGCATGAAGAACAAGCCTCCTTAGCTACCTTCAATCCGGTATGTTACTTAAGCAAGGTATGTACTAATACCAGTGGGGTTCTAGAGGCTCTAGCACGGGTGTTGATTTGTTAAAATGATTTGGGGGTCGGGTGGGGGCAAAATACGTGAAGGCAATGGGCAGGCCCAAATGGATTGGAGGGAACACTCCACGGGGTTCCATGTTAAAAGTTGAAATTAGTGTGAGGGGGGGGGCAAAGCCAACACTGAGGGGCACTTGCCTCCTCAAAAGTGTAAAACAACAAACACCCCTGGGCTCTAGGCAGGTAGTAGCTACCCTATTTACTTACCTACCTAGGTTTGTGTACTCGGGCCTTCCCAGAGGGCAGCCTTTTCTTCCAAGGGACACCTTTTCCTCAGAGAGGTGCCTCTGGCAGAAAAATTTGAAGGGTGCACTCTAGCCTTCCCGGAGGGGCGCATTTACCCGGCCGGAGGGGTGCCAACTTTGCATGGGGCGGAGGTACATGTCCCCAGCGTCCCCATTGTATCCGCCCCTGTCTTGGGGGGGGGGGCATGGCCCCTGAATTCATGATAAGAACTAAACATAGCCATCTATTCAGATGTTTGGTTCTAGCCTGTAATGTCCCTCTTCATCCGACAATGAAGATTAGGTGCATAGGTACCTGAAGTAGTTATCACTCTCGAAGTGTAGGTTGCTAAGAGGCTTGAACACCCTTGCTGTCGCCGCGGCGGAGCCTCCTCGAAAAACAAATCAAATTAATCCATGTTTCCTTTACTGCCACTGCTCTCCACCAAAATTCACACAGCCTAGAACGTGTGTTATCGCTAGCGGTGTATTTGCCGAGATTGTGAACACCCGACAACCTTGGTGAAATTCAGACGATGTAATAACACACATTTATGTGTAGTTTGTGACTAACAACCGATGTACTTTGGATTTTGTAGTTTTGTTAGCTCGTGATGTTAGTGAAATGCCATCTTTACAAATAACAGCACAAACTGTGTATTCACACCGAATTCGGTGTGAATACACAGCTTGTGATTTTAGTGAAATTGGCCTCAGATGCTAATTTAGCTAACCTGGAGCAAAGTGGATCGCCAAGCATAATCCAGAGCTACCTTTTCCCATAACTAGTATTACAAGCTTCAACAAATTACACTAGCACACAACATCAGCATGTGCACAGTTTGGATTTGGTCTGAAGTTCCAGGCTAGGTCCCATGCAACAAAATATGTTTGTTTTGCAGTATTGTCCAGGAACAATATTTGTTTTGATGATAATGAAGTAGTAAAATCTTCATCATGACTGAAATTTAAATGGTGAATATTTGATCCTAGCAATGCATAATATTTGTATTGGTGCATTGCTTTTATACCTTCAGAAGGAAGTGGATAGAACCAAAAAACAAAAATAGAGTGAGTTTTAGACAGCCACCAGTGGCCAATTTCACTAACATCGCAAGCTGTGTATTCACACTGAATGTGGTGTGAATGCATCTTTTGGTAATCTTCAAATATTACCCCTCACATTCTTTATATGAACAAGGTATTGAAGTCACCATCAGCTGACTGCCAGTCTGCTGTTGTTGACTTCAATATTAAATAAGATTAAATATAACTAATTAAATACAATTTATTAAATTAAATATAGTTAAATACGATAACCTAAAGGTGTATTCACACCAAATTTGGTGTGGTTTCATGGCTTGTGATGTTCGTGAAATTGGCCTCAGTTTGTGAAAACTAGGGTATTATTGTGATTTAATGTATTCACAAAGCATGTTTTACACACATTTTACCATCATAAAGCAAACAAAGGATTCAGTTTAGTTATGTTATGTTACGTTACGTTATGTTAGTTTTTGTTTTGCAAAGCATGTTAGACTAGGCTATATTTGGTTACATTAGGACGGGTTAGATTTTGTAATGTTAAAAATAGAAGTTACATTTCATAATTTTTTCTTCAGTTTCTTTTTCTTCAAAGGCATGTTAAGCTAGGTTAGGGTAGCCTATGTTACATTTATTTCATTTGTTAACATTTCTTATTCTATATTACCTCACTAAAAACCAATTTTTGGTGTTATTTTACTCACCAGCTGAAAAGTAAGCATTTGCAGAGGAAATGAGTGGTCACATAGTCTGTTCCTCATTTTATTTTGAGGCATGAGTGGGCAGGTATAAATTGGTGAAGGCTTTGGAATCTGGAGAGAATTTTGTTGATTTAGCATAACATATGCATTGACATTAATTATGCTATTAATTTGGTGCCACTGCATTACTGATAATGACAATAACAAGCATGATTTTAATTGGTAGAATGCACTTATAAGGGATCAAATTCAATGAAGGGTAAGTGTGGAAAAAATAGTGAAAATATATCCATCATTACAACAAAGGTACATGTTTTCAGCTGTGACCAATTGAATAAACCACTGACCTTTTGCAATTACATAAGGTATAATATCATCAGATGTACAAATTACTGATGTCCATATTGTCCCTGAGCTAGCTGATGTCCATATTCTGGCCTCGCCTTGTTTACATGATGGGAAGGGTTTTTAACATTAACTTCAAGTACATTATTTCTGCATATTCCATGACCTTAGACTTCTGCCAGCATATTTTTTATCATCTGGTCTGCATGTTTGCTGGCATGTTTTGTTGGAGCATTATCCTCTGATTAGAGCTGGCTGAGTGAACACATCACTTAATCTGGGAATGCCAGTTCAAGACAGAGTTTAAACCTGGAATTCAATATGCTGTAAATTCTCCACAGCCGAGCCACCCTGCTGTCGTGGCCCCGTTTTATCGGACCAGCTGCCAGCTGACAGTCACATGCTAAATGCAAGCAGGTGACGTGAACCCTCGTCCCATGCTGCAATGCATGCTAGAAGGCGCGACTAAAGGTGTCAGTTCAACTTCAATGTGCATCCATATATGCCGGAATCCTACATCCATCTTGGCCTCAACCTGTATGCAGATGTGCTCTACTGTTCATCAATTTTCCTTCGTGTTTATATTAAGTATTTCTGTATTGACAGTGCATTCATGAGTCACACCAAGCAGCACAACACTCAAGTATGCACAAACCACTGAATATAGTCGCCGCCGGCTGTTTGGCGGCGGTGGTGGCAGTGACGGCGGTGTCGAGTTCTCACCAGTCGGCCTAGACGGCGCGTGCTCCGGCAGCCGGCTCGGCGCCGCCGGTGGCCGCCATACGTGACGGCGGCCGTTGGCTGACGTGACGCAGCGACAGGTGTCGGTACGGCAGCTCGGCCTACCAGCACCAGGGCGTCCTTCAGCCGGGCAGCCGCTGTAGGCGGGCGGCACCAGCAGCACCACCACAGCCAACAGCAGGAACTGGCCGCCGACACAGTAGCAGACCATCAACACCGTCCGCTGGCGCGAGCACGGTCACACATGCGCCACGCCCCACGGTAGCCGACGGCGTCAGCCCACACAGACACTGCAACACAGCGTCTCTGACGGGAGCACAGCGCCCTCGACCGGGAGCACAGCGTCTTGAGATCGTTAGCCAGCTGTTGCTGCTCAGAGCGTACTGGTGCGTTGTCATCGTCACCGCGTCATCGGCAGAATAAATGGCTCGGTCGCCTGTTAGCTGGACGACAGCTCTGCCCCAGATGACTGCTACTCCGTGTGTAGATCTTCCTCTCTCCACTTTGTGACGGAGCCGAACCCCTCGCCGTTGGCCGGTTGGCTCTTGGAAGTTTATGTCTAAGGACACCAAATAATACATGCGACCCAATGAAAAGATAACACCTGAAACGATGGGCATGCAATACTTACGTAGCAGGACCCTATGCAATATATTACATTTGTATGACCCTTAGATGAGTGACGTTGCATCTCCATTGCATTTATTGGAATTGGATATATCATGCGTAAATTTCTGTCCATTAATTCGTATTCTCTGGATACGACATGACCTAGGCTGACGTGGAGCTTGGTATTTGTTCGTGAAATACTGGATACTGTTAGCATCTCAAGGTATGGGAAGTTTAGCTCTCTGGTGACAGCTATTTTGATCTTGCAGTAGTCGAAAACAAACTTTCATATCTCAACCTCATGTGTTCGGCTTGCCATGAGCACAGGTATCACTTTGGACGATCGCAGGTACTCCCTTGCTACGTGACGTTCTTTTATAGCGAGTCGGCCGCTGTTATTTCTGATCAACTACTCTGCTTTCTTTTGAACGTAAGCTCCCGTGCGATATATTCCCCAGCGGAACCCGTCGTACGAGCGCACGCTTTGCGTACTAGGGTAGCATGGGTACAGTTTAAATATGCTCGTTTTGTATAACCAGTGCAGTAGAGCCCAAAGGCCCAAATAACGAACATGGAGATGGAGAACATGGAGAACAGGCAGAGCCCCCAACCCGTCATCGATTAACGGTCTCCATTTCGATTTCAGGATTGTAGCGAAGCATCATGGACTTCCGGGTGGATGAACAGCAAGCCGAGAGCGAGATTTTCCGGACAGTGCTGTTCTACGTGTTCCTCATCCTGTTCGTGCCGGTGGCTGCATTTTTCGGCTCGCGCACATTTCTGTTCGGGATGATGTTCGGCATGGAGACCACCACCAGCACGCTGTACGCGGCCGTCGTCACCGTGGTCGTCATCCACGCCATGCTCGGCCTGTACGTGATGCGGGCGTTCCGCGAGGCGGAGAAGGGCCCCAAGAAGGACTAGGGTCTGGACGGTGAACAGCGGTGGAGGATGTCCGGTGCGATGGCACGGTCAGATCCAGCGACCGTGCACGGTTTCAGTGGTACGTGCCCTGGTGTTGTGGATGCGTACCAAACCTTACATGGTGGATTGTTGCAGCTTTGTCTTGCGCCGTGTGGTAGCAGCAGGTCATCACCAGTTTGGTGCACTGAGCAGTCAGCGGGTGCGGAGTCAGAGTACACCGACACCGGTTCGGACCTGGCGGCGGCGTGATGAATGCCAGCGGCTGTCGGCAAGCTGCCGCGTGTGATCACTGCTGACTGGTGACGGCTCTGCTGACGGCTCTGCTGACTGCTCTGCTGACTGCTCTGCTGACTGCTGACGGCTGACCGCTGACGGCTGACCGCTGACGGCTCCAGCCGCGTCATCACCGCCTCATTCCCAGCCAGGTCCGATACACACTGCTGTCGGGTGGTGTTGGGGCTGAACACCTTACTTGTGTTCTCTGAACTGTTAGTGGTTGGATGTAATTATGACAAGTCACGTGTGGGTTTTTGGAACCACTGACATGAGGTGGTCTATAATGTAAGTACCAATTGTATTCAGCATTCTGATCATATGCTGATGCTGATGATACATCAGCAGCACCGATTGTATGTTGTGTGATTTTTGTAGGTAACCTGTTTCCGCCTCCGTACCACCAGCCGTCGTCTGCTCCATTCTTCCCCTGCCTTGGATGGCGGTGCTATGCGTGAGTGACGTGGCGCGCTCTTTATTATTGCCGGTGCCGCTGCTGCCACCCGAGCACGAGGTGACACCTCAGCGCAGCTACAGCTGCCTCAACTGTGCGAGCATTGAAGCAATACATTCTCACGTCTGGGGCATCAGTGTAGCAACCGATACCACTGTGCGGACTTCGGCACTGAGTGGTCACCGGCGCTGCCCCGGGTTTGAAACGGATGTTCATTCTGCGCTACTGCACTGTCGGCGGAGTCGCCAGGCGAGTCCCAACCCTGGCGAGCCCAACCCTGGCGGGCCCCCCGCTGACCAGTAGTTTGACGAGCATTTGTAGGTGTCGCTACAGTTATCATCGAAGTCTGACTCGATCGATTGCGCCGCTGCGCTTGTCTCAGCCCAGTACTATTATATGATTGATGCTAGCTATCCGTTGGAAATTTTAACTCCGATTTCTCCTCATCCACATCAAGGTGTAGGTTGTAAGTAACTTTTTCTACGTGTGAATAGAGAGCGTTGGCTAGGTTTTCTGTGACTTATCCCCGGTCGTTTAAAACGGACGGGACATTTCAGTGAAATGTTAAGCGCTACCGCCAAAATAGCGCCGCACATCATATCGATTCGCGGTTCCCCTTCGACCCTACTACCTGCATAGTGTGCAATATATTATATTATATAATAGTGTGCAAATATTTTGACTTCATTTTGGAGCTGTGGAAGTTCAACTTACAGCTATGTAGAAGGGTATTGTTTTCCGCACCGAAAAATTGCGTGCTGAATGATGTGATGTAACGCTCTAGCTGGAGCCGCAGTTCAGCAATTTTCCTTTTCCAGCATTTAACAAAGAGGAGCCATGCATGCTTCGTGCACATATTAGGTTTATGCACCGAAAGCTGCGTGGTTTCACTCGCTCTATGCGTCATTTTACATGCTCGCCCCGAAAACCTAGCCTGGATATCCAGCATTGGCTTCAATGTCTTCAAATTTCTTTTCGGTTTCTTGTCAGTTGTACAAATATTGGTGACTAAAAATGGCAAAGTCCCTATACTTCTAATTTGCTTGAGAAGGTAAAATATGGATTTAGCCTGATTTCAGGCTAAATCCATTCGTTATGGTTCGTGGCCAATTTCAGTTCAAGGAATTAAATGTGGTCCTGAAGATTCACGATGCGTCTTCAGGAGAGAACCTTCGGACTGAAATGCAATCGTGATCACCACAGCTTCTTGTTCGCTGACCTGCACGTGCGCGTGAAATACGTCAAGTCAACATCAATTGAATGTCAATTGAATCAATTGATCGTGAGTTCTTGTTGCCAGTCTACCATACTGTCGTACGGATGTGGAACAAATGGCACTGCAGTGTCAGCAAGGAACTAAATTCGGTGTTAAATGTCACCCATTTTCCAGAATTCGGGAGCACTGATCACACATCTGGCAAAACAGCAAACCTCTGATCACCAGTGCTTCGCTTGTCCTGGCCAACATGTGTTGTCAGTTTTGGAAGTGACCGGCTGGTTAAAAAGTACTGGGCACAAAGAGATGTGATGCTCATTTTTAGAGAATCGAAAGCGCAGCGCCGCATATCAATTTGTTCGCAGCATGCGAAAAATGCGGAGTTTGGGAAAGCGTATCGTGTGGTGTTGCATTGCAGACATATTACAAAGTTTGTTCGTTTGCCCGTCGTAATAATTTAATATAAGGAAAACGAATAGATCAGGCATTGGATCCATCGCAGAATACTGCCAATTAAACGGGATGAAATCCCCGCCTCTGCCTTACCAGATTCTATTGCAGCGACCGCTGTTTGTGCTCTACTTGTGCTTTGCGACCAGAGGTGACGTTTTGAAGGAATTCTCGTGAAGCTCTACCAGGTGTAAGGCTGATATATTCGAAACGCGTTAGAGACTAGGTCATATAATGTCATGCTGGAACATGTAGTTACTGAATTGATTCAGTTTTGCCTGGGACATATAGACACGTTCACAATGCAAAGGCAGAGGATGTGCCAAGGAGAAGATCCCAAAGCTTCAATCCTATTTTGTCAGCAACGAAAGGAATATGATAGCATATCACAGACATGAGGCACAGCCCATGTACCTACTACCTGTAATAATCGTATCAACTGCACCTACGCTTCTGACTTTGGCTCTGTTTTAAGAGACACCTATGGAGCTCGTGCTATGCCTTCCTCTGAACCTGGCATGCCGTAGTCCCATCATCTTCCTCTGGTTTCTAATACTTCTCGATTCGTCCAACTTCCTGAGGCACCTGACTACCAAGACTCTTCATCACAATCCTGTGGGATGTTCATCAGGTAATATACTCGCTTAATTGAAGCACGCAAATATTCAGGTGCTTTTTCATGTTGCTTGTTGATGTCTGCTATAAAGGAGTGGTGTTTGCGCGTCACCGGATCAAACCCAGTAATTTGACTCGAAGTTAGACACGGGGAAGATCACAAAGGCACCAGGTGATAACGGAAAGATCGGTGAAAGACCCGACACCAAATTATATGTTGTGTTGACATGCAATGAGTCGAGCTATGTGGACGGTACGTAAACGGTGGCTCGTTTGCATTCGAGCGTGGTAGCTGCGGGGATGCTCGCGAAACTTGTACCAAGAGATGGCAAACAAACAATGGCAGATCCATTCGGTCGGTTTGGGTGATCAATTTTCGACAAGCCACTCAATTAGCCGCCGGGCTCATGCAAGCCAAATGCCTGAGCAGAACCGCGTGAAAAAAGGTAGCCGGACAAATGTACGTAAAGTAAATGTACGCATGACAGATGTGCGTACGTAAGCCCAAAAGTATGTATGCGCAAATGTACGTGAGCGCAAATGTGCGTGTGCGCAAATGTACGTAAGCGCAAATGTACGTGTTCCAAAAGTACGTAAGCGCAGATGTACATACGTGTAAATGTCCGTACGCACAAGTGTACGTATGGGCAAATGTACACAAGCACAAATGTGCGTAAGCGCAACAGTACGTAAACGTAAAAGAATGCAAGAGCAAATGTACGTATGAGCCACGTACGTACATTTAGGCATACGTGCCTTTGCGTTTCAGCACATTTGGTTGGGTACATATACCATACGCACATTTGCTTTCATGTACATTAACTCTTACGTACATGAGTACCATGAGTACATTTGTGATGTGTACTTTTGTGTGCATGCATATCTGTTCTTACGTACATTTGCCGTACTTACTTTTTGCGTACGTACATTTGCTTACGTGCACTTGAAACACGTACATTTGAAACACGAACTTTTGAAACCCGTACACTTCGTTAGGTACATTTCTTAACGTACATGTCATACGTACATTTGCATTTGGGTTACGTGCATTTTCATTTGCATACATTTGCTCTGACGTACTATTGTGTTTATGTACATTTGCGCAAACGTACATTTACACTTATGTACATTTGCTTTGCATACGTATTTTCGTTTACGTACATATGCATTGACGCATTTGTTCGTACATACTTTTCCCTGTACGTACATTTTCACCAGCGTATATTGGCTCATACGTACATTTGTGCCCACGTACTTTTGTCTTTACGTACATTTGTGCATACGTACATTTGCGCTGACGTACTTTTGCGCTTACGTACATTTGTGCATACGTATATTACGCTTGCGCACATTTACGCTTACGCACAGTTGCGCTTGCGTACATTTGCGCTTACGTACATTGACGCTGACGTACTTTTGCGTTTACGTATATTTATGCATGCGTCCATTTGCGCTGACATGCTTTTGCGGATTCTACGATAAATGTACGTACGTAAGGACAAATGTGCGTATGGCAGATGTAGGCAAGCAAATGTACGCAAGCAAATGTACGTATGCGCAAAAGTACGTATGGCGGATGTAGGTCTGAGCAAATGTACGTATGACAAAGGTACCTAAGCAAATGTAGGTAAGCGCAAGTACGTCAGCACAACTATGTACGTAAGCGTAAAAGTACGTATGCGCAAATGTGCGTAAGCACAAATTACGTAAGCGCAAAAGTACGTAAGTGCAAAAGTGCGTAAGCGCAAAGGTACGTATGCGTAAATGTACGTACATTGTCTCATACGTACAATGTACAACGTGCGCTCTTACATACTTTTACGTTTACGTACAATTGCGCTTACATATTTTTGCCATACGTACATTTGCCCTTGCGCAAGGGCGTCGCCACCGGGGTGGCAGAGGGGGCAGTCGCCGCCCCTGAAATTTGAGGAGGCCCCTATCCGGAAATGCGCAGGAAAAAGGTGAGCAAGGAGGCCGACGATACAGATATGATGTCAAGGAGGCCCAAGATTGGCAACGAGGCCCTCGGAAAATAAAATCAGGTCCTATAAGAGACGTAGGACAGAGATTGGGAGGAGGCCCCCAGGACGAAAAGGATGCCACCGAGACGGCCAAGAAGCCACCCAGGTAATATAAAATAAGGAATGATAGGATATACTTCTCCGGACGCAAGAGGGAGCCCCACGATGGTAAGAAGGTCTCCGCAGAAATGAGAGAAGGCCACTGAGACCAGCCAGATGATAACCATATTTTGGAAGAGGAGGACCCTAGGAGAGAATATTTTGGACTATGACGCAAAAGCACCCTGCTAAGAGGATAATGAGGCTCTAAACACAGATGAGGAGGCCTCCAAGACGTGAGAGGAGGCCCCTAATTTGAGAAAGGAGTAACCTAGGAGTGGATAAAATGCCCCAGAAATCAAAAGTGAACAATTTGGAACGGAGGCCCCCAGGATTGCAAAGGAGGCCCCCAGGATTGCAAAGGATGCCCACAGGATTGCAAAGGAGACCCATAGGATTGCAAAGGAGGCCCCTAGGATTGCAAAGGAGGCCCCCAGAATTACAAACGAGGCCCCAGGATTGCAAAGGAGGCCCCCAGGATAGCAAAGCAGACCCGTAGAATTACAAAGGAGGCCCCCATGATTGCAAAGGAGGCCCCAGGATTGCAAAGGAGGCCCCCATGATTGCAAAGGAGGCCCCATGATTGCAAAGGAGGCCCCTAGGATTGCAAAGGAGCCCCCAGGATTGCAAAGGAGGCCCCCAGGATTGCAAAGGAGGCCCCCATGATTGCAAATCAGGCCCCCAGGATTGTAAAGGAGGCCCCAGGATTGCAAAGGAGTCCCCGTGATTGCAAATGAGGCCCCATGATTGCAAAGGAGGCCCTATTATTGCAAAGGAGCCCCCAGGATTACAAAGGAGACCCCCAGGATTGCAAAGGAGGCCCCCAGGATTGCAAAATAGGGCCCCAGGATTGCAAAGCAGACCCGTAGGATTACAAAGGAGGCCCCATGATTGCAAAGGAGGCCCCAGGATTTCCAAGGAGGCCCCCAGGATTGCACTGGAGGCCCCCAGGATTGCAAATGAGGCCCCCAGGTTTGCAAAGGAGGCCCCCGGGATTGCAAAAGAGGCCCTAATACGGGAAAGGAGACCCCAGAAAATGAGAGGAGGCCCTAAGACGGAAGAGAAAGCCAGTGGATATGAAATGAGGTTTCGGAGACGCAAAAACAGGCCCCAAAACGGGTAAGGTTCCACCAAGATAGAAAAGGATGATCCAGGAACGTGGCAGGAGACACCTAATTCGGAAGAGGACGACACAAGATTGGAAATGAGACCCCATGATGAACGAGGAGGCCCCTAAAACAGGAGAGAAAGGCCATTAGATAAGAGGGATGGCTCCCAGGCGAGAAAGAAGGCTCCAAGACGGTTAAGAAGGTCCCCAGAAAATGACAAGGGAATTGTGATAGGAAAGGTTGCTTGTAATTTGGAAGAGGAGGCACCTGGGAGAGAAGAGGAGTCCACCAGGAGATAAGAGGCCACCCTTAAAATGGGCAAAGATCGAATCAAAACGCAGAGCAGGAGGCCCCCAAGACGTGAGAGGATGCACCTAATTTGAAAAAAAAGAAGGGCTCTAGAAGACAATAGGAGGTCCCTGTCGGACTTGAGAGGAGTCCCTCAAGACGAAATAGGAGGTCTCCAGGGTCGAATGAGGCCCCGAAGACCGGAAGGAGTTCCCAGGAAATGAGAGGAGGTCCTTAAGCTGGAAGTGGTAGCAGGTATGGAAGGAGGTGAGGTTTCCAAAATTGAAGATGCCCTCAAGACGGGTAGGCTTTGCCAGGACAAAGGAGGGCCCACGAGGCGTGGCAGGAGGCCCCTAATTTGGCAGAGAATGCCCCTGGAACATGAGAGGAAGCCCCATGCCATGTTAAAGGTACCCCAGGATGTAGGAGGAGGCCCTCCAAGACGGGATAGCGGGCCATTTAATATGGAGGATGGTAGGACACGAGAAGACATCCAAAACCGGTAAAGAGGCTCCAGGAAATGGGACGAGACCGCTAAGACGCGAGAGGAGGCCTATACTTTGCAAGAAGCTCCTAAGAAATTGTAGAAGTCGTGCCGGGGTGCTTGAAAATCGCGACATCGTCCCAAAATGAGCCGGCCGTGGCCCCTGAAAATCACGCTGAGCCTGGGGGTACCAAAAAGTCACGCCCGGACCATGAAAGTCACACTAGGGGCACGACAGGTCGTACCGTTCCCTAACAGTCTCATTGGGACACAAATGAAGCCGGGGCGACGAAAAACAATCCGGACATGAATAATCACTCTGGGGCCCCAACAATGACGCCAAAAGCCTCCAAAACGTGTTGGACGCCCAAAAAGTGTCGCGGTCGCTAAAACTCGCGCTAGGGATCCAAACAAATGACGTCGGGACACAAAAGATTACATTGGACTCAAAAACGTCGCGTCGAAGCCTTTGAAAATCACACTGGGGGCCCAAAAGGTCGTGCCAGGCTCCAAAAGTTGCAGCTGCCCTAACAAATCAATTCTCAACCGGAATGTCACTCTACGGCCTCAAAAATCGGGTCAGTCCCCCAAAACCCGTTGGGCACCGGAAAAAAACGTGTCAGGGCATCGAGAAAAAAATCGCACCGGGAGACCGAAGAATCATACCGGGACCCAAAAATATCACATAAGGACCTTTAAAAAGATAGAACTCGATGTACAAAAAATTTCACACCAAGACTCGATCGAATCGACCCCGGCACCGGCAAATTAAGAACAGGTCCGGAAAAAATTACCCGGAGGGCTTTTACACTCCGAAATGTGCCATCGGCTGAAAAAAAAACTCCTTCGGTGGCCGCAGTGGCATATCAAGGGGGCAAATGTCCCCTCCCTCCTAAGATGGATAAGCTCCCAAGAATCGTGCCGGGCCCCAAAAAGTCGCGCTGGGGCCAAACAAATTCGCGGCGGTCCACCAGAATTCGCGCAGGGGGCTGACCCGATAAATACGGCGGGCCCAGAAAACTCGCTCCGAGGCCCCAAAATCTGCAACAGGTACCGCCAAGATCGCGTTGGGGTCACAGCTATGTACAGCGCGCCCCGCAAACCCGAACCGGTTCCCCAAATATCGCGTTCGGGACCCACAATTCCCATCGGTAGGCCCACAAAT
This sequence comes from Ashinkailepas kermadecensis, assembly GCA_034440615.1. Lineage (NCBI taxonomy): Eukaryota > Metazoa > Arthropoda > Thecostraca > Neolepadidae > Ashinkailepas > Ashinkailepas kermadecensis. The sequence continues at coordinate 127,747 of JAOTOM010004582.1, forward strand.
TTGGTCTGGGCATCAAACATTCACGTCGGGTCTCCCAAAAATTGGCCTCTAGGGCCCCATATAAGCACAGTGTGACCACACAAATGGCATCGGCATCCCCCTCCCAAAAGAAATCAAGCCGGAGCCTTCCAAAATACGGAGGGATTCCCAAAAAAATAACTGTCCGGGTCAGGAAAATGGCTCTGGAGCACCGAACATATCATCAGATGCCTTCACAAATCGCGTACGGCCCAGAAAAACATACCGGAGCTCGAAGAAATCGGGGTAAGATACAAAAACATGGCGCCAGGGGCTCGAAAAATCAGGCCGGGATTCGGACTTTAAAGAAAATTCAGAAGAGATCCACAAAAATCGCGTTGAGCCCAGGAAACTGGCGTTGGGTCCCCGGAACCACGCACCTGGGCGCGATACGTCGCGCTGGGACCCAGAAAAATCGCACCGAAGCCCCAAAATTGTACTGGGGCCCCACAAATGTGCGTCAGAAGCCCCAGATAAACACAGCGGGACCCTGAGAGCACAAAGGGGGCCGAAAGTGCAACTGGCCCTCCAAAGCGCACAGTCTCGCAAAAAGCGACAGGGCCTTAAACATGCATTGCAGCCTTAAATAAACATACCGGGAGCTCTAAAAAAAAATACACCGGAAGCTCTCAAGGCACACAAGGGCCATGCGACCGCACAAGGGCCTGAAAAAAGAGGCTGGGGCCGCAAAAAGCAGCATGGTCCCAAAACGAACAAAAAGACCGAGCACTAAATAACACATCGGGATCTTTGAAAGTGCCCCGACACCTAAATAAAAATCATCGGTGCACAAAAAAGCAACAAAACCATAAAACGAGCAGGGGTTTCGAAAATGTGTTGGGCTCCTAACAAAAGTGGATTGAAGCCCTAAGACACATCCGTAGACGACGAAAGACGAAACGGGTCCAAAAAAGAACACTGAGGCAGGGCCTCGGTTTGGTAGCCAATCTGGGAGCATATTTAATCAAAGATATAAGGTGCATCAAAGCTCAGCGGGTATCCGCATTTCTTAACAACCATAAAATGTTGGATGTAGGGAACTAATGATCGAATTTAATTAATCGAATTTCGTAGCGAACGTCCATATGAAGCATTCCATCACGCCAAATATGGCGCAAGTCTATCATGTGGCAGCAATTAGCAAAACGTAGGAGGCCTAGCAGAAACCGTAGCATCGCACGAAATGTGGCGAATGCGCCGAATGCGCAAGATGGGTGTGCATGTGCACGAACGTTAGCGTCGTGGCAACCGGGCGCTGTGAACTGGAAGGTCTGAAATTGGGAAATTTTACATTTTAAAGTGATTTGTATAGGTGTAATTTCAGCAGTGTGAGGAGACTTATCAAAGGATACCAAAAGAAAACATTTTAGCAGGGTGGAGGAGTTAGGGTTGAAATCCCACGAATCAGAAACGATAGTGGTAGATTAGGTCCCTCCATAAGACAATTTAGTTGATCACTAATTATTTATTTAAAAAGATTCCCTTTGACAAAATAGTGGTCGAAATCCGATGACTTTTTTTAAAGGAATAGGTGGACCCATTCCAAATACGTTTCTCACCCTTCCCTTGATGCAAATATAGGTACGCCACTGGTCTCCCAATAATTTTCAGAAACATGGCGCAAAGCCAACATTGAGGGGGAAATTCCCCCTCACAAGCATACAAAACAACACCGATGCCCCATACCAATTGCGAAAAATGATGTTTTTAAATGCATTGTCTTCCTACAAACTTATCTTCTGTGATTACAGCCTACATGATTAGAGCTTCCCAGCTTCAATACCTTCTCAACGACGTCATTTACAAAACGGCGCAGCACAGCGAAAACCATGGGCGTGACGGCGTGGAATTTGAAGGCTTTGCATTATTTATGCATTGCCATTGTTGCATTGTTGCATTGTCATTTATGCACTGTTGTTCAATGTATTTATTAGTTTAGCCTGTGTGCCAGGTGCCTTACAGCCAGCACCAAATGTTATAAACATAAATAATCCCTAAGATGACGATAAGAAAACCAATTCAATCCACTTCTCGTTGTAACCTTCGCGAAATTGTCGTCCAAGGACTGAGAAATGATCGTCTAAGCTTACTTATGACATCAAGCTGGTGGGAATGACTAACAGTAGGGATGAATCTAGCTATATTCAGTTAAACTTGGTGGACATAGAAGTGAGTTGATCAATGGGAGATATCTTTAAGATATGTTCAGCACCAGCCCCGCCAGCTCGCTGGAATCTAAAAGCCAGCGGGAAGATTCTTCTTGTCGAGAAAGCATTAAGATATTGGTTTGTTTTGGCACTTAGGTATTTATCCACGTTTACTTATTTATACCCTGGCATGGCTCAGTTCTCAGCAGAAAAAAAAAATTATTGCTATTGCGTTTTGCGTAAATGATGCACCATGCCAAGAACAAACAAGACATCAATATGAAATCTTGTTTCCCATTATTGAACCATACTAAGAGCCTAAACAAAATAGGAGGCCCTCTTTCGGGAGCAGGAGGCCCCCTTCCAACATTGCCCCCCCCCCCTGGAAGAATTTCGTGGCGTCGCCACTGCTCTTACGTACATCTGCCATACGTACAAATGCCATACGTACTTTTGCACTTTCGTACATCTGCGCTTGCGTACATCTGCCATACGTGCTTTTGCGCGTACGTACATTTGCTTACGTACATCTGTCATACGTACATTTGTCCTAGAATACAAAAACGAAAATGTCCTCGAATTTAGATCCATATGTGTAGGAATTCTGAAAAGTAGTAGTTGTATTTTTACTGCAATGTCACTTGCAGTAAAAATGCAGCTTTTCACCTTCCAGGAGGCATAGCATGACTATAGCACCGATATGTTTTTCACTGGAAGACACCGCTGAGTTTCGGCCACCAGACGGCAGGGCGAATGTGACGCGAAAGGCAGCAAACTGAGGCCCGCTACCACTGAAAATGAGTGGTGAGGGGTTGTTGATGCAGGCTTAGTTAATAGTGTTTGGCGTAATACACCAGTAACCAATTCAAGATATGGGTCTTTGCTGTGTTTCTAAACCCAGCGGAGTAGGTGGATATACGTTCCCGGTCGATGAAACGCGGGAAAAGGTATTGATATTAAAAATTACACAAAACCCTCCTTCGAACCAACTAAACTTTCTCGTGTAGGCATCTACATGTGACACATTTCCAGGAAGCTCATTATGTTGCTGAAACGTCGCATGCTGAGTACTTCTGAACAAATGTAAAATATGATAATGCTTGCTTACCGATTACCGTCGATCTTCCTCATGGTAATGTGATTTAATGCTTTGAGGTCGGAGCAGTGTCTGTGGCTGGGTTTGGGTTAAGACATGTTGGATATCGGCATAGGTCCTGGGCAGCAGGGGTGTAGCCTTGCGTGCTTTTGGGCGGGCACTTGTCCCCCTCCCCCCCCCAAAAAAAAGAGAAGAAAATTTTCACAATGCTTTCCCGATAAATTCAGCTTTTAACCAGCACCGTCTCCGGTCAGATCCTCACACCTCGTCTCCGGGGGGGGGGTCATTTTATACCCTCTCGAAGAATATGCAAACTAAGCGTTGCGCGAAAAAGTAAGTGGTGTCATCGGAAAGCGCTGGACGAGTAGGGCCCGAAACAACCCCAAACATTTTATCCCCCAAAAAGTGACGTCACTATGGTGTCTATGGCATCACGACTGACATGTTTTTAGCTCTGGGTGGTTCATTTTTGGGGGAGATTTTAAAAACAAAAATTATTTGGAATCAGAAAAGGAAGGCGAAATCGACCATGGCCCAACATTTTCGCCCACCCAAAAATCAACATATATTTTCTATTTTAAGAATTTTGAGTTTGCAATATTTCTGCTTTTTATATTGGGCAGCGCGGACTAAGAAGCGTTGCTTCAAGTCAATTTTTCCCCATAAAAAGTTTCATTTAGCCAGAATCTTCTATTTTAGCCCTAATGGAGAAATATGTAAACGTCATCAAAATGTCATCCAAAATAAAAATATAAAATTCCTCGGTGTGTCTTGTTGCATCCTTAAAGATAAGCAATTGCTGAAAGTTTCATTCATGTATCTTTATCCATTAAAGCGTGACGACTGGTTTAACTTTTTTGGTGACCTCACTTGACCTTGACTAACGTGTTGACCGTGGACGACCTGACCGTCATAATTTTGACACATGTCACATTGACGTGAACAGAGGTGTGGCAAATTTCGGCGCGCCCCCACGCGCTGTATTTTTTCACTGTCCGCGAAAAACCTTAGGGGGAGGGGGGATAAAGTGATCTACCCTCGAGATCGAGTGATCCATACAATATTGGGCTAACATGGGACCCAATATATGGTATGCCCCACCCAATCCATTTGGGTCTGCCCGTTCCATTCATGTATTCTGTCTTACCAGCAATGTTCATAAACCTACACATATGCTAGGTAATTACCAGGGACGCTGTTGTGTACGTTATTAGAGGGCACCTACCTAGGTGCGGTTTCATGAGAGCACTGGGTCATGCTCCCATGGAAAGATGGCGCCCCTCTGCCCTCGCGGAAGGCTGGAGTGCAATGACCCCATCGCTCAAAGGATTCTTCAGCCAAAGGCGGCGCTCTAAGAGGAAATGCACCCTCTTGAGGGTAAAATTTGCTCCTTTTCGGTACGGTCAAGCGCACACCTTCCCCTCTCAACAGACTTTCCGGCGAATGCGCACCTCCAATGACTTTCGCAGTGGCGGTTTTCGCAGTTGCGCCCCTCCGGGGAAATGACGCTCCCACACGAGTATCCCCATGGAAATTCCTGGATCCGCCTCTGACCTGTCCTTGTGCGCAATGTTGAGATTCCCTGGCCGAAGTTATGTCTGGGAAGCTCGTAGTGTACTAGTAATTGGTAGTCTCAAATCTAGGATTTGATAATTTGGTTTGGAAATTACACCCATGCAGGAACAATTGTGTAACCTGTTATGCCTTGCTTTTGGACAATTAATATTCCTCTTCTACCTTTGTATTAGCCCATGGAAACTTCTTAAAACAAAGCTTTAATCTGGGTTCTTGCTGGAGTGGCTTTATGAATCAGGGTCCTATTTCTAAGCAGAGCTTGTTGCGTGAACCCTGGCCCCACCACCCGATTCATGAATTCCAGTTCAACGGCAGAATTTTGATCGAAAGTTGAATGTGCCGTCAATGCACGGACACGGCCGCCCGGAAGCTCGTCCACGGCCTCATCGTGCCAGCTGCCAACTGACCCTCCCAGCCGGGAGCTAAATGCGAGCGCGTGAAGCGACTCGAACACTGTTGCCAGGACAGGGGAGACTAGTGCAGGCCAGCGCTCTAACCAACTGAGCAACCGGAGTGGCACAAACTTACATGTGGTAAGCCAAAAATATATGCTGCATTCATGGTGGAATGAAATAAGAAAGCAAAAAGAAAAAATGTCATGCGTTATGTACAAAGCATTGCACCAACCACTGAGGTCATCATGTACACAATTCAAATCATCGCACGACAATATTCAGGTCCCATCAGCGGCGGATCTAGGGACCAAGGGAGCCATGCCAATCTTTCATGCAAAGGGCGGAGGCATGGCACCTTTCGTACAAAAGAGCACCACGAGCAGCCAGGTTCTCCTTAATCTGGGCTACAGTCAAGGCGGTATAATCTCCCGTGAAGTGTGCTTCAGGGGAAGGGGGCACTAAGGTCATGCGTCCACATGAAAAAGGAACGCTCTCCGGATCTGGATAAGGCTCCCCTCCGGGAAGGCCTGAGTCCATTTCCTCCCACTCTTGCTCAGGGGATTTTTAGCCATGGCTCTCCTCTGAGAGGAAAAGACGCCCCTGCAGTACGCGCGAGTGCATCTCCCCGCTCATGGAGCTCCTGCAAGGAAATGGCGCCCTATTCGGACGAGTGTCATCTCCCCCTCCCCCTCCATGCACACTCCTGGATCCAACCCTTGTGTGATCTACTCAGACACTGAATTTACCTATCTGCGAAACCAGTGACTCAGCTTGGAACTCACCAACACCAAATAATTCATTTCAAGAAATCCTTCGAATCCAATTTCCCAATCTTCACAAACCAAAGGCATGGAAGCGGCTAATCCGGCGAGCAACTCATGTCCTCCTCGCATGTGTCGCCGCTCTGGCGGCTGCGTCTGGAAGCTTTCGCGCGGTGACTCCCATTGCGCTTAGGTATACATACCTAAGTGTGTTTTGTACATGTACAAAGTTTACTTGAGTATCTCGGCCTGACCTCCATGCTTTTGAAACCGTAATACCTTTTTGTGACAACATTTCACCTTCTAATGTCTGAACGCAATCAGATGTACTCGTTTTACTTGGCTTTTACTTTTATTTCACCAATTTGTATCCTCATATTCTTCATGAAGTGCTCTTAGTCTATATTCAAAGAACGAGGTATTCGGCGGCAAATCCGCTGGTGAGTAAGTTTCAATTGTTTGGCTTTGAAACACAGCATTTCAAATTCTAATTTTGCTCACCAATAGCTAGATCTGATAGTTTAATTTCCAGATTAACCAACTTTTATCACAACATTTATCCTAAAGCACTAGCAATATGATTCGAAAGAAAGTGGTTTGTGGTGTGCATTCCCTCACGCGGATAGCTTACAATGGACATCGCATGGCTACACACGTGTAATTTTAGTTGTTACCAGTTTACGCGTGGTTTGTTTCGTGTTAGGAAATGCCGACCATCTCCCGTTTGTGTCGTGTTAGGAAATGCCGCCCATCTCCCGCTTCGATGTCTAGCCGGACCTGGACATACAATATTGAGATGAATGCATTAGTCAACAGTCTAGACTGGTCTCTGATGTTTCAAACGGACCATGTGTGCTGACAGAATGGCTTTTTTCCCCAGCCTTTGTTGTGTACACTTGACGTGCATGCCCCATACACCGTGTTAAGTTGCATAATGCCAATCCACCCCAATAACCGACGAGACAAAGCGTCTATTATGCTCAATTATTCCGTTCTCCGGTGGGGTGAGGACAGGCTGTACTGTGAGCTAAATCGGCGCGCACGTTCTGCTATCCTGAGTGATACCCGTGACTCGATTAGTCAGCAGGTGGCAAGGACCAGGCTTGGCTCCTTGTATCATTGTGTTCGGTCCATCATCGCGGGAAAGAAACCCGATAGGTCAAATGAGCCCGACATTCGCCCGGACACAATCGACAGACGCTTTGCTGAGGTCGGCGCCAGGACGGCGGCAGTCCCTGCCTCCAGCGTCGCCGCCTGTCCGGCTGCCGCGGGTACGGCGGGCCGGCATTGGCTGTGGCGGTGGCAGTCCCTGCCTCCGCCGTCGCCGCCTGTCCGGCTGCCGCGGGTACGGCGGGCCGGCATTGGCTGTGGCGGCGGCAGTCCCTGCCTCCGCCGCTCGCCGCCTGCCGCGACCGGGCCGCATTGGCGGCGCCGTCCGGCTGCCGCGGGTACGGCGGGCCGGCATTGGCTGTGGCGGTGGCAGTCCCTGCCTCCCTGCCGCCTGTCCGGCTGCCGCGGGTACGGCGGGCCGGCATTGGCTGTGGCGGCGGCAGTCCCTGCCTCCGCCGCTGCCAGTCCGGCTGCCGCGGGTACGGCGGGCCGGCATTGGCTGTGGCGGCGGCAGTCCCTGCCTCCACCCCGCCGTCCGGCTGCCCGGTACGGCGGGCCGGCATTGGCTGTGGCGGGGCCCCACCGTCGCCGCCTGTCCGGCTGCCGCGGGCACGGCGGGCCGGCATTGGCTGTGGCGGTGGCGGGCCCGCGCGCGTCCGGCTGCCGCGGGACGGCGGGCCGGCATTGGCTGTGGCGGCGGCAGTCCCTGCCTCCGCCGCCGCCAGTCCGGCTGCCGCGGGTACGGCGGGCCGGCATTGGCTGTGGCGGTGGCAGTCCCTGCCTCCGCCGCTGCCAGTCCGGCTGCCGCGGGTACGGCGGGCCGGCATTGGCTGTGGCGGCGGCTGTCCCTGCCTCCACCGTCGCCGCCTGTCCGGCTGCCGCGGGTACGGCGGGCCGGCATTGGCTGTGGCGGCGGCAGTCCCTGCCTCCGCCGCTGCCAGTCCGGCTGCCGCGGGTACGGCGGGCCGGCATTGGCTGTGGCGGCGGCAGTCCCTGCCTCCACCGTCGCCGCCAGTCCGGCTGCCGCGGGTACGGCGGGCCGGCATTGGCTGTGGCGGTGGCAGTCCCTGCCTCCGCCGCTGCCAGTCCGGCTGCCGCGGGTACGGCGGGCCGGCATTGGCTGTGGCGGTGGCAGTCCCTGCCTCCGCCGCTGCCAGTTCGGCTGCCGCGGGTATGGCGGGCCGGCATTGGCTGTGGCGGCGGCAGTCCCTGCCTCCGCCGCTGCCAGTCCGGCTGCCGCGGGTACGGCGGGCCGGCATTGGCTGTGGCGGTGGTAGTCCCTGCCTCCGCCGCTGCCAGTCCGGCTGCCGCGGGTCAGCACCGGCCGGTTCACAGTGCGGCCGGTGGGCCCGGCCGAACGCCATGAAGGCCAGTGGCTGCCATGAACGCCAGTGGTGCGTGCGGCGCTGACCGAGTGTCAATGCGTTTTCTGAGGAAATGCTTCGAATTTCCGGTCTCTCCGGTCAGATCCTCACACCCCGTCTCGGGGGGTGCTGGGTGGTGGGTAAACACATCCCCCCTCTAATCTCCAAACTAAGCGTCGCACGAAAACGAAAGAGGTGTCATCGGAAAGCGCTCGACGAGTAGGGCCAGACGCCACCGCCATTTTCCCCCCAAAAGTGACGTCACTAGGGGGCCTAGATTTTCACGACTTACATCATGTTTTTGACTGGGGAGTTCATTTTGGGGGAGATTTGAGAAAAAAAAACAAAAATTATTTGGAATCAGAAAAGGAAGACAAAATTTACCAGGGCGATACAATTTTTGGCCACCCAAAAATCAATATTGTATTTTTTCCAAAGTTGAAAATTTTCAGTTTTAAAGTTTTCTTTAATTTTTATTTTTATAATGAGTAGAGCGGACAGAAAAACGGTGTTCGAAGCCAACTTGCGCCAAAAAAATGCTTACTTTAGCCAGAATCTTCGATTTTAACTCTAATGGGCAAATATGCAAACCTAATAAGTAATAAAAAACGGGGGAAAATCCTCTGGTGCGTTTTGTTGTGTCCCTAAAGATAAGCGAACGTTGAAAGTTTCATTAAAATATATTTATCGGTTAAAGCGTGACGACTGGTTGAACGTTTTTGGAGGTGACCTCACTTGACCTTCAATAACTCGTTGATCCTAGATGACCTGACCTCAACATTTTGACACAAGATGTCAAATTGATGTGGGAAAAGGTATGCCAAATTTCGGCGCGTTGCCGCGCGCCGTTCTTTCACTATCTGCGGAAAACCTTAGGGAGGGGGGTGGATAATACCCCCGAGACGGCGCGGGTTAAGCGTATAATACTTTGCTTAATGAGTACCAGCCTGGTTACTGGTATTGTCCCGGTCTCCTGGAAAATCGCGATCATACAGTCGAGACAGAAATCGTCGGGTGCTCTCACAGATCCATCAAATTTCCGGTCAATCTCAGTAGTGCCCTGCATATCAAGCATTATTGAGCGGAGTGTCCAAAATCAGCTGTCTGATTATTTCAACTGAAGTCATCTCTTTGTCATGCACAGCATGGATTTCGTGGATTCCACTCCATTTGAACTGCGCTCATTGCGGTTACGAACATAATTGTTCAGGCTATGGACCACGGAGGAGGCACCCTTCTTGTCTTGTTGGATTGTAGCAAATGCTTTAATGTGATAGAACATCAAAAATGAATTGCAACATTAGAACATTATAGAATTGAGAGCTCTTGGTTTCGAAGTTGCCTTTCTGAACACGTTCAAGTGGTGCGGATGGATACGCTGCAGAGCGAGTTATACAGGAACCGAGCTCTGCAAGACGGACAGCATCTGTGTGCACACATTCCAAATTAAATTGGGGTGTATCAAGGGACCTTCTTTGGTGCTTTGTTCTACAACATTTCCTCTGATGATTCAAGCCTTTACATGCACAATGACGTCGGCATTACGCCATATGCTGACGGCACCCAGCTCATTGTTTCTGGGAACAAATCTGAAATAGCCCATCTCATTCGATGGATGGAAATAGTCCATGGAATTTTACACAGAAGCTTTCAACAAAAGCATAGGAAAATGAACCCCGACTAAACATAGCTTATAGTGATTGGTGCTCGACAAATGCTACTCAGCCTTCCCCAAGTCGCCTTGAACGCAGCACGCAGTACGATTGAACGCAGGTTCAGTTGTGTGCGAATGTGAACGTGTAAAAACCTTAGGTGTAGTCATCATTCGCAGCCTCACACATCTTCCACATGTTGGTCAGCTGGTTTAAAGGTGCGCCGGCATACTCGTCAGGCTTAACCATGCTCGACAAAGCATCCCTCGTGATTTACTTCCTACGATTGTCAATGGCCTGTTCTCTCATATATCAAATATTGTATTTCGACGTACGGGAATTCATCTGCTGAATGTATGTCACGCGTGTCGAAGCTCATCAACTCCGCTGCCCGTGTAGTTTCGGCGAGATGCCGGCGCCACCGAGTGAGTGACGTCATTTGCGAGTTGGGGTGGTCATCGGCTCGTGGTCTAGCCGAGTATTATTCGCTGCGGCTGCTAAGGCGGGTTATGACTTTAGGCCAGCCATATAAGCTCGCATAAGTACAACGTCGTGAATCTGGAGGCAGTGCAATACTCGTCAAGACAAGCACACAGACATTCCAACTATCCGATTGGAGTCGGGGAGACGGATATTTGGGTACCGAAGCGCGAAAGCAGTTAACTGTTAACCCTACTCACACACGCATGCACGCACACACATATGCACGCACACACAAACACACCCACACATTTTATATATATACATATATATATATATATATATATATATATATATATATATATATATATATATATATATATGTGTGTGTGTGTGTGTGTGTGTGTGTATGTATATCCGACAAGCTTGCATTGTGCATTGAGGTAGTTGCCCCATAGACAAGTGCTCTTAAATGTGATGTACGTACACCATGTTCGGCAGATGAGTGGGATAATGTCAAAATGGGGAGACAGTTTCGGCTGAAACAGAATGGTCTGCAATGCACACCTGCGAAATTGGAGGGACTATTCCCGCAGTCAAATTATTCTGCGCAATGTTTTTGTAAAAAATTTATGATTAAATTCCCCTACCTATTAATAGGTAGGCAGGAGTGCCCTTCCAGACCCGTGCGACCTAATTACATTAAATTCCAGGGATGAGAAGTAGGTCATGGTAAGCAAGTCAAGTTAGGTCACACCACTCCCCGCTCCTGTTTCTTGCTGGACAGATCCCGCCACCAGATATTAGTAAAAGATGTTCCTGAAGCCCTTTCAGACAATTAGCAATGCTAGTAACGTCTTCGAGGGCTCCAGAAAAAAAAATGCTATAGGTGTTAATGGGGAAATAATATAAAATCCCTAATCTTGCACGTACATCTCCTAAACTATTACTACACTAAGGAGAAAGGACAAACCAAGTATGAAGAAAGAAGAAAGAAAGAAAACATGATACTTAACAAAAATATCCGAATAAGACAACCAGATCACCATGCATAGCACAACCTTATCACCGACATTCATTGAAAAAGTTCATATTTTCTAGTAATGTATTGCCTGATGTGTTTTTTTCAAAATGATTTACTTCTAGGTACATCTTCAATCCTATGGCAGTGAGAGCAGATTATTTTATTCCAGGCTTTTGGTGCAATAAAGGGTAATGAAAACATCCTGTAATTGATATCAGAAAAGGGTATTTGAAAGTGTTGTCTAACTCTGAGGCCACCTTCTTGATGAAGTTGAAACATATCAGAAAGAGGTGCTGTTAATGAGTGATTTAGAAAACCTAGCATGATGTAAATGCATTGTTCATCAATTATGTCCAGAAACTTAAGAACTCTATGCTTGATAAACAATTCATTTGTATGGTATAAGTAAGGTTTCTTGTCAACAATCCTAATAACACGCTTCTGCGACTTAATAATTTTGTCAAGCTTAGAGTGGTAAGTACTTCCCCAGACCACAGCACAGTAATTTAGATATGGCAGTATTAGAGAATTATACAGAAGAAGCAATTCACAAGTTGATAGAAAGTACCTAGATTTTCCTATAATACCAATATTTCTGCTAATTTTTGAAGAAATGGCATCGATATGGCTTTTCCATGTCATGTCTTCATCGATTAATACACCTAAATATTTTATGCAGCTATGCCTTGTAATATTATAACTATTTATTTTTACATGAAGGTCATCACATGGTTTCCTGGAAAAAATTTGATATCCAGTCTTATCAGCATTAATAGATAATCTGTTGGTATGAAACCATACAATTATTTTAGGTATTACCTCATCTACCTTAGTTTGTAACTCAAAATGATCATTACCTGTAATAGTTATCGCTGTATCGTCTGCAAAGAGGTAAAAGCTAGCCAAATTGGAAACATTGCAAAGATCATTAATGTATAGAAGAAATAGCAGAGGTCCAAGAATCGAACCCTGAGCAACACCTATTGTGATTTGGGAGAGGATGGCATGTATCTTGGTTCTTTGAGATCTATTTGATAGGTATGAGTTTAACAGTTTATATATATTTCCCCTAATGCCAATAAAATATTTTTTTTGTAGCAAAATGCTGATGCTGACAGTGTCAAAGGCCTTTTTCAAATCCAGATACAGGGTACAAACTAATTTATTATTTACAAGGGCTTTAGTTACTTCATTATGCATCAGAGCATTTGGCATGTATGTGCTATGTTTTTTTCTGAAACCAAACTGCAGTGGTTGTGATGATATTATTTTAATTAAAAAATAATGATACACTAATGTGTATTAATCTTTCCAGCACCTTCGAAAATATTGGTAGCAAAGAGATTGACCTATAATTAGTAAATTTATTATTTTCTCCTGATTTATATACAGGAATGATAACTGCAGATTGTAATGCATCGGGGAATATTGCAGTGCTCAGACAAAGATTGAAGAAATATGTTAGATGTTGCAAAATACTTCTATATGTTCCACGCAAAATTTGTGTGCTAATTTTATCCATACCTCCACCCACAGGGTTCAAAGACTTAACAATTTCTTCAATTTGAGCTTCATTAACAGAAGGAATATTGTTAATGCTGGCATGAGTAGGCTGTGTAAGGTAATATAATGGGCTATTGTGTGCTGCAGGTATATTTTTTTCAAATTCACTACCTATCGTTGAAAAAAAAAGTATTGAATTTATCAGGTATTTGTTCATTTACACAGGTAGCCCCAGAGTTATCAACAAAGCACCTTGGAGGAACTGTTTGCAATTAATTCTTGTTTATAATTTCATTCAAATACTTCCATGTTTTTTGCCATCACCTTTGCCGTCCTGGAATGCCCTCTTGTAATATAATCGTTTTGCATCCCTAAGCACATTGCAAAGCATGTTCCTATACATCTTGTATTTATTTGCATTCAATAAAATTATATTCCTAATATATTTTGCATAAAGTTTATTTTTTGTATTTATTGAGCACAGAAGTGCAGGGGTTGCCCATGGTTTAATTGGATTCTTTCTTTTACTGGGTGTAAAAGTTTTAGATAATTTTGTAATACCTGTTTCATATGCCTTAATAAGTTTGTTGCATGCTTGATTAGCATCAGTTTCATCTTGAAAGGCTTCTAAGTTGCTGATGAGGTGATCATTTAATTCACTGATTTTATTCTTATCAAAGACTGTCACGGAATGTCTTGTTATATTTGAACTTTCAATTAATGACAGATTAAGAAAAACTGGAAAATGATCTGATAAATCATGACGTAGTGTTCCTGAATTGTTAAAGACATTAACATCATTTATAAATATATTATCCAAAAGGGCATCTGATTCATTACAAATCCGGGTTGCTTTTGTGATGGTTGGGAAAAATCCATAAGAATTGAACAAATTCATAAAATTAAGTGTAGGTTTATCAGAGTGATATTTCAAAAAATTGTAATTGAAGTCCCCTGCTATGACACATGTACATTTGTTATGACAAATGACTATGACAATGTTATGGGCCAAGTATCGCAGGCTTGAATCAACTGCGCCGAATTATCAATATATACTCCACTTATTTCTGACATTCCTACACGTCAGTGAAAGCTGGACGTAATGAGTTGCCTAAATTCACAGGCTATCAAGACTATCAAGACAGCGCTATCGAGACTATCAAGACAGCGCTATCGAGACTATCAAGACAGCGCTATCGAGACTATCAAGACAGCGCTATCAAGACAGCGCAGTTGCAGTCTGCCCGCAGGTTGCTTCTGGCGGTTTGATGCCTGATCAGGGGACTGCAGCAAAGGAGCCCCATAGCCCGCCGGTCCCTCACCCCGGCTCGTACGGCGGTGGTGGTGGATTGCATCGGTACGTAAGTTGTTTTGCATCGACATACATGGATTTGCTGTACACCGAACATGCACAAGATGTGACGAGTGCTCTCTTGTGAAAATCAAATGCATGTTCTCACTATTTTTGTGATTTGCTTCAGCAGTCTGTGTCGATTTCCCTCCCCCTACTTGCGAATAACCAGGATTTAATAACTAGTCGTGGGCTAGGTTAGAACGTTCGTTTGGAACAAAGTTGACTGGCCACACATGTCATCTTTGTCTCAGTAATGGGGAAATATACGGCGAAACGTCTGGCGAGGAGTTGGTGCTTTCAGCATGCTTGGTGCAATTATGCATATGTGAGTGGTATAGCGGGAGCCTACACTGTTCGCGACCAGGGCGGGTCGTATAGAGGCGAGTAGTCCAGGGGTAAGGTGCCAGTTTCCCAACCGATAGGTTGTGGGTTCCAGTCCCACCTGGCTCTACTCTTCGTCCGCGACCAATTAGCATGGAAGATTGACGACGCAATATGGTCCGAAACAGTTGATGCGTCGTAAATCCAAAACCACCACTACAAGGGCGACTCGCGTAGATGCCGGAAGATGATGGACCATTTGAGTGAATGGTGTTTGCACGGGTAAACTCACAGTAGGCTCAACGATCCAGGCTCCATCCCACATTTAACAAGGACTAAAGGCAAAATGGACTAATTAGGTTAAGTTAGCCCTTCTCCAGTTGTGTTGATCATAGTCTAGGTCCGCCAGTGATATAACCGCCGGTGCACATGTCTGTATGTATCAGTATTGGCATTGGCATCAGTATCCGGCTATTAGGTTCCATGCAGGTATGCACATTGCTCAGTATATTGTATTGTGATTGCTCGTGGTGTACGCAACAGATTGGCATCTAAAAAATGGCCCAATTTGACACGGATTTTCCAGGTGTAGCCTTCCGCGCCGCACCACAGCTGATCCACAGCATGCTGGTGCTGTGTGGCGGGCCACCTGTCGATCCGGCTATTTTCCAGGTGTAGCCTTCCGCGCTGCACCACAGCTGATCCACAGCCAGGGCTCAAAATAAGCGCCGTCCTAGCGATAGCGTCGGCGACCAGATGCTGGCTTACCAGGCTTCAGTGGCGACCAAAACCAGAATTTTGTTTTGATACGTCCGTCAAGTTTTAGCCATGAAGGACATAATTCGTCGATATATCAGTAATTTGTATTTAGCAGCACTGATCTTTTTCCAGATGAAAAGTATACTAGGACCGTACCGCGAATTCTACCAAATATCCCGTACCTCTTGCTTACCACGTTTATACTAGAATCTCCCGTCGGCACAGGACGGCGCTTTCCAGACAACCACAATGATAAACCAATGGCATACCGTGGTCGCCAAAAGCGCCGTCGGGACGGAGACCAAATGGTTGTCGTGGTCGTCGCCTATAAATCTAGTTATAAATATGGAATTTGAAATCAGGCAACTCTTGGTGACTTGTTCAGTCGTTCGTTCGAAAATTGGTGTATGGGCAATTGTGCCCAACCGTGGTCGTGGATTAGTGTCGTGTTTTTGTGAATTGATTGCGGAACTGACTGAATTAATATTGCCATGTACGAGGTAGGTGCGTAGTCAGATATCCAGGCGTGGACTATTTGTAAAAGATGAAAACCAGCAAAAGGTTAAAATGACAGGGGTAGGATGCAAGCCGGAAAAATAATAATAAGGGGAAGCGTTTTGTGGCCACAAAGGATGTTCGTGTTCAGGAGCCGAGCAGAACATCCACAAGCACACCAAGAACAAACATGAGGAGCATGAGTGAAACTAAAGCGCACAATTTGGCAGAATTACGGCTGTAGTGAACTCGCTGCAGTATACATTTCATGACCCCAGGTCAATGCCTTCAGGGTCAAATGAGGTCACAATCAGCCTCCACTCCACCCCAGCCTGCACCGCCCGCACGTACAGAAAGTATGCACGTTCCACTGCAGAACGGTAGATAGACCGTTCATACATACGCTCGCTACTACGCGGGTACAGACCGTGCGTGCTGTCGTTACGGTCGGTAGTACGGACCCATCGTGCGATCGTTACGGTCAGCGTTAAGACAATGGGACCATTCATTCCCATTCAAAATACCACACATTTTTTTTGCTCTTTATTTGTGCGGAAGAACTTCGGTTTCTCTTGTCCCGAAGAAAAAACGTTTAGCTCTGCTATATTCTATTAAGAAAGAAAATGCCTAGGCTAGAATGCTAAGCCTGCAATGACGCATCAGGTCTAAGGCATTCAAAATTCCCCAAGCTATCTAGGTTACATTAGGCATTATTTGGCATTGTACATTATTCTTCATTATGCTACCCCACTCAAATACCAATATTTTGGTATTATATTGCATACCAACTGGAAAGTGCCTATGCACTTGTTCTGGTAATAAGTTGCTAGGTAGGCTACATCCCACAGCATCTTAATCATATCAAGGAACATGTTTTTACAATATTTATGTCTTGAAATGCCATATGACATATTATGTAGATTCCTCCCAACATTTACACTCTGAACAATGCTACACATGGCCATATCCTTTTACCTAGGAATGTACCTACCTAGGTACCTATCCACCTACATACATACCTAGATACCTACCTCAATATTTTGGTATTATATTGCATACCAACTGGAAAGTGCCTATGCACTTATGCTGGTAATAAGTGGCTAGGTAGGCCACATCCCACAGCATCTTAATGATATCAAGGAACATGTTTTTACAATATTTATGTCTTGAAATGCCATGTGACATATTATGTAGATTCCTCCCAACAGTTACACTCTGGACAATGCTACACATGACCATATCCTTTTACCTATGAATGTACCTACCTTGGTACCTATCCACCTACATACATACCTAGGTACCTACCTACACAGGAGCTTGTCTTAATCATGTTCAAAAACATGATCTCACAATTTTGTGTATTATTGCACTTCAAGGTATCCAGGAGACAAATTGTACACACATTTTACCCCACAAAGCAAAAATGGAGTTAGGTTTGGTTAGGTTAGGTTAGGCTAGGCTTTTCTCTTCAGTTGGAAAAAACTTCCCATTTTTTGATACATTTTGTTCACAAAAAAGTGCTCTTTTCTTCAAAACAGGTTTAATTTAATCTGTTAACCTAGTTAATTAGGCTCTGAAATGTAAGGTTTTTAAGTTGAAAATTATTCAGAAGTAAATGGGAAATTTTCCATTTCTTTAGGAATTTATTTTCCTGCATGCAAGTTTAGGGTTACGCTGTGCTACATTTTTGGTTACTCTTGAACATGATTTTTATGCTATGTTATCAAACTCCAGCCTGTTTTTTGGTGTTATTTTGCCTGCCAACTGAAAAATATGCATTTGCAGAGGAAATGAGTGGTCACACAATGCTATCCACCTACATAAACATTGCATTGAAAAAATCAATTGCAGGAATTAAAAATGTACCAAAAAGTGCAATTTAATACAATTTGGTTTCTTGAAATGCCAACATTACTCAACTCAAAGTCCCATTTCAGGTGTTCTCTTGCCGGTCAATTGAAAAAGTTATCATTTTCAGAGAAAATGAGTGGCCACATCATGTTAACCATGTTAATAAACCATTGGAGAAGTAAATCCAACAATTAACAAATACCTGAAGTGAAAAATTTACCACCTTTTGTGGCAAGAATATCAACTGATACTTTTTAGTTAATTAAATTGAAAACTGCAACCTAGGATATCCTATCCTAACACCTGCTTTACAGATGAAAACATCTGATTACTGATTAGCACATCTTGCATGCAGTCCAACCTGCAAATTACTGAAGTTCTGAAAATGGCAAGTGGAAAAGGTTTAGGTAAAGATATATGTAAGAATATTTAAATATAGAACTGGTGCTCATAATTGGTCTTAATGCTTTGCTTTTCTTTGCCATCCAGCTTGCCATATCAAAATTTGATGAGCCATTTACAATACTTTGTTAAAGAATAAGTTGCAATGCTAATATGCATGAATATTACAGCACAATGCTGGTACTTTTCTTTGGATGGGTTTCATCCGCATATCTAGAATAGGATATATCTAGGACAGATGGTCTTTTTCTACTCTGGCGAGGATATCTGTCTTTGGCATCCCAATTTAGTGCAAGATGAATACATGCATGTTATTATGTCAGATTTGAAACTATAATAATTGTGCCAGAATTTGTGGGCACTGTAGAAACATTATGGAACATGTGCAGATGTATTGAGTTATACTTGAAAAAATGATGATTGGTTCAAGCATCCTTTTTGCCAATATCCCTGGATATGCACTATTATATTTTTGTTTTTTCTGGAACTATGCTAGATATGTCCAGAATAATATGCATTTTTCAACTTGGTTCAACATATGGCAAAAACTGAAAACGAGTAAAATTTGGATAATACATTTCCCTTCAATAGAGCTGTCATCAGCTGTAACATATTTCCATATATGCAGTATGTTTGATGCTGTATGCCAAAATTCAGGTGGAATTCTTTAGTTTCAAAGAAAGGAATGTTGAACATGGCTCAATTTGTTTTTTACTGTTGCATTTCGAGAGCACAATGCTTGGCATTCCATTCCAAAGTTACAATTTTGTCTGTTTGAACCATAAACTCCTTTTTGTATTTGGCCAGTCAGCTTGGGCATGTATCAAACAGGAGGAAGTTTGCAGTCATTTTCAAACATCTCCAATCATGTGGCCAAAAAGACCATGCTTTTTCATGGAGGATAGTGTCCTGGATGACAAACATCCAGCACAGGAACATTTTTCCAATTCTGGTTGGACAGATTGCATGTCAGCAGTCACCATGGTTGGATTTGTATTTTGTAATCCTGGATGTGGAGAGGAAAATGTATGGGTAATTGAATATGGAGAGGATATTGCTATTGGGGTTTAGGGGCGCATCGACTGCAGAGGTCATGCAGCGAGAGGATATTATTATTCCAGTCAATGACATCGGAATATCGCCCTATACTTTCCAGTGAATCTTGAGCACATCACAGAGCAGTTCATAGTCTAACAGCACCATCGAACCTCCAAGGGATAAAATGAGGAAGATTTCCTCAAGAGGATAATGTTCTGGATGCCGCAAATACAGGAATATCGTATTTTTCCAACCATAGCTGTCACTAATCTGGTGGTATAACTATATACCCCTTTTCTGATCACTATCGATTGCATATCCTTCCCTGTTCGACTGAGTGGGACAATAACATGGTGCAAGACTTGGATCGTTGGCGCAATATCTTGATATCTTATGGCCGACCAAATGTTTCACTTCAACTTCGCATTATTAGCGTTGATCTCAGTTACCCCACCGTCGCCTGTTAATAAAAGTCCCCGCATGCATTGCGTTTTGTGTGAACCCTTTTCTCTTTTATCAAGTTAAGGGGATGTCGGCCTTCACCTTGATACTGACTCCGCACTGCAAGAACCGAACTATGAGCATGGATTTGCTAGGCTGCTCCAAAGTACAACAATATCAAGAAGTGATCCTACAAGATTGACATCCGCATAGTCAGTGACCTGCGCGCCATCCGGGAGTCGCCGACCTAGAGCGTCGTCGGCACTGCACTGGCAGCTGCGTCTCGCCTGCACATTAGCGTGTTGACTCCCAACACCGTGCCGCCAGGGCCCGTCCGCGCCGCTTACCACGTCCTGAAGAAACTGCTGCGTTCGCAGTGCAAGTATCGGCACTGGTGGTGCATCTGTGGCTTATCTCGCCGAGGGCGTGGTTGAAAGTGTGGCAAGCACAGATATAGCCATGTTTAGCACAAACCACGTGTTGACTACCAAAACGTCTCACATCAGTTGATTGCTCGGCGGAACGCCTTGCCGTGGGCCCGTGACGTGGCACACACAGACTATCACATAAAGAGTGCTGCAAAGAAACCCTCGCTTGAACAATTTTATCTTCACAAGCATTGGGGGGGCGATGGAAGGAACTGTGATCTCTCACCACAAGTCGTCCAGGGGATCTTTAGAGCTTAGCATAGTTTTCGTCTTTCGAGATATGGTGAAGTAGAAATGACTATTGGAGGCGGCCACTGCCGTACCTGTGAGGCGGCCGCTGTCACGGCTGTGAGGCGGCCGCTGTCACGGCTGTGAGGCGACCTCTGCTGTGGCGGTGAGGTGGCCTCTGCTGGTGCTGTGAGGCGGCCGCTGTCACGGCTGTGAGGTGGCCTCTGCTATGGCTGTGAGGCGGCCGCTGTCACGGCTGTGAGGCGGCCACGCTGCGACTGTGAGGCGGCCGCTGGCACGGCTGTGAGGCGGCCGTTGTCAGGACTGTGAGGCGGTCGTTGTCATGGCCATGAGGTCGCCGCTGTCATGGTTGTGAGGAAACCGCTGCCGCACCTGTGAGGTGGCCACTGTGCGGCTGTGGTGTAACCACTGCCGCACTTGTGAGACGGCCACTGCCGTGGCTATGAGGCGGCCACTGCCGCGGATAAAACTGATAGGCAATAGTGTAAGTGTTGATATCAGTTGCGCCTTATCTTATATTGTCTACAAAAATCATTCTTCCTGAAGGACGCTATTTAGAAATGCACCACCGACATTCATTTGGACCAGGATACCATTCATATCAGCGTGTTTTCATGTTTATTCCACAAAATGTACCCAGCTAAGAAATGTGCTTAAGAAGATCTTAAACAAAGGGGCTTATGCCTCCTAGTTGGTTCAGTTACTACCATCCACGTATAGAAGTACTGTACCTGTCAGCAATGAATAAACGTTCGTTGTTTTGTGTGCAACATGATGTAGATAACAGTTAATCGGAATTCTAAGTATTCATATGGGACTCGACATTTCATCTCTTATATACACGATGGAAGATTGCGAGCAATTGATGTCAGATTACCAAATATAGCTTGGGATTTTTCATCTTTATGTGCCAAACTCCAGATTGTGTCATCCTTAGCTATCTTCGCGCAAGTTGTGTTCATCCCCCACTGTCTCCGAGCGACTTTGCTCATCTGCACAGTCAATGACAAATGGTTTACAGACAGTCTCTCAGTCTCTTCCTTGCATGCGACGGTGACGGATTTAGAAGTTCCTATCGGCAGGACACTCCTTTTGGTGCGCCACAATTTATTCAGGGTGCGAAGCGACACCTATTGCTGAGGAAAAAATCGATGAAAAGCTGGAAGGCAGACAAATTTTCAAAAAGGAGCAAACGAAAAAAGCACGTTTTGGAAATTTGATGTTATCCAATCCAGATGGAGGGCCGCCACTTCCTCCCCCTCCCCATGGGACCCGTTCCTGATCGGCGACCAATTTCCCAGAATTGAATTTCGTCGGCGACCACCGAAAGGTTTTTTTAGCCCTGTCCACAGCATGCCTGTGCTGTGTGGCGGGCCACCTGGGGATCCGGCTATTTTCCAGGTGTACCCCTCCGCGCTGCACCACAGCTGATCCACAGCATGCTGGTGCTGTGTGGCGGGCCACCTGTCGATCCGGCTATTTTCCAGGTGTACCCCTCCGCGCTGCACCACAGCTGATCCACAGCATGCTGGTGCTGTGTGGCGGGCGACCTGGGGATCCGGCTATTTTCCAGGTGTACCCTTCCGCGCCGCACCACAGCTGATCCACAGCATGCTGGTGCTGTGTGGCGGGCCACCTGTCGATCCGGCTATTTTCCAGGTGTACCCCTCCGCGCTGCACCACAGCTGATCCACAGCATGCTTGTGCTGTGTGGCGGGCCACCTGTCGATCCGGATATTTTGCAGGTGTAGCCTTCCTCGCTGCACCACAGCTGATCCACAGCATGCTGGTGCTGTGTGGCGGGCCACCTGTCGATCCGGCTATTTTCCAGGTGTAGCCTTCCTCGCTGCACCACAGCTGATCCACAGCATGCTGGTGCTGTGTGGCGGGCCACCTGTCGATCCGGCTATTTATATATCGGCCGACAATTTATCAAATGTCAGGGCGCAGATGGTTCGCCAACAGCGAACTACCTGCCCAGTGATTCATGCAATTGATGCAGTGGAATGATTATTGGCCCTAAGCTGAACAAATTCACATCGGGCATCTAACCTTATTGGATCTGTTCAGTATTGTTCTTTGCAGTTATAATTTTCAAGGATCAGCAGGGTAGGCATTGTTCAGCGATGCGTCGAAGCAGTGGCATGTTTGGCAGACATTTGTGCAATGAATATCGGTTCGAATAATCCCCAAATGTGTAATTTCCTGCCGCAATGGTTGCTTTCTTTCAGCCGAACATTAAGGCCATCCTAGCTGACGACTTTGGTCCATATTATCCGTCAGCTACGCAACGAATTGTTGAACACTCACTAATTTGCATTATTTCACTTTTTTCCTGATTTTACATTTGACTCCCTGATATATAAGGAAGATGTTTATGACTGAGGATTTTGAGAGTTACGCGGTGTATATTTCAACTTTCCATGGCCATTTTTGGGCCAGTTTTGTGAGCTCAAATTGTATTCAATATTTAGGACAGTTATATGAGCTTAGATTGTATTCAATATTTTGACTAATTGTGTGAGATGACATTGTATTCAATATTTAGTCCAGTTGTGTGAGCTCAAATTGTATTCAATATTTAGGCGAATTATGTGAGCTTATATTTTATTCAATATGTTTTCAATAATTGATAGCCAGACGAGTAATTTTGGTGAGAGACGGACACGTTACCCCACTCCGGACTCTGTGATAACGAAAAAAACGTTGACTATAACTTCATGGGTAGGGTGGGGTGAGGACGGACACGTTACCCCACTCCGGACTCTGTGATAACGAAAAAAACGCTGACTATAACTTCATGGGTAGGGTGGGGTGAGGACGGACACGTTACCCCACTCCGGGCTCCGCGATTATTTAATGGGGAAGCTGCCTTTTTGATAATCGTGCTGATTGAACAGGGCTATTAATTAACCCTATCAACTCAATAATAACTCAAAAGCGTAATAACCGACGTCATTAAGAAGTCTATCTTCAAGGAATAGTCTATCTCCAAGTCTATCCAGAGGCAGACAAAGAGGAGATACAGATAGAGATACAGACAAAGAGGAGATACAGGCTTAAAGAGAGGGAAGGAGAGAGAGGGTGAGAGAGAGAGAGAGAGAGAGAGAGAGAGAGAGAGAGAGAGAGAGAGAGAGAGAGAGAGAGAGAGAGAGAGAGAGAGAGAGAGAGAGAGAGAGAGAGAGAGGGAGAGAGAGAGACATAGAGACACAGTCACAGACAGAGCGACAGACAGAGGAGAGATACCAATTTCTCTGCTCAGTCTATAGTCTTATGCATGGCAGGAAAGGAGTACATAAAGAAATACATGGTGCTCTATGGTCAAATGCCTACTTGATCCGATAGGCTCATGGTGAAGAAACAATTATTGCATAGCAAGCACCCTGAAAGAGAAAAAGCTATCCCTCCATTTGCCCCGCAACGAGCAAATGTGGAATGTGGAAGCAAATGTGGAACGAGCTCTTCGTGCACGTCATTTAGTTGAATTCGTTGTTGAGTGTTAAATTCGGATTCGTGCCATGTTGTGGAATGATAATTTTGTCAAACATGTGAGTCGTAGTGAATTTAGGTTAATGACGGCGCATAGCCCATACATGCTGGGTGCGTGTATATTCCATGCTATTGTAAGCAGGCTTACATTCTCTAAGCACGAAGCTTTCAACATTTTCCCATCCGACCAGGCCGCAAGACGCCCGGCCAGATCCCGGCCACCTTCTCCCTCCCTCTCATATGGCCTTGAAACACCGCCGAAGTCGGCCCGCAGTACGTGTCGCGTTCAAAGGCGGCATGGAAAAACAACAGCAGCCTCGCATCTGGACCAAAACAGAAGGGTGAGTCCCCGGCCAGCTGTGAGGTCGGTGGCCCGGTGAAGTCAGTGGAAATTTCCAGACATACAGACCGCCCTGACAGCCCCAGGCGGCTTCACCATACATACGGCCTAAGGGGAAGACAAATGCACTCCCACCAATCAAGAGAAAGAATACAATCCGGAGCCCTGGGAGTGGCCAAAAGAGTGGAGGAGGCGGGACTACAGCCCATCGAAGAAAACTGGAAGGCACACAGAAAACGCTCACTCTCTGGGACTCTCTCTCTCTCTCTCTCTCTCTCTCGATCTCGCTCTCGCTCGGAGACACTCTCACTCGGGCAGTCTCTCACTCACCGACGGAGCTCAGGCAGCGTCGAGACGACCGAAGAGGCGGCAGCAACAAACATGTGAGTGCCATCGGTCTGCCATGCCTTCTTCCTTTTTCCAAACCGGCCTATTTTCTATCACAGCTACTTCCCCCTCAACCTAATTCATTGTTGAAAGGAGCGACCCGTATTAATGGGGGGGGGGGGCAATTAGACTATGTGATGTGTGCGGTATGTTTGACACGGCCGGTGGCGCCGACGTCGCACGCCTAGCATAGAAGGGCAGGGTATGTAGGTATGTATGGGGAGGAAGTATGTCGCGTGCAAGAAAGGAGAGGTGGGAGATTGCGAGTAGTGTGTGTGTAAGCAGTGCGCGGGCGTAATGTGATGCGGTGTATATAAATGTAAATATATTACATTATGCATATACATTCTGTTGTGGCCTTAGCAGAGACACGGAGCAGTTACCCAGCCATTGACGGGCAGGATTAGCGGTGAAAGGGAATATTTGGGATAAAGAAAGGGGGCATAGCTTGAAACAACGATCAGGGGTACTGTGCACACATCGGATCCTCACATCCTCTTGTCACCCTGGGCTGCGTGGGTCGTGAAAATGACCATCGCTCAGCCTGAATTGCCGTACGTTGAAAACTGTATGTGCAAAATCCACCTTGCAAGACCACCGGGCCAGAATGGATCGTGAAAATGCTTATCGTTCGGTCTGACAGTAAGCACGTTGAAAACTGTGCTTGCAATATCCACGTTTTTTCCTCCTCGTCCAAAGCGTTCGACCCTCACATTAACCGGAGATAAGGAAGTGATAGTATAGCCTATCTACCCACCGTGGTGCAAGCTAATTCAAAAATCCAAAACTTTAGGGGCGCCATCCAGCTGTGTGTTCAGTGGCGTAACTTTCGTGATAACCCAGATAGCATTGAGGTCGGATGTCGATGGCCGTGTCAGTGACCCTCCGTGGGAAATAACGCAACTCGATGACGACAGGATACGACCCTCCCCGAACGGTAGCATAGTAAATACCTCGGCGATCAGGTGGACGGAGGGGAGGGTATTTACATCCAGAACAGAAATGCCGTCCGTGCCTCGGGCGCTGAGGGGTGCGAGTCGCGCTTTTCGCTTTGACCGGGTGACCAACAGCCGACCAGAAGGTGTAGATAGTACAGTGTGTACTTTTCGACACAAAGGATTCACACATGATGTTTTTGGATATGTGCCGGAGATTAATTTTCCATATGAAGTAAATCCACATATAAGCGAGGCAGTCGACCTGCGAGCCGTCCTCCTATGGACTGAACGTTCTTGGGTAAGGGTAATGAGTGTGAAGGCCAGTTTTTAACTTGTGTAGAATATTAATGTTGTTTATATATATATATATATATATATATATATATATATATATATATATATATATATATATATATATATATGATCTGCGTTTGGATGATGTCGAATTGCGAGAGGGTGCGATGAACGGACACTTCGGGGGCATTAGCACATGCTCTGATTCTTTGACTGCGAAATCCCGCTGGCCTCTGTGACCCAGGGGCGCAGATGGGGGCGGGCATGGCATGCAGGTGGGATGGGCTGTCAAGGGAAGCTCCACCTTGCGTCCGTCGAGTTTGGCGCCGAACAATAGGGTAATGCAAAACACTGCACGGTCGTGAGTCCGCCCCCGTTCGCTATACGTTTGGACACGGAGCCGTATAGCGTTTCGGGGGAACGTACGGACAGGTTTGGCGTGCCGTAAGCCCCGAGGCTGAAAGGGTAGGGCAGGCTAGGTTACATAGACGGCCAGGGGACGCGCCCAACGTGGTAGGGATCCGTGCCTGCTCGTGAGCACGTTCACCTGGTCGCACAGTATATGGCGAATAAGACCCGGATGCGGCATCGACTGCATTTTTTAAGGTTAGGTAGGTCCGTCAAAGACACCAGAGCACTTGTATAAGCCCTCGGAGCCAGTACGATGAGCCCCCTCGTAGCATTCACACTCGCACGTCCGGCGGTCCGCGCCAACTTCGCATGTCCGGGGGGGCAAATGTCTGCCCCTCTAAGATATCCAGAACTATGCTAGGTAGCGACAAACGGAAAACGGCGTTGGATAGCTGGTGACAAGCTCTATCGAAAGTATTTCTGTCATTTTCTCGCTCAGGTCAATATTTAGGTCACTGGGGCATCATAGGTCAAATTCGACCAGATCGGGTGGGACCCTCAGATATTGGCACATATCTCAGGACCTGTAACAGATAGAAACAAACTGCAAATGCTATTCGACAGCCCTTGAAATGTGCTATCGACATACGCTGTGTAATTTAAGGTCAGGTCAACAGATGGGTCACCGAAACTATGACCACAGGTCAAGGTTATGGGCTAGGCTAGGGAGGTCATGCAATGTATCAATCGACACGTCTTGGCGACACAAGCACAATGACGGTAATTTCAGCCTTCTAGCTCAATGCAGTGCGATATAATGCGCAGAAATGTGCTAGTGATTTCAGGTGACCTCAGCTGACCTTGGTGAGGTCACTGAGCAAAAATGTCAGCGGTAACATTGAGAATAGCTTCCAACTACACGCCATAACCGTTAGAGGTCATTCCGAGAGCAAATATGTAACCAGGAAACATTTGTATATTTTACCATAGGCCTATAATGGGGAAGCCATGGCCGCGACCTGACCTCAGGTCAATGCTACAAAAAAAACCGTGATATACATATTATAGTCCCTGATACGATCATGACGTGATATAAGTTGAAATAAATTACCCGATTATTGTGGGAGTGATGCCACCTAGAACTCCGAGGGATGTTGGGTCACTTCGCCTGACCTGGTGACCTGACTTGAGGTGACCCAGGGTGAAAAATTTCTGAGAATATGCGGAAAAGACCAATGAGCAGCCATGCGAAGTTTGGCCTTGCTAACCCGATTAGTATGGCGGAAAAGTAGGAAAAACCGCAGGGGGGAGATATCTGCCCCCCCGGACGTGCGCGGGTTAAGACTTCATCCAGGCGAGGAACGCTGCCAATAATGGCGAGGCCAGCTATGATGGCAGTGGGAGGTTTACATATTCGGCCAACCTACCATCAAAAAATAGAGCGATGGTCCGTCGATATATGTGTTTGTATACCGCTGAGAGGGGGGGGGAGCAAAATTTGGGGACCAAGCATGTCATTAATTAATAAGGAGAGAATGAATGGGAAGAGCGAATGTGAAGTGAATGAGGAGAATGAAGGTTCTTTAGGTAGCTTTAAGGACCAGCGGAAGCCGCTTGGGGCTTATCACAGACACCTATTTCGTGCGGTACATTGTACAAAATTATATTACTATTAGCATCCAAAAGTCCCAACTCGGGACAGGCCATTGAAACCACGGACAAATTGCATTCTCACTAATTTTCTAAATACAACGTATTCTTTCTAATTTGGCTAGAAGCACTCATTTACCTATATGGAGTTCCCAAAACTTTGACCTCGCACACATATAAATTCGTGTTAGGGACGGTAGCTCGAACAACATCAAACCGGCTGAGGTTTGGGGAATGTGTGGTGGAGGTGGCGGGGAAGCAGAGCACAACACATCCCTGACACAGGTATAATCAGCAAAGGAGTGATTTACCTCAGTCTTAATTAGCCCAGTATAAGTCTAAGAGTCAGCCCATGTTCAGCCGGGTTAAAGCGCAGTCCTAGTTAAAACAAAGCCCCCCCCCCCCCAATAGTTCAATCAGAACAGTTTCAGTTAAGGCTTGGTTGGCACAAATTCTCACACACGCAGCTTCCCCAGTCACACACCCCTCACCCGCCACACCCGCCAAACCACCGAAACCACCGCCCCCACACCCAAACCGACGGCAGAGCCGCCACCCCTACACTATTATAAATTGTTCTTGTTGTTAGCGATCCCGAGCTTGAATAACTACAGAACTGTGGAAAATGTCAGCAGGCAGTCTTCACCCGTGTTCGAGATACAGCCCAATACTGAGCGGTGCCACGGATCCTCAGCGCGGCCGACGAGTCGGACGTATTGAGCGGTAGCAAAAACAAACAAGGAACAGCTCGGTGATTTCCGAGCGTGCGTGCCGGTGCTTGCACGCTACGACCTGGTGGCTTTCACCGAGATGTGGCTCACGGAGACTGTCGGTGACTCGGAACTAAGCATTGGCTTCGACGATCATGCATGGTTCCGCCGCGACCGAGGGTCGCTGAGAGGCAGCGTTGCGTGCGTTGTGCGGACTTTGCTGCTGCCAATGCGTCTGCCGGACCCGTCGGACCAGCCGGAAAATATTCAGCCTTTCAGTAAGTTCAGGGGGTATTACCAAACCGATAGAAATAAACAAATATCATTTTCATGTACAAAAAGGATGACAGGAAAGATCAAAATAACTATCGATCGGTCTCTTTATTATATTTACTCGGAAAAACGCTAGAGAGTGTAGTGGTGCGTTTCACGACAGATCGATCAAATATCTTCAAATTTCACACTCACTAAATTTGTATTTTGACCAAAATATGTGTGCAGGGTAGTCTTAGGCTCTGTGCACGCCTGAACAGGCCTTCCGCCAGGTCCGACTAACGGTTTCGGAGTTATAGCCCTCCGGCAGTGTTTTGAGGTCACACAACAACGGTATATTTGGCGATAGATGTCATCGATAATGAAGAAGAAGTGTGACATATTATGCATCTTTGAGAAGAAAATGAGTTAGAAAAGCATATCCGTGATAAAATATCAACATTTTTCACGTTTGACCTCGTGATCTTGTGACCTTCTGTGACCCCTAGCTCATTGAAATTGATCAATTTGACGGTAGAAATACAAACGGTCATGATTTGGCTACCATAGTTATTTAATGCGTTTTTCTTTTAAATATCCCATATGGGCGTCCGTTCTTCATGTTTTTTTTTTATGGTATTGCGATTTTCGGAACGGACGGATTTCGAGTAAGTTTTCTCCCATTGGACAACTACGGGGATCGAACAATGAAATAAATACGGATGATGTAAAGGTGTTTGCTTAACAAAAATGTTTAAAACTTATTGATGTAAGTCTTATAGTTTGCCTTAATTAACTTCACAAAGTTCAAGGTCACCCATTACCGACAGGTCATCCATATACTTATCTACGTGTGATGACGTAATTTTTCTTCGAAACATCTGGTGATCGAAACATCTGATCACGTTCAACCTTTCTGGCCTCACAACAAGAAGCACAATTATGCCTCCATTCTACCTGTAGGCATCATTTGCATGGACGTACAGTCGAATCTCTGTCGTAATGCAAACACACGCGTAGTTGTCACGGTATAAAACATGAAGTTCATGTCCCCGAAAACATGAACTTTTTACAAGCTTTTTGTGGTTTCATTGTTCACGTTTTGGGCAATCCTTGCATATTGAACATTATTGCACATTGCTGCATTGCACTAAGCAATGCACAATATAACAACGATGGGATAAAACAACGAAATAAACGTCAGATGATGAGAACTTGTTTTTCCAACATACACATTTGTAGTTCTCCAAGGTGGCTCTTGTAGTTTCCTTAACTAGGGTTGAACATTTATCGTCATCGTATTGTTGAAGCTTATTTTCGTGTAACCGCCTAATTTTACTTCAGAACATCTGGTGGTTACTTACAACATGTATCCAATGCCATTAAACATGCCATTAAACGCTGCAGTCTGACCATAGTCGACCATGTTAACCTCACATCAAGAAGTACAATTATGCTTTCTTTCCACCTGCAGAGCATCATTTGCATGGGCGTACAGTCGAACACCTATTGCAAGCCACTCTTTGCTGTCACGGTGCACGCATGCTGTTCCCGGAAACCTCATTTTCACAACCTTCATGTGACTTCATTATGCACGTTCTTGGGACACTGCGCAGGTGGACATTGTGCATGGGACACTGTGCTGCAAAATGGTAGATATGTTAGGTAAACGAAAGCAGTTCAAACGGCGTCGATTTGGCTTTGATAATCAAATCGATGCAAACGACGTCGATTTCGAAGTTCGCTCAAACCGTATGTTGTGGGTGAACATGGAATCTGGGTCGTCGACATCTTAGGAATTGTCCAAAAATAAAGAAAAGTAATCACAAAGTGATCCTCGTGTTTGTTTTAGGTACCTACCTACCACGCAACATTTCGTATGTAGGTAATAGAAGCTTATTTAATCGGGTCGGCTTGCCTTGTTTCCATGTTTGATGTTATTCGATGCATGTCAGTTGTTCCGAAGTACAAGTGCGTCGCTACACGTAGTTGAACCCATGGGTGACCTATCGGTAATTGGTGAACTTGAAATTCGTGATGGGTTTAAGGGAAACTATAAGGTCTACATTAAAAAATAAATAAAAAAAGGAAAAAAGTATGAAAGTTGTTTTTTCTCAGGAACATGTTTTCTAATCATGTGTCTGCATGTCATTGTTCTACCTCATGTAGATTTCCAATGGAAGAAAGCTTGCACGAAATCCGTCCCACCCGAAAAGCGCAAAATAGCCAATAGTCATGAAGAGCGGACGGCCATATGGGATATTTATAAGAACGCATTTTGTAATTTTTGTTTAGTCAGCGAAATCATGCCCACTGTTATTTCCGCCCTCAACTTAATCAATTTCGATGGGCTAGTGGTCACGGGAGGTCACGAGGTCATTAGGTAGCGTGGTCAAATGTAAGAAATATTGATATTTTATTTAGAGAATGTTTTAGTTGGTCCTTTTTCTTCGGAAGTATATATCATTTACAACCCTTTCTGCTCCCTATTGATGAGATACCCATCGTTAAACCAACCCATGTTGTTTGATCTAAAAATAATCCCGAAGGCCAAGCCTAAAAACCGTTGGTCGAATCGGGGTGAAATTCGCACAACCGTATTCAGAGCCTAAAGATATCATATGGGCACATTTTGGTGTCAATCAAAATGTATGGGGTGAAGTGCATTGGTCGATCTGTCGTGGAACTCGCGTAGTGTATAACGTACTTTGTCAACATGTGGCTCCTGTATTACGTGTCCAGCAGCACGGCTTCATACCAAGACGGTCATGCTGCACAAATTTAGCCACTTACCTTTCTTCTGCGGTGGGGGGCCATGTCGGGCAGATACCGGACGGACTCAATTTGTACAGATAATTCGGCCGCTTTTCAAACTATATATCACACCTTACTCATCAGAATGCTAATACAATCCAACCACAAAGATAAGACCTTGCTCCAACTTATTGATTTGTCCCAAAATCTTCACTCTTTACAGATGATTGAGTGTCTTCTTTACACATATGATGTAAAAACATTCTGCAGAATTAATTATCCGGCTGGCGGCTTATTGCTGTAACAGGACGTCAATCATCTGGCAGCATGGTCCGTCAGGTAGGAATAAATATAAATCCTACCGAATGCAAATCGTTCACGATGACTCTCAGGTGGATGCCTGTCCAAAGTACGTACAAAATTAACAATATGGAAGTAGAAAAAGTTAACGAAATTCGCGAATTAAGTGTAATACTTAATTCAACATTGGCATTTTGGGCTAATGTCAATGAAATAACGCGAAAAGCAGAACTATGGGTACGCTTACACGACCTTTCAGGCTGGAGCGAAACATGCCAAACTCAAGCGCAGTGTTGTAATGGCTGCGCCCTTCGCCAATGTACGTTCTATTTTCGAATACGCCAGCGTCATTTGAATGTGCTCCGTCACCACCGACAATGTGCGGGTCGATCGAATGCAACGCAAATTCCTGATGTGGCTCCTATTTCACACACCATCTGACTCAGCGGCCTCCCTGTCCTGCAGTGACCTTCTACAGCATTCCAAAATCCATTCCCTAGCTTCCAGACGTAACCAATTTGAATTGCTTTTTTTAGAAACATCCTCAAAACAACATACACCCGTGTGACCTTTTTTCACACTTTCCTCTGTATGTTCCAGCTCGATTGACCCCGCTCACAAAATACACTACTCATTCCATGAGCACGAATTAACACGGTGCAATCGGGCCTGTTTTGTAGACGTCCCAGGCTGGCAAATGATTTTCTTTCTAAATTTCGCATAGTAGATATCTTCCACACACCATGAACCTCATTTAAGGCAGCAGTGAAAGCATAAATTGATAGTCTTGATGAGGTCGTGCTCGTACAATAGCCATACTGAGACTGGTGGTAATAGGTAGTCATTATTTACACTCTTTTTATCACATTACGTAGGTGCTGAATATTTGCTTGACTCCTTTACTATATGTAAGGCTAGTATTTACAACTATCTTAAGCCACATATTTGGGTTATGATATTATCAGTCCTGTAATGTACACTTGTTTGTCCCCGTATGTTTTGTGATTGTTTTACAAACTGTGACTTCACCTATTAGTGGATAATGATTGTGTTGGTGATTATACGTGAATAAACAATAAACGACGGCTCATTGCAAGACTCATATCTGGTTACCGCGTAATAAAACATGAGCATCTCGCAGCCATGGCACTAACAAGCTATAACGTTGCAGTTGTAATGCAACAAGCTGCTGCATTTGACATGAGCCGAGCATTCATTTGCCGATTATTTCTGCCCCATTTCTCTGGGTGACATTGATGCTGCTCTCAGTATGCTACACCTCTCGTCTTCGGTACCACCGCACGAAGCACTTTGTGCACAGTTGCGCGATGCACTATGCACATTTTTCGCGTTTTCCATGCGCCCTCGGAAGCCGGAGCCGCCGTCGGCCTTCAGCCTCACTAAGCAGACGGCTCATGCCATCGTACTGCGGGCTGTCTGCGGTAATGGCGGCTGATACCATCGTACTGCGGGCTGTCTGCGGTAATGGCGGCTGATACCATCTACTGCGGGCTTCTGCGGTAATGGCGGCTGATACCATCGATGCGGGCTGTCTGCTGTAATGACGGCTAATACCATCGCACTGCGGGTGTTGCGGTAATGGGGCTTGCCATCGTACTGGGCTGTTGCGGTAATGGCGGCTGATACCATCGTACTGCGGGCTGTCTGCGGTAATGGCGGCTCATGCCATCGTACTGCGGGCTGTCTGCGGTAATGGCGGCTGATACCATCGTACTGCGGGCTGTCTGCGGTAATGGCGGCTGATACCATCGTACTGCGGGCTGTCTGCGGTAATGGCGGCTGATACCATCGTACTGCGGGCTGTCTGCGGTAATGACGGCTAATACCATGCACTGCGGGCTGCTGCGGTATGGGGCTTGCATCGTACTGCGGGCTTCTGCGGTAATGGCGGCTGATACCATCGCACTGCGGGCTTCTGGGTAATGGGGTATGCCATGTACTGCGGGCTTCTGGGTAATGGCGGCTCATGCCATGCACTGCGGGCTGTCTGCGGTATGACGGCTAAACCATGCACTGCGGGTGTGCGGTATGGGGCTCATGCCATCGTACTGCGGGCTGTCTGCGGTAATGGGGCTCATGCCATCGCACTGCGGGCTGTCTGCGTAATGACGGCTAAACCATCGCACTGCGGGCTGTCTGCGGTAATGGCGGCTCATGCCATCGTACTGCGGGCTGTCTGCGGTAATGGCGGCTGATACCATCGTACTGCGGGCTGTCTGCGGTAATGGCGGCTGATACCATCGTACTGCGGGCTGTCTGCGGTAATGGCGGCTGATACCATCGTACTGCGGGCTGTCTGCGGTAATGGCGGCTGATACCATCGTACTGCGGGCTGTCTGCGGTAATGGCGGCTGATACCATCGTACTGCGGGCTGTCTGCGGTAATGGCGGCTAGGATGCCATCGTACTGCGGGCTGTCTGCGGTAATGACGGCTGATACCATCGTACTGCGGGCTGTCTGCGGTAATGGCGGCTATGCCATCGCACTGCGGGCTGTCTCGGTAATGTACCATCGTACTGCGGGCTGTCTGGTAATGGCGGCTCATGCCATCGTACTGCGGGCTGTCTGCGGTAATGACGGCTGATACTATCGTACTGCGGGCTGTCTGCGGTAATGGCGGCTATCATCGACTGGGGTGTCTGCGGTAATGGGGCTATACCATGTTATGTTTTTTTTGTTTTTTTTAATGGGTATACATGTACTGGCTGTTGCGTATGGTATACCATGTACTGCGGCTGTCTGGGTAATGGCGGCTATACCATCGTACTGCGGGCTGTCTGCGGTAATGGCGGCTATACCATGTACTGCGGCTGTCTGCGGTAATGGCGGCTATGCCATCGCACTCGGGCTGCCTGCGGTAATGGCGGCTGATACCATCGTACTGCGGGCTTCTGCGGTAATGGGGCTGATACCATCGTATTGTGGGCTGTCTGCCGTAATGGCGGCTGATACCATCGTACTGCAGGCTGTCTGCGGTAATGCGGCTGATACCATCGTACTGCGGGCTGTCTGCGGTAATGGTGCTGATACCATCGTACTGCGGGCTGTCTGCGGTAATGGCGGCTGATACCATCGTACTGCGGGCTGTCTGCGGTAATGGCGGCTGATACCATCGTACTGCGGGCTGTCTGCGGTAATGGCGGCTGATACCATCGTACTGCGGGCTGTCTGCGGTAATGGCGGCTGATACCATCGCTCTGCGGGCTGTCTGCGGTAATGGCGGCTGATACCATCGCACTGCGGGCTGTCTGCGGTAATGGCGGCTCATGCCATCGCACTGCGGGCTGTCTGCGGTAATGGCGGCGGATACCATCGTACTGCGGGCTGTCTGCGGTAATGGCGGCTGATACCATCGTACTGCGGGCTGTCTGCGGTAATGGCGGCTCATGCCATCGCACTGCGGGCTGTCTGCGGTAATGGCGGCTGATACCATCGTACTGCGGGCTGTCTGCGGTAATGGCGGCTGACACCATCGCACTGCGGGCTGTCTGCGGTAATGGCGGCTGATACCATCGCACTGCGGGCTGTCTGCGGTAATGGCGGCTGATACCATCGTACTGCGGGCTGTCTGCGGTAATGGCGGCTGATACCATCGCATTGCGGGCTGTCTGCGGTAATGGCGGCTGATACCATCGTACTGCGGGCTGTCTGCGGTAATGACGGCTGATACCATCGTACTGCGGGCTGTCTGCGGTAATGGCGGCTCATGCCATCGCACTGCGGGCTGTCTGCGGTAATGGCGGCTGATACCATCGTACTGCGGGCTGTCTGCGGTAATGGCGGCTGATACCATCGCACTGCAGGCTATCTGCGGTAATGGCGGCTGATACCATCGCACTGCGGGCTGTCTGCGGTAATGACGGCTGATACCATCGCACTGCGGGCTGTCTGCGGTAATAGCGGCCGATACCATCGTACTGCGGGCTGTCTGCGGTAATGGCGGCTGATACCATCGTACTGCAGGCTGTCTGCGGTAATGGCGGCTGATACCATCGTATTGTGGGCTGTCTGCGGTAATGGCGGCTGATACCATCGTACTGCAGGCTGTCTGCGGTAATGGCGGCTGACACCATCGTACTGCGGGCTGTCTGCGGTAATGGCGGCTGATACCATCGTACTGCGGGCTGTCTGCGGTAATGGCGGCTGATACCATCGTACTGCAGGCTGTCTGCGGTAATGGCGGCTCATGCCATCGCACTGCGGGCTGTCTGCGGTAATGGCGGCTGACACCATCATACTGCGGGCTGTCTGCGGTAATGGCGGCTGATACCATCGTACTGCGGGCTGTCTGCGGTAATGGCGGCTGACACCATCATACTGCGGGCTGTCTGCGGTAATGGCGGCTGATACCATCGTACTGCGGGCTGTCTGCGGTAATGGCGGCTGATACCATCGTATTGTGGGCTGTCTGCGGTAATGGCGGCTGATACCATCATACTGCGGGCTGTCTGCGGTAATGGCGGCTGATACCATCGTATTGTGGGCTGTCTGCGGTAATGGCGGCTGATACCATCATACTGCGGGCTGTCTGCGGTAATGGCGGCTGATACCATCATACTGCGGGCTGTCTGCGGTAATGGCGGCTGAGGTGCGTCACACACCGGGCAGGTGGTTCGCTGCTGCTGCCTTCAGGTAGGCCAGCTGAAAACTTCGTCTCACGTCTTAAGCTCAGCAAGGAGAGCTGCTTGTTCTTCGGCACTGCGACACAATGCGACACACGATGCAGCAGTCAGCCGCCTGCCATCACCATGGCCAGCAGTGTCAGGGGCCACACGATGTCAGGGGCCACTTCTTTCCGCGGGTGGTGATGTCGTGCTGGCCCAGGGGCTAGTGCAGATCAGCGCCTGTCGTTCCAATGCCGTGCTGGCCCAGGGACGAGTGCAGGTCAGCGCCTGCTGTTCTAATGCCGTTGTGGCCCAGGGGCTGTTGCAGGCCAGCGCCTCCCGTTCCAACGTCGTTCGACCTGATCACCCGGGGCTGCGTCACGCTTGCCCTTTTTCTTTTTCTTTCAGCCGAAGTGCTGGATGATTGCCATTTGTTCGGTGCAGTCAAAGTTGTCCATGGCGCTCACCATCTTGTTCCAGCGAAGCGACTAGCACTTCCGATACCTTGTTAAAACGATGGTCATAGTTGCCGCATTTGTTCATTTGCAAAGCTGTTGTTGGCTCGGTGGGACATTTTTCGAGACGATTTCCCCTCACGGTTCCCGTGGCTCCGAGGTGTCGAGTCCATGGGTGGTGGCCGTGAATCAATTGCTAAAATGCACCGGATGTTCTCCGGGGTCAGGAATGATATTGGTCATGTCGAAGACTACCCATGCTCCCATGGGAAGCTCTTGCAGCCATGGACATCGCTACGGTGGGAGACGGGGAACGCCCACACCCACATCCTTCGTGAACTTTTAGCACATATGCCTATGGTGTTGAATGGATAAAATCAACCCAAAATCCGTAGCGACGCCTATGCTTGCAGCTCTGGCTTTTCTCTCTCCCATAGTATAAGTCCAACTTATTATACTAGTTGTCTTCTCCGCAGTGTGCACAGTTTAAACCCGAAGCGATTGTGCTTCCCACGAATCCCGTCCACATGACCATAGGAACTTCAGAATACGATGTGATTTGGAAAACTTACGAAACGTTTATCTTCTAAGCGGGCTAAATGAGCAACATTCTCGTTAAGTTGTCCTAATTTCATCATATTCGGAACTTTCGCTGCTCATGTACACGAGTTAACGGACAAGCTGCTTGTTTCCATGGCATTCATAGCTCCGAACTATCTACTGACCTGCAGCACCCCCCCGACGAGGCACCACCTTTCCTTGGTGGGGAGGATTGCGTGCCCCAATGATTCGGCTCCCATCTTACCGGTGAGGGGACAGGCTAAGAGTGCCTCATCTCGTCCTTCCATCCATACGCTCCCATTCCAATGCCCATCTCATCTCAACATCCATGTCCTTCACCTGGCCCTGCAACACCAACTCTCCCTACTATGAGCAGGTAGGACAACTTCCCCGGTCCTGCCCTCCAGCTCAGTTTTATCGGGGTAGTCGCGCACCCTCGGGCGCCCCCCCGGGGTTAACGGAGTCCTGGAGGCTGAGGTCCCCCGTCGCACAGTGCTAGTTGTGACGGGGCCGCTGCTTTGGTCCCGATATCCCGGAGGGGCGGGCGGGCCCGTAGGGCCCCATACGGGTCAAATGGCTGGTCGCCTCGGGCCGGGGACCTGGGTTTCTTCCCAGTGTCTGTCGGCCCGGCCGGCTGGGGTCAAGGGGTGGGCGGCGCTGGATCCCGGTATCCCGGAGGGGCGGGCGGGCCCGTAGGGCCCCATACGGGTCAAATGGCTGGTCGCCTCGGGCCGGGGACCTGGGTTTCTTCCCAGTGTCTGTCGGCCCGGCCGGCTGGGGTCAAGGGGTGGGCGGCGCTGGATCCCGGTCGGGGTGGTGAGTCTCTCTCTCCGGCCAGGTGATGGCGTCGCCTGCCCCGTATAGCTCCGCGGACGTCTGGCATCCTCCCGGTTTCGGGGCACAGGCGTCCCCCCAGTAGGGTCCCAGCGTGGTGGGACGTCCGCGGGACCGAACACAAGCAACAACGTACGGCAACTGAAAACACAAAAACCATCCCTGGTCCACGTGATATTGGCCAGAACATGTACCCGACCCTTAATGACCAAATGAACCGATCTGCGAGTGGTGGAGTAACAAGGATTCCTTCCCCCGCATTCTTGTTTTCCAAGCCGCTGAGGGGACAAGGCAACTGGCCTCTCTCTCCCCATTACAGCCACGAGATGGCTGTGATCGTTTTGGATATATCAGGCGATGTGAGAAACTTAGAGATGGTGGTTTAGAGGTTGAGTTCAAACGCACGGAGGAGGCGAAAAGAGCACTGATGGCGAACGAATTTGTGTACTCTGCTAGATCAGCAGGGGAGAAAGGCGTTGACAATACCCATGACTGTGAAAACACACTCAACGAAAAACCACTCGAAGGGAGTAATTAACTGTTTCGATTTAAGAGGTGTTAGTGAAGCTGAAATTACTGATGGTCTGGCAGACGATGGAGTTATCCAGACGAGGATAATTACTGTGAAGAGAAGCCAGGAGGTGCAGCCCACAGACAACATAATCTTGACTTTTACCTCTATGGAATTACCTGAATCGCTCTGTGTCGGGTATATCATTGTGAAGGTCAGGAGGTTTATCCCCAGTCCCATGTGGTGCTTTCGATGTCAAAAGCATGGCCACACAACCCAATTCTGCCGTAACCGCCCCACATGTGGAAGATGCGGCTCATCGGAGCATGCTACGGATCCGTGCACTGCTGAATCACCTTGGTGTGTAAACTGTGGTGAGGGCCATCGTGCACATAGCACATTCGATAGGGCATGCCCTGCATATGGGAAGGAGAGATAAATCATTTCGATTAAATGTACCCACTATGTGTCTTTTCGAGAGGCTCGAGATTTGCATGATAGGATACATCCCAAGGTTACCTATGCAGCAAAGGTGGCCGGCTGCCAAGCTAGAACTATTCTGGTAGACACACAACACACACAGCCCAACGACGTCTCTGACCTGATTGCACAACTCACGACTCTTTTTCGATCTTTCGGAGTGCCCCTTGCTTCGCCCGCGAGACCAGGGCAGCAAACCCAACACGGCGCCGAGACGACCGAGGCCCCACCCTGTGCGAATGCATGCCCCATTCGCCCATCTGAGGCCCCCTCCCGTTCAATCCCCGAGGGTGGGGAATGGACTCTGGCCCAACGGTCCAAGGGGCCTCCTCGGTCCTTTCCGCCCAATCCGAACCCCTCCCAATTTTCAACGTCTCCTACCTCGAAATCCCCACCTTCCACTACCCATCCGCCATCCAACCTCCCCTCGCCTCCCACACCCCCTACCACCACTTCCAAATCCATCCTCTTCACCTCCTCCCTACCTGATCCTTCTCCTCTTCCCGTAAGCCAGGTCTCACCCCCACCCTCAGCCTCTGCTTCCGCTCCTGCATCGCCGTCCCGTAATACGTATCGCCCCAGCCAGATACCTGATATCGACCTACATTACCAGGAAGCCGAGAGGCGCGCCCGCGATGAGAAGCGGGCGCGGCTTGCACAGACTGAGAGGGCACGGGCGAGGGCCCGCCGAGTCTCCGACAGAGCTCCTCACCCAAGGCCTGCCATCCCATCGCCGCGAAGGCGAGTTAAGGGACCGGCGGGAGTGCAGACTAACGAGATGGGCCCTTCCCCGCCTCCCCTAGGCTGGGCCCCCAGAAGCGAGGCATGCCGTCGTCTGGCTCTCCACCAGGCCATGGATCGCCGAGCTCCCGCCCTAGGACCCAGTCCCTTGGACAGGGTGGAGATATGATTTCTGAGTCATCAGCGATCCCCTCGCTCGGGGGGAGGACAGAGATAAAGTTTTAAAAACGCACGTTATCCATTATAGTCATTGCTGACTATTTCATCCATCTTATATACCTGTACGTGTTCATACTTTGGCTCCTTACTGTTACTAACCTAGTGAACCCTAAAGTTAGGAAAGACGTCTTATGCCAGTCAATAAATGAGGGTGGCCTTAAAGCTATGAACATGACCAGATACATGAGAGCCCTGCAATTGATGTGGTCGAAGCGAATGATAGACGATAGTAAACCAACTTGGAAATACATGCTGTAAGGTAGATTAGGACGTTTCAAATGACAGGATATATTGCGAACGAGTGCTGATAAGGACGCATTTTTAAACATAGGTGTAATACATTTTATGCATATGTCGTTGATGCAGCATGTAAAATGAAAGCGCAGTTGAACACTAACGATGTCACATCAGTAAGTACCCAATTCATATGGTACAACAAGTACATTCAAATAGATCAACGACCAATATTTGTGCCATCACTCTATGAGAATACCATCACATTTATAGGGGATTTGTTCGAACATGGCAACAGCGTAGAACATAGCATATTAGTGGCCCGATGTCCAAATATTGAAGTGTCCCAATATACGTACCGAGGTCTTGCATGCTATTCCACACGAATGGGAAAGAATGTTGAGGTTACATAACTACGTTGGTTGCCCTAGACAAGGCACTGAGTTTTATTGAAACATGTGATGAAATGCTGCATATAATCTACACCGATTCACTCAGTAGTCCCACTACTCAAAGTGCGTTTTACCCATCGAACCCACTTGCACAAGATATTTTATGTAGGCTTTCCTCTCTGACCTGCGGTGGGAAACGATTGTCCTATGTTGGATACCAAGTCACGTGGGAATCTGTGGAAACGAGGCCGCAGATGCTGCAGCAGAACAAGGTGCACGGGCTCCGTGCATACGCTCCCTCCCCCTTCCTGCTAGGAACTTTTACTCAGATGTGAAGGGATTAATTCTGAGGAAGTGGCAGGCAAGCTGGGACTCATTAACAAACAATAACCTGAGAAATGTCAAGCCCTATATTGATGAGTGGGATTCATCTTCGCACCGAAACAGCGCCACGAGGTGTCCCTGTGTCGCTTGCGTATGGGACATACCTATGCGATGCACCGGTATATTCTGGGTGGTAACGAGGCGCCGCTGTGCCCGAGGTGCACCGCGCCAATGTCAGTGCGACACATTTTGGTCTCATGTCCCCGGCTTGCCCACGAACGGATACGTCCCTTTGGACGTTCCTCTGTCTCGCTTCGGGAAGTATTAGGGTATGAGTCTGACATTGTTCACTCGGGACAACTTTTTAAATTCCTCTTGGAACTTAAATTATCCGTGATTTACGCCGGTTACTAACGTGCTGCTGCATACGTGGCTAGTTTTACCCTAGGACAGATGCGGCATCGTCACTTATAACTTGTTGCTTGATCTGACGTGTACGTGCCTCTATGTCTAATTAGTTGAGTTATGGGCGCTATACAACCTATGAAGTCGATGCGCCCATAACGTACAATAACTAACTAACTAACTGCAGCAAACTTCTCTTGAAATATGCCGATTTTTCGGAGCGCTTCACTTACCGTGTCTGACCAGTGTTCGGACTTCGAGATTTGTATCTGCATTGGTCTGGACCGTTTTGTGCGTGTGTGTTATTTTGCACGATGTGCATGAAAGTATTGTGTTATTGTCATTTACTCGCTGCGGGGCATGCCCTCGCGAACTGTTTCATGTACAGATCTTCTGCTTCTGGATAGGGAAGCTTTTCGCTTTGTAGCGTGGAGTATCCGGGAAGGAGTAAGGTGATGATGGACGCTTTTGGCTGTTATTCATGGAGAACAAGGGATCGATCTTCACATCTAAAACTCAAACCTCGAGACCTCCAAGGCGTGCATCCGCTTAAGGAGTCGGTGATATTCTGACGAGGAGTCTGACGAGGAGTCTGCCGAGGAGTCTGACGAGGGTCCGGATGAGTGAGGTCTCAGACGTGTTTCGATGCGGTGTGCGTCGGTGGAGTATGACGTTACGGTAGAACGGCTTCTCCACGCGCATCTTATCTGTGGTTGGTTGCGATGATGCTCTCCTGCTCGATCTGGTGTGTTTGTCTGCTGATCTGGCGCGTCCATTCCTCGATTGATCTGGACTTCCAGAGTGGCAGGAACATCGTGTGCGTCAGCTGGTCAATTTTCATTGCCATCCAACTCATCCACGTCACTGAGATCGTCGACAAGTGGGATGCTATCAATAGTCACTTCATCTTCCTCTTCCAGTATATATCACCAATCTTCAATCAATTCGATGACTTCACCAACTGATATGGATGTCAATTGCAGGCACACGCGTTCAAACGCTCTAGCAAACCAATACGGCACTATTATACCACGCATAGATGTGACCACGAATTTTGCATAGGGCGGGAGCGGGGACGAAGAACTGTTGGGTCGATTATTTCCACGCAGTGCTGTGGCGTAATATTGCATTTCACGAATAATAGGAGCCGGCGGACGCAACCTTCCCTCCCCTGCGTTAGCATCGCCCAACACCCACGAAGTAAAAGGTGGCACTCCTGTTTCAACTCCCGCGCATGTACTGAATACTGAGCCGCCCTCCCCGGTCGTCCACTTCCGCTTCCTTCGTCTTTGGGGCTGTCCATAAATACACATTTTTCACATTTTTCTGTGCTTTTTGTAACCCCCCCCGCCCCCGCCCACTCCGTCGTAGTGGTTCGCAACGATCGGTAGATCCCACCCACGAAATTACATGGCACTCTGCCAGCACCCCCTCCCCGCCCCCACATAAGAAAAAAGAATAGGTGGTATGAAAACGATACGCCAGAGGCCAGTTTCAATATAATAATCGTCCATGACAAACAATAAAATTACAGCCATGGAAAATACGAAAATACGCATTCTCGTATTTCGGGTTTCATGAACATTCGCCGCCGACGGAAAATCATGCGTTCTTCCTGCATTGCGACGGTTTTCTCGGGACGAAAAATACAACAAGACGGATGTCGTCATGCCCGAGAGTAAGCACGTTGATTAAATGGAAGATATATTATCATTATATATACACAACCTTAGGTGCCTTCCTTTGCCATGTGTTTGGTTATTAATTGATGCTTTGAGTACATGAAGACCCATGTGCTCGCTTATTTCAGTCGCAATATCTGCGATTGCGTTATAAAATCCTTCTCGACCGAAAAAAGTACCGAAATGCGATGTTGTTCGGCCTGAACGCGAATTCACGACACAAAAGGAGCAGCCGGCGTGTTGATTTTTCTGTCGTATTTTTCAGACTTTTCGACGATTAGTGCCGCGCTGTGCTCCCCGCTTTCGCCGCATCTGACCTTTATAAAACAATACAGCTGTTCAGTGTGTTGAATATGCGGAGTTATTTCTTGACGGATGCTTG
Organism: Ashinkailepas kermadecensis; assembly: GCA_034440615.1. Classification (NCBI taxonomy): domain Eukaryota; kingdom Metazoa; phylum Arthropoda; class Thecostraca; family Neolepadidae; genus Ashinkailepas; species Ashinkailepas kermadecensis. Next base: position 171,461 of record JAOTOM010004582.1, read on the forward strand.
TTTGCAGATTGGGTTTAGGAAACCCGATGGAGTAGAATTTGAAATATTACCATGAAATATTACCGTCTCGCCGAGGGTGGATATTTCGGAGGCCGGCTGACGACAGCAACCGGCAGCATTCACAGTGTCGCCATATTAATGCTGGCTATTGCTCATTGGTGGAAACACCAGATTGACGGGAGTCACGACCCACCCAACTCCTGGAACCGGATACCTGGAAAGCTTGGGTGGGTCCGGGTGGGTCCACTTGCCTGAATCTTGCAGCTTTTTGTGATTGGGGTTTACTTTCCAATGCTGCAGCGAATGTTCTGATCAGCAGATTTAATGCCATGCGGAACATGCATTTTGTTTTCATAGTTGCTGAGTATTGAGCAACAAAGTTGATTCGATGGTGCCTTTCGGAACGTTTAAGGCTCGTTCCAGTGCCCTGGAAAGTTCTTGATGAGCGCAAATTGTGATACTTCGGTACTCTGCCTACCATTAATCTACTTCCAATGATAGATAGCCAATGTTCTGCAGATTACTGCGCCATGATTATTGCTAGTAAAATTGGCAGCGACCATCGAAGAAGGCAGCCTGGTATCAATTATATGGGTGGTTCTTATGAGACATCAAAATGCACTTGAACGGCAGAAGCCATGCTCACTGTTCATCGTCCTTTGTGCTGTATATTGCGTTGCACTGGAGTCGAGAGATGCCTGGCAGGCGTCTGCTCGTATCGATCTGTTCGTAGTTCTTACCCAATTGATTTCCCGTTGCCATGTCCCTCACCGGTGCTGATTAGCTGATTAGTTTTCATGTGGTGCATAGGGCTAAGCAGATATGAAGGGTGCCACCCAACAGACGCTTGAGTCTTGTCGGAGGCGGGAAGTTTATTTATTTCTCTCATATTGTATGCACAACACATTGAGGTTTGACTTGATTTTGGATGACTCGTTTGTATCAAGAAGGATAGTCGTCATCAGGTGGGGCGGAACGCATCGCGGCAAAGGAGGAAGGGGGCTGTGCTTCCGGCAGTTGGGCAATGTGTTTGGGGTGTATCTTGCTGAAAAGTAGCTTGTTTATACAACATCAATAATCAATGCACAAGGCTGGAAGAAGCCAAATAATCACTTCATACTGGCGGTCAGACTAGAAACGACTAAGCGCGCCACCACGGTGGTTCCAGAGAGACAAGCTAACGTAAGAGCAGGATTCAGGTACTGGTGATTCACCCTTCAGCTTGCAATTGGAGAATATGAAAATTCAAATTGGGGAAATTTGTAATAATTATCACAATTCTGACTGTTCGCTGGATACGGAATACATACTTTGCTTAATATTAATATTAGCCCGCTCGGAACCACGGGTGGGAGATTGTTTCCGCAATTAAATGAAAAACGGCTTGCGCGAACGCACGGAAGTTTTTGGTAGCTTATGGGGCATTCATTACGTGTCTTTTGATATATAATTTTTGCTTTTAGATTATGTTGTGTTTTAGCTATGGTGGTTTCAAAGGAACCATACGCAGAGCATTTCGAGCCCTTGCATGGGGTGTCGTGGGTACTTTCTCGTTTTCCATCCAGCATACTATATACATTTTTGGATAAAATGCAATGCAACTCTGCACAGACTTGCGGGCATTCATTACAGAACTTTTGGTTTAACACGTGTTGCTAGGTTAGGCCAAGTCACTGATATGAGACGATTTTTCGTGAACACGTCTCGGTGGGTTTCAGCAGATTTACCACTTTTTCGAAGTTAGAACTCGGAGTGTCGAAGTTAGGAATGGGTAGTGAACTATGGATGATACCCTCATGAAATACACCTTGCCGTGGCTGACATTCAATCGAACTTCAACGAGAAGTCGTATGCTCCTATAGCATTCTGCAGCATCTCATAGCATAACATAGCAAGCCACGCAGGAGCAATATCAGGTTTTGACTTTGGGAACCCAAAAACCATTTGTGGCCCTCCAGCTCACCAGCAGTTCCCTCGCTCGTAAGCATACCTCAGTCGCCCCAACCCCACACAAAACATAGCATTCAGCACCAACTTCACCTTTCTGTCCAATCACCTGTCCCAATCCCCTCTGACCGTTCGAACTCCACCAGGGATTTTTGTCCGGCCGAAATCTCCCGGTCTACTGCTTCTTCAGGATTGGAGTGCCCATCGCCCTAGAATACGAACAGAGCCTACCCATAAGCGCGTTTTCCTGATTACACACGTCCATCTAACGCCACCACGTGACATTACCGCCGGCTTTTGAAAGCGCAGACTTGTTTTGTCCGGAGTTGAATGATTTTCCGCACGGTCGACCCTGAAGCATACGTGCGTGCGTGCGTGCGTGTGTGTGTGTGTGTGTGTGTGTGTGTATGGGTGTGTGTACGCGCGCGCGTCGTGTGTCGTGTGCCGTGTGTCGTGTGTCGTGTGCCGTGTGTCGTGTGTCGTGTGTCGTGTCGTGTGTGTGTGTGTGTGTACGCGCACGCGTCGTGTGTCTGTCGTGTCGTGTGTCGTGTGTGTGTGTGTGCGTGTGGGTGGGTGGGTGGGTGTGTACGCGCGCGCGTCGTGTGTCGTGTGTCGTGTGTCGTGTGTCGTGTGTGTGTGCGTGCGTGTGTGTGTGTGTGTACGCGCGCGCGTCGTGTGTCGTGCGTCGTGTGTCGTGTGTCGTGTGTCGTGCGTAGTGTGTGTGTGTGTCGTGTGTCGTGTGTCGTGTGTCGTGTGTCGTGTCGTGTGTCGTGTCGTGTGTCGTGTGTGTCGTGTGTCGTGTGTCGTGTGTCGTGTGTCGTGTGTCGTGTGCCGTGTGTCGTGTGTGTGTGTGTGTGTGTGTGTGTCGTGTGTCGTGTGTGTGTGTGTCGTGTGTCGTGTGTCGTGTGTCGTGTGTCGTGTGTCGTGTCGTGTGTGTGTCGTGTGTCGTGTGTCGTGTGTCGTGTGTCGTGTGTCGTGTGTCGTGTGTCGTGTGTCGTGTGTCGTGTGTCGTGTGTCGTGTGTGTGTGTGTGTGTGTGTGTGTGTACGCGCACGCGTCGTGTGTCGTGTCGTGTGTCGTGTGTCGTGTGTGTGTGTGTGCGTGTGGGTGGGTGGGTGGGTGTGTACGCGCGCGCGTCTGTCGTGTCGTCGTGTGTGTCGTGTCGTGTGTGTGTGTGTGTACGCGCACGCGTCGTGTGTCGTGTGTCGTGTGTCGTGTGTCGTGTGTCGTGTGTGTGTGTGTGCGTGTGGGTGGGTGGGTGGGTGTGTACGCGCGCGCGTCGTGTGTCGTGTGTCGTGTGTCGTGTGTCGTGTGTGTGTGCGTGCGTGTGTGTGTGTGTGTACGCGCGCGCGTCGTGTGTCGTGCGTCGTGTGTCGTGTGTCGTGTGTCGTGTGTCGTGTGTCGTGTGTCGTGTGTCGTGTGTCGTGTGTCGTGTGTCGTGTGTCGTGTCGTGTGTCGTGTGTCGTGTGTCGTGTGTCGTGTCGTGTGTCGTGTGTCGTGTGTCGTGTGTCGTGTGTCGTGTGTCGTGTGTCGTGTGTCGTGTGTCGTGTGTCGTGTGTCGTGCGTCGTGTGTCGTGTGTCGTGTGTCGTGTGTCGTGTGTCGTGTGTCGTGTGTCGTGTGTCGTGTGTCGTGTGTCGTGTGTCGTGTGTCGTGTGTCGTGTGTCGTGTGTCGTGTGTCGTGTGTCGTGTGTCGTGTGTCGTGTGTCGTGTGTCTGTGTGTCGTGTGTCGTGTCGTGTGTCGTGTGTCGTGTGTCGTGTGTCGTGTGTCGTGTCGTGTGTCGTGTGTCGTGTGTCGTGTGTCGTGTGTCGTGTGTCGTGTGTCGTGTGTCGTGTGTCGTGTGTCGTGTGTCGTGTGTCGTGTGTCGTGTGTCGTGTGTCGTGTCGGGGGCGCCAGACTGGCAGCAGCGCCGGCGCCGGCATCGGCCGCGTCGGAGTGTCGCCGCCTTTGTGGCGTTTCTGGGCCGGGCGAGTGTGACTTGTGTGCGGCGCGGCCTGGTCGCCGTCCAGCCGAGTTTGCACGTCAGCTCTGGGACTCGGCCGAGCCGGCCACAAATAGATGCCGCATCTGGCGTCGACAGTTTGGTGCTTTGTCGGATGTGCTATCGAGCAGAGCTTGTTGTCTGGCGCCCAGTGTTAAACCATGGATTATATGCACACTGTCTCCAACTATGGGCATCGTACTTATCACGGAGTATGGAGAGGGACAATGGGTGTGACTGGGAATGCGCTCATTCATTTGTAACCCATTTGTGGTAAAGTCAGTTGTGTTGTTCTTCAGCACGATGTGTGTGGCGAAAGACAAAAATTATTGGCACGATTTGCAAGTTCGCTCCTCTGACGCTGTGAACGCCTCCACCAATAACGCCAAGATGTAGACGTTGAAAGTGTCCTGAAGTGATGGTCAAAGAGTCAAAGGCGCCACCATGGTCTGGTATCGAGGAGACATGAGCGCCATCAGGGTCCTGTATCGGTGTGGGAGGAGGGGGCAGATGCGCTACCACGGTCTGGTATCGAGGAGGCAGAAGCGCCGTCAGGGTTCTGCATCGGTGGGGGATGAGGGGAGGGGACAAAGGCGCCACCATGGTTGGGTATCTGGGGGATAGGGCGCTACCAGTGTCGTGCATTAGAGGAAGAAGGATACAAAGGGGATGGGCAGGCATCAACATGCCAGATGGGGAAGCGATGGGGAAGCTTTGTACCCTTTACCTTTGTACCTGTTGTACATGCTCATTTGTCTTGGCTGAGAGGTGTCGCAACCAGGTTATATGGAAGGTGGTATGGATATCGCAGGTGATTTAGAAGCTGTGGGGGTGCTGGGAGGATTCCACGGACCCCTTTGAAGGCTGCAATGTCTTCATTAAGACGTGTGAGCGTCCGTTGAGGAATGTGAGATCCGCTTTGAGACAAATAAGGGCCCTGTTCAGGTCTGTGAGTGCACTTCAAAGTCCTAGTAGTGGCCATTGATGCATATGGTAGGACCGTTTCGGAGCCTATCAGGGCTCCTTGGACACCTGTGAGGGCACGTTCAGGCCTGCTAAGGTGATCATAGCCCTTTGAGAGCTACGAGGACATTTTGAAGCCGGTTAGGGTCCCTTGAGGAATGTGTGGATCCATTTGAGATATGTACCATCGGCGAACGGTTATAGTCAATTAATCGGTTAAGTTATGGGAGTGCTCTTTGAGATCAAAGATTGTCATTTTGCTGTCTAGAGGACTCCTTTTGACTCCTGCGAGAGCCTTTTTGAGGTCTATGGCCATTTTGAGGTTTGGGAGGGGCCATTGAGGTATGTGAAGGCACAATGTCGTGAAGGAGTGAATAAATGAATGAAGTGAAAGTTCATCAAGATTCATCTGACATCAGTGAGGCTTCTTTTGAGACCTGTGTAATCCACTTCAAGGCTATCTTGACACCTGTGAGGGCCATTTGACTTCTGAGATGGCGCATTGTGGAGTGGAATAACTCAATGAACATTATTTAACCGTTCTTGAGAGCCGGGCCCCCTAAATTAATGTGACCTCCCCACCCCACCCCACCCCACCCCCAACAACAAAAAATGTCCAACTCTCAAGAACAAGACATGTGGCTTGACCTTTTGATGGTGAGATTAATTAAATCTGTCACCTCCATGGACTTTCCAGCAATAAGTAGGCTGATGAATAAGTAGGTAAGAAAAAGCGACTTTCGCAACATTACCGATATCCAGCCATGCGCAGCCAATGCGTATGGAGTACCCTGACCGAGCGGTGGTGGTTTGTGGCTGTAAAATGTTTTCATTGCCGTACGCTTCACGTGACTTGAGACATCATCAGTAATCCCATATTATATAATTTTGGGTCTGCCGAATGCCTATGATACCGGTCTTTCTATGGTCTTTTGAATTGCCACGGTCTGTCAGCTGGCTCCGGAGATGAAGAGGGCGAGGGCTTTGAATGTCACCCCGTCTACAGCGTGTGGGCCCAGTAAATGACAGGCGAAGCTATTTATCATTGGATAACCTTATGGTACTTTAGCATAATTGGACGAATCTTGTGGGAATATAATGGCTCTGCTCTTTTGTTATTTTTTTTTTAAAGATCTTCGAGTAGTCAACATATTTAAGTATGATGGCATACCAACCTGAAACCTGAAACCTGAAATTTTGGCCACCCAAAAATCAAAATTTTTTTTTTTTAAAGAAATTTCCACATTTTTAGTTTTTAGGTTTTCTTTCATTTTCCTTTCTAATTGGTAGAGCTGACCGAAAAACGTTGTTCGAACTTAACTTGCCTATCCGTTAAAGCGTGACGACTGGTTGAACGTTTTTGGAGGTGACCTCACTTGGCCTTGACTAACTCGTTGACCTTATATGACCTGACTTCAAAATATTCGCACAACATGCGAAATTGATGTGGGAAAAGGTATGCCAAATTTCGGCGCGCTACCGCACGCCGTTCTTTCACTGTCCGCGGAAAACCTTAGGGGGGTGTCGATCACGACCCCCCCCTCCACCCCGAGACGGCGCGGGTTAAACACCACTATGCTGAAACAATTAGTAATGTGGCATACCTCGGCAGTGGCAGGGGTATTTCGGCACTCAAATATGGTGGGAACGTTTCACTGCCAGCTCCTCCGATCTCGGCGACCAGCTGGCCAATCTAGGCGACTCAATCGGTGGCTTCGAGCCGGAGGTGCTGGGATTCGCACGGCGCACAATGCTTATCCTATGGCGACAGGCGAAACCACACGGTCGAAATAACAAGTGCTTGTGACATTTCGTAAAGATCACAAAGGCTTCCTAAAATGTGATCAACGATTGTTAATTGTTGACCACTATGGGTCCAAGTTTCCGGCTGCGGCAGGTTGTTTTCGGTCACTGTCGGCTGAGAGTCTCGATAGAGGTAGCACGCAGTCATGTTCGCTGTTCTATGACTCCGTCACGTCGAGCGTGTCACTCAGCCATTTTAACCAGGGGTGTAGGATCCTATTCAGTTGGGAGGGCTCCAGCACCCCAACTTGCAGCTCAGCCCCCCAACTTGGCAGCCCCCCCCAACTTTGGAAGTCAAACCCACGAAAATTATCTAGCAATGCTGCATAAATATCGAGTATGACATACTACTCGTGTTCAACGTAGGTAGGTGTAATATTGCCCAACGATACTGTCGCGGTTCTTCTAAGTATTCTTTAGTATTAGTGGTGAATATCCTTGATAAATTGAAATAGTACACGCAATCCTATTTTAAGTTTTCTCAAATCGATGATCACACTGGTAATTTAGCTCTGATCACAATGTGGAGTTTGCTATGATGTTGCTTTTTTCGTACTGTTTTTAATCTGTTTTGATGGACTTAAATTTGAAATAACATATATAAATATTATAAAACTCTAATGAAATTAGGCACAATGCGAAGCGAAAGTGGAAGAAGTCGTTTCGGCACTAAGTGGTTTCTCAATATTTGGTAGTAGTTTTTCGATTAACCATTTCCTGATTATTTTCTCCCCGGATGGGCTAAGTTCATAGAAAACGGAAAAAAAGGAAAATAATATTTATGAAATTTTTCTTCTTCTTCAAGATGACAAGACAAAGTGGCCCAAATGCGGGAATATATTGGTATTTGAGGGTACCCTATGTTGATCGACCCAGGGTTGAGCCTCCATCCATCCTCTCAACTGATCTTGCGATTCTACACCCCTGATGTTAACCGATACAAATACACCAAGCTGCCATGTTGCGCTTTGCGCTCCGTGTAATATTTCTGGCATACCCAAATCATTTTTGTTGACCCAAGATAGCTTGATATGAAGTCACACGATATTTGTGGTGTGGGGTACGGGTGGTATTATTACTCGCAAAATACGTAAATATGGAAATTATGATGGAGATAGCACTGGCATGGGTGGGATTGCTGCGACCACCACCGTCACGTGAACCTCACCAGGCATTTGTCAAAATCCCGCCTTGCTGGATCACGCAGCCGGCCTGGGCAGGAGGCTGCCACGCCGACAAATCCGGCCCGGCGCCGTCTTGGCCAACTCGACGACACGAGATGTAAGTGGCCGGCTGGCGGCTGGCAGTCAGATACGCTCTTATCACGCAACATTCCAGCTATAGGCGCGCCTGTGACGTCGGCGTAACTTGCCGGCTCGGTGGCCATTGCACACGCTAGCGACCCAATTAGAGCCGTCTCCGGCGTCACATACGCTACACACCCGCCGGTGGCAGGGTCGGCCGGCGGTGGCAAATGGCCGTGTCAGAACAGGCCATGTGAGGTCACGCGCCCAGTGGAACGAGACGTCACCGGCTATAGCGCGCAGCAGGCCAGGTATGGCTGCTGTATTATATATGTATGCATATATATATATATATATATATATATATATATATATATATATATATATAGAATACAGCAGCCATATATGAAGTCACACAAATATCGTGTGACTTCATATGAGGTTATCTTTGGTCAACACAAAATGATTTGGGTATGCCAGAAATATTACAAGGAGCGCAAAGCGGAATATGGCAGTTTGGTGTATTTGTGGGGCGTATGGGTTAACATCAGGGGTGTAGAATTGGAAGATCAGTTGGGGGGTGGGGGGGGGGCTCAACCCTGGGTCGATCAACATAGGGTACCCTCAAATACCAATTTCTCCCCGCATTTGGGCCACTTCATCTTGTCATATTTAGAAAAAAAAAACAATTAATTTCATAAATATTGTTTTCCTTTTCCAGTTTTCCATGAACTTAGCCCATCCGTGGAGAAAATAAGGAGGAAATGGTTAATCGGATAACTACTATATATATATATATATAGCAATATTTCATGACGAAATAAACACCTAAAAACACCCATAGAAGAAAATCTTTGGAGACCTATGCGAGGGGGAATGGCTTCCAGTCTGCATTTCCTTCCTCTGTTGAGATATAAGTGGCATCATCACAACTTGGCCAATTCAACCTAGCCCCCAATGCTGACATGTCTGACTAATGCATACATTGTCTCATCACTTAATATAATACATCGTAGCTTGTGTTTAGTGGGCATTCAAAAACCTATTTCAATCCGCCCCAGCTGACCTGAGAGAAGGTGTACACCCTGTGGCGCTGGGAAGGGCAGCGCCCGCAGATGCGCCAGGAAGAGCACAGAGCGACGTGAGGGACTTCAGAGTGACGTGATGGATATCAACAGTGACGTGATGGACGTGACGTACGTCAGAGTGCCGTGAGAGATGTCATAGTGACGTGAGGGACGTCAGGAGACGTGACGGACGTCAGTGTGACGTGGGGTACAGTGACGTGATACGTCAGACTGGCGTCAGAGACTGCCGACCGGCTGGCACAGCCATACATACCTCACCTTCCGCCCATCGCTGCCTGTTGATGACTGGTGAATATAACCCGGTTTGCTGTGATACATATATATGTGGGGAGGTATGGAGGTATAGATATGAGGGGAGGTATTTGCTTAATTGTTTAGGCCCTCTCCGCCATGTTTGTGTGCTTAGACAACATCAACATCGATTCAGAACTTGGAAAACTAGCTTAATCTTCTGATGTTTCATCATTGGATTATGAAAAATATGTATCAACCTTCGTTTAACAGGAGATGAAATTTAGGAATAAATATTTTCCAATATATGTTGGATAAGATTATGCACTTATAATCTAATGTATTAGATATATTATATAATTTTGAACCCTGTCCAAAATTATATATACTCCGAAATATTTTGGACAGGAGTTATAATGAAATTTCTTCTCCTGTAAAACGAAGTTTGACAGTTTTACTTTGACAATCCAACGACGAAATATCAATATTCATACTTTATCTCTTTCATGCAATGCAGTTACTAAAAACGCTGCAACTATGCCACTTATTGGACGCTTTTGCAGCATAATGGTTTATTTGCAGGTGGGAGATCTTTGTTTAAGGAAAGAAGATAGGTAGGTGATTGAAGTAGTCAAAGGTGCTCGAAACGCTCCAAGGAAAATGCGTCCGGATGCAATTTTTAAGGTGATCCTTCTGTGCCCTCCCCTAATTTATGGGTTGCAGAGATGAATAGTTGTATGGGGAGATGTGGGGTGATATTTATTTCAGAAGTTGAATCTCCAATTAGTTTTGCCCTTCACCGCCTTTTCGCCCTTGTAACCATTGAGCGTGCATTAGATTATGTATGGCATCCAAGTTGCATTAACCTAGCCAAGTGTGTGCAACGAAATACATATCAGTATCAGTGCATATATGGAAGACCGTCATTGCTTCACCAGCTCATTCAGCAGCTACGGCGGAAAAACTGCGGAGTTTGGGCCTCGAAAGCCTCCCCCCCCCTTCCCCGCAGCACGGCGAGGGTTAAATGGAGCATTTCGCACTAGCCACGCGCTATAAGCTGAATTCCAAATTAGCTTTATGCTGTTTTCTGAGTTCTGTTTAACCAGCTTTAGGTTGGGGAAGCCAATTATTATCCCAATTTGGCTTCATGCGACAGCAGTCACACATGTTACTTCGTGTTAAAAACGTCAAGGTGAAGGTCATTCTAGGTCATGGTGGTATAACGTCACAAAGGTTGTGGTAGGTAGGTTTTTAGGTACTGGTAGGTTTGTCCCGTACCGAATGTTTTCTTGTTCTTATCTGATACAATCCGACCAATATATATTGTTGATCTGTCAATGTTCAGCCGAGGACCCAAAGACCAATGTATTGCGTGACGTCAACTAGGTCATTTTGGGCGGCTATTTTATCCCTTGTGTTTTGTTTTCATGGTAGCAAAACCGATAGAGATAACAAATTGCAATTTTCAGTGCTTTCAATTGAGCGCCTATCGACATGTTCCTAAAATAATAAGCCACTTTAAAAAAATAGACTCGGTCATTCAAGGGCACGACGGCATCAAGTCGCTAGTAGGTGCTTTCATCGTCTAAATTGTATTGCGCTTCGCTTACTAATCGAACTGAATGAAACCGACGAGTCGATTTATGGCTAATTATGAGCCAAAGGTCAATTTGCATGACATGGCCTGTATTAGGCCAATCCGGGTCATACCCATACGATGCTTTGTATTCAAATATAGTGACTGTTTCCTGAAAAATAAACATGCAAGCCATTAGAAAATGTGTGCGGCATACCTGAGCGGTGCTGAGGAATTCTTACATGTCAGGTGATCATAGGTCAAGTATTAATTGTCTCCGTTCATATACAGTTAGTAATTATACAATGTTGCCCCTTATAGCAGGCTTTCATTCTGCTTCATTGTCTTTAGGGGTCCCAGAGATCCAATTTCGCTGAGCACGTGAAGTGATCGCCGTATAGCGGTGTTCGCTGACGCGAGAACTGCAATGGACCATGCTGATAGAAGTTGGAGCCCCTTTGAAGCGTTGAAGAACAACTTGCTCCATACACACGTCGCTATTTAGACATGACCAGCGAGCTGAGGGGGCATGGTGCAACTGATGGACGACCCGACCCACCTCCACCCATCCCCATCAGCGTCAGGTCTCGCCACCACCAGCCAGTGTGACCGTCCACCTGAGGTCGACAGCCCGCCTGACGTCATCAGCGTCAGGTGTCGTCACCACCAGCCAGTGTGACCGTCCACCTGAGGTCGACGACAGCCCGCCTGACGTCATCAGCGTCAGGTGTCGTCACCACCAGCCAGTGTGACCGTCCACCTGAGGTCGACAGCCCGCCTGACGTCATCAGCGTCAGGTGTCGTCACCACCAGCCAGTGTGACCGTCCACCTGAGGTCGACAGCCCGCCTGACGTCATCAGCGTCAGGTCTCGCCACCACCAGCCAGTGTGACCGTCCACCCGAGGTCGACAGCCCGCCTGACGTCATCAGCGTCAGGTGTCGTCACCACCAGCCAGTGTGACCGTCCACCTGAGGTCGACAGCCCGCCTGACGTCATCAGCGTCAGGTGTCGTCACCACCAGCCAGTGTGACCGTCCGCCTGAGGTCGACAGCCCGCCCCTGACGTCATCAGCGTCAGGTGTCGTCACCACCAGCCAGTGTGACCGTCCACCTGAGGTCGACGACAGCCCGCCTGACGTCATCAGCGTCAGGTGTCGTCACCACCAGCCAGTGTGACCGTCCACCTGAGGTCGACAGCCCGCCTGACGTCATCAGCGTCAGGTGTCGCCACCACCAGCCAGTGTGACCGTCCACCCGAGGTCGACAGCCCGCCTGACGTCATCAGCGTCAGGTGTCGTCACCACCAGCCAGTGTGACCGTCCACCTGAGGTCGACAGCCCGCCTGACGTCATCAGCGTCAGGTGTCGTCACCACCAGCCAGTGTGACCGTCCGCCTGAGGTCGACAGCCCGCCCCTGACGTCATCAGCGTCAGGTGTCGTCACCACCAGCCAGTGTGACCGTCCACCTGAGGTCGACAGCCCGCCTGACGTCATCAGCGTCAGGTGTCGTCACCACCAGCCAGTGTGACCGTCCACCTGAGGTCGACGACAGCCCGCCTGACGTCATCAGCGTCAGGTGTCGTCACCACCAGCCAGTGTGACCGTCCACCTGAGGTCGACAGCCCGCCCCTGACGTCATCAGCGTCAGGTGTCGTCACCACCAGCCAGTGTGACCGTCCACCTGAGGTCGACGACAGCCCGCCTGACGTCATCAGCGTCAGGTGTCGTCACCACCAGCCAGTGTGACCGTCCACCTGAGGTCGACAGCCCGCCTGACGTCATCAGCGTCAGGTGTCGTCACCACCAGCCAGTGTGACCGTCCACCTGAGGTCGACAGCCGCCCCTGACGTCATCAGCGTTAGGTGTCGTCACCACCAGCCAGTGTGACCGTCCACCTGAGGTCGACGACAGCCCGCCTGACGTCATCAGCGTCAGGTGTCGTCACCACCAGCCAGTGTGACCGTCCACCTGAGGTCGACAGCCCGCCTGACGTCATCAGCGTCAGGTGTCGTCACCACCAGCCAGTGTGACCGTCCACCTGAGGTCGACAGCCCGCCCCTGACGTCATCAGCGTCAGGTGTCGTCACCACCAGCCAGTGTGACCGTCCACCCGAGGTCGACAGCCCGCCTGACGTCATCAGCGTCAGGTGTCGTCACCACCAGCCAGTGTGACCGTCCACCTGAGGTCGACAGCCCGCCCCTGACGTCATCAGCGTCAGGTTTGGTCAGTGGACGGTCACACTGGCTGGTGGTGACGACACCTGACGCTGATGACGTCAGGGGCGGGCTGTCGACCTCAGGTGGACGGTCACACTGGCTGGTGGTGACCAGACCTGACGCTGATGACGTCAGTCTGGCTGTCGACCTGTTTCAGAATATTCGAAGTGCCGTCAATCAGAATGGTTGCAACATACAAACACCAACCTCATAGCATGCTCTTCTTTCCTTAGGACGATCAAACTCCTCTCTGGAGATGTTCACCAAGATGTATGTGTGGGAGGGGGGGGGGTCAGGTTGCGCTATCGTAAGGTTTTCGGCAGATAATGAAGAAAGAAACGGCGCACGGCAACGTGCCGAAATTTGGCATACCTTTTTGCACGTTAGTTTGACATGTGGTGTGAAAACTTTGAGTTCAGGTCCTCTACGGTCACCGAGTTATTCAAGGTCAAGTGAGGTCATCTCTAAAATAGTTCAGCCAGTCGTCACGATTTAGCTGATAAAGATACTTGAATGAAACCTTCGGCGTTTGCTTATCATTAGGGATACAACAAAACGCACTTAATATTTTTCTGTTGGGTTTTGATGACCTGCTTGTTTTGCATATTTGCCCATTGGGGCTAAAATCTAAGATTGTGGCCAAAATAAGTACGTTTTATGAAGTGAAGTTGACTTAAAGCAACGTTTTCCGCTGTGCTCTACCCATTAAAAAGAAATATTGAGGAAAATTGAAGACAAAAATCTTCTTTTTTTAATCCAAATTTTAGATGGTTGATTTTTGGGTCGGCAAATATTTTTGGGCCATGGTAGATTTCGCCTTCCTTTTCTGATTCCAAATATGTTTTTAATTCTCCCCAAAAAGAACTCCCGAGAGCAAACACATCACGTCAGTCTTGATCCTATTGACCCCCGTAGTGACGTCACTTATTGAGGAGATACAATTTGGGGGTGGTTTTGGGCCTTACTCACCGAGCGCTCTCCGATTACATCACTTTCGTTTTCGTGCAAGGCATAGTTTCGAGATTAGAAGGGGCATAAAAGGCCCAACGTCCAGAGACGTGGTGTGAGAATCTGACCGGAAAGACGGCGCTGGCTAAGAACAAGGTTACTGACCTGAGGCCAGGTCAATTTCCGCATCTGGTTCCGTATTCAATGGATAAATTCACTTTAGGCTAGTTCGTCACGCTAAGAATGATACAGAGCATGAAAGAAGCATTCTGGGCTAATTTATGGGTCAACGTTCAAAGACATAGTCAGGTAGGTCGCTTATTATGTGTATTCTAAACAATGTCATTTTATGCAGAATCAAATCTGATCAGCTTTGATGTTAAGCTTAGCTTGATCTGGCTGTATGGCATAAGCTGACCTGACCATATAATTTTATCATGTCAATCAGATACAAATATTTTGTTTGAATAGCTCTGTTAGAAATACTTGAGACATGCATATTCATATTTTCCAGGTCATTCTCCAAGGTAGAGGTCCTGTCACTGGGTTGATTTATTATGACCTTTAGCAGCCTTAGCATGACCGACAATGGATAAATAAGATGTGATATGACCTATAGGCTATATTGGTTTGCCAACGACATTTTTCCTCTAACATGCATATTTTGGAAGTTGGTTTTGAAGTCTAATTCCGACCCGACCTGGACGATTATGATTTGACCCTTTTTCACTATGATTAAAATAAATGCATTCATACATATTAATTTTTGCAAAAGAATGATGAAGAAATAAAAACTCTATATGTCTTTAATACTTTCCAGGGTATTAATTCATGGTCTACGCATTTACTTAATGCGACTTCTGGTGACCTCATTATCAGTCAAAATAAAAATATAATGTGTGTTTCGGGTTCTCCATGACCGGAACTTTCAAACGGTTTTCTGTATTTCATACTAGCATGCGTAGATTGGAAGTTAAAGGGGGCAAGGCCCATGGTGAACTATGGCTGCCGTGTAAGCTCTCAACCTATTGCTCAATCGGGGAACTGGCCAGCAACACTTCCGCCGACAGCTCGATGCATTGTCACTCTGCGTGACACGTCCACCACTGTGCCGCATGCTTGACTTTACTAAGGTCAGCTGCCAGCTGACCCACTCAGCCTGGGTATAATACGCACGAGTGTAGTGACTCAATCAATCGCCACAATGGGGCAGACCAAGAGGCTAGCCATCCATTAACTGAGCTGCTGGGTTGCTATTTCCGCACACCGTTGCCCTATGTGTCTTCATCACATTAGGCACTTCCATCTGTCATCTGATGGGCGTTGAACTTTTAGGCCGCTCGCTGTAAATATTACACCCTCGGGGTGTGCAGTGTATATGCAGAACCGTCTGCTATTCTGTCGCCTGAACGCAACATAAATTGTGCATGACATCCCGCTCAAAACTGGCGTCCGGGAGCAATAAACGGTCTCGTTACCCACCACGAATAGCTTCTTCTGGACGCACAACTGGGAACATTGGATTTATTGATTCAAAAAGAAAATGTGTAAGTATACGGTAGCTAGAAGTTTGTATACAATGCTGAAGGGATGCGATAAACCTAGGTCTTACAGCGAAGGTTCATCTATTATGTTCAAATCAGCCTTATTTCAACTTTCTCGCACTACCAGTGGAGGTTGTTCTCCGTCGCTCCCAAATCTGCTGTGTATTGGCGTAGTGTCGCGCGCTTATGCCTTCGTTGAATATAGGCCACTCGATGTATCCCAATGGGTAGTGGCGGCTGCTGGTGGTACGCAGCTCAGTGTTGACCAGACCCGCGCCGCTATGTATCCCTATGGTCAGTGGCGGCTGCTGGTGGTACGCAGCTCAGTGTTGACCAGACCCGCGCCGCTATTTATCCCTATGGTCAGTGGCGGCTGCTGGTGGTACGCAGCTCAGTGTTGACCAGACCCGCGCCGCTATGTATCCCTATGGTCAGTGGCGGCTGCTGGTGGTACGCAGCTCAGTGTTGACCAGACCCGCGCCGCTATGTATCCCTATGGTCAGTGGCGGCTGCTGGTGGTACGCAGCTCAGTGTTGACCAGACCCGCGCCGCTATGTATCCCTATGGTCAGTGGCGGCTGCTGGTGGTACGCAGCTCAGTGTTGACCAGGCCCGCGCCCCTATGTATCCCAATGGTCAGTGGTGGCTGCTGGTGGTACGCAGCTCAGTGTTGACCAGACCCGCGCCGCTATGTATCCCAATGGTCAGTGGCGGCTGCTGGTGGTACGCAGCTCAGTGTTGACCAGGCCCGCGCCCCTATGTATCCCAATGGTCAGTGGCGGCTGCTGGTGGTACGCAGCTCAGTGTTGACCAAGCCCTCGCCGATGGGTCCGCTGGTGTCCAGTCTCGGCGAGCTCTGAGAGGCTCAGCCAGCGGGAAGAGCCGACCTAACACAAACACCACAGCGCGATGCTGCGTGCAAACCAATCAGCGCGGCGCTGACGGATTGCGGGCCGGCCCCGTCTCGCATCTGATCGTGCCATTCTCCACGTGGGGAATTCCAGGACTCGACAAATCGACCAGGCAAAGGAGTGATACTCCACACTCATGTCTCAGATTTTGAGCCAAATTGGTGCATAGGGTTATCTTATGCCCTGAATCCACCTACTAAATATGTATTCGATCAGGTCAATGGTTCAAGAGTTCAAGAGCCTCGGGAATTTCTGCAAGGTCACGCTGCAAGGTTATGTTCGGTAGCAGATAACTATGTTAAATACCGTTCAATATATAAATATCCAGACATTTTTTAACTCGCAAGGGTCCAAGGAATCCGATTCCGACAATAGTTTTTATATGTAATAAATGATTAAAAAGTTACCACATGACCTCAGGCCACGCGACTTTCGGTTACCTCGATGTCCATGATTTTTTTTCGATGGAATGATAAGACCATATTTTTGCTTGATATATAATAAATAAAAAGAATAGCGTTTTTTACTACAAATGCTCGTTTGGAGAGCGCCAACTTTACAATCTACGAAGCTTTTCGAGCATTGAACTTCTAACTCGGCCGGGCCGGGCTGTCGGCGGAGCCCAAGCTTAGAAAGGGCCTCTGACCTGATTGACAGGGTTCAAGCGTTTGAAAAGAGCCCTCCGGCTTGTCTGAAAAGGCCCTGGGTCGCCAAAGAGGGCTCCTGAAATGACGGAGGGGGCGCTAGTTGCCGAAGAAAACCTCGGGCGGTCAGAAAGGACCCTTGGGCCGACGGATGGGGCCCAAGCCGTACAGGGACCCCTGGCCTGATGGAGGGATCCCAAGCTGTTGAAGGAGGGCCTCCGGCCTGACAGAGGAGGTCTGGATTGCTAAGGAGGTCCCCTGCGCATACGAAGAGGACCCATAGCCTCTGGAGGACCCGGGCCGTTGGGGAGGGCCCAGAGCTGGTATAAAGGGCTCCTGGGCCGATGTGGGCGGGAACCACACAGGGGGACCTTTACATGATAGAGAAGGCCGAAGCTTTTGAAAAGTGTACTCCGACCAGACGGAGAGTGTCCTGACCCGTGAAAGAGGGTCCCTGAGCCGACGGATGGGGGCCTGGTTGGACGTGCAGTCACTGGGTCGGCTTTGGCTCACGCTGATGGAGAGGGGCTCAGAGCTGACAGCGGGCCTCATGCTGATAAAAAGGTCTCCGAGCTTCAGAGACGAGCCAGGCCCAAGCGGAGGGTTTCCGGTGATACGTAAAGGGCTCCTAAGCCCATGGAGGGGCCCGGGCTGTTACACAGAAGTGGCGCTTCCAAGGGGTGAAGGGGTGCCCGCCCCTTGTCGAGTCCAATGGAGCCCTCCGGGCCACCGCCATGAGGGGCACAAATATAACCGAGGAAAAGTGTAAGCGCATCTAACAGCTTGTGTATAAAGTCTCCTTGAGACCTGAAGACTTCCACTCTGAGGCTAGCAAGGGCCGTGAAGACAAGAGAGGACACGCCCGAGAGCTGGAGTGCCTATACCAGCTGGAAAGAGAGGTCTCAGCTGGAATTGGTCCCTAACAGATGAGGAATAAGCAGGGCACGTGAGGATCTGAGAAGGGTGGGATACTTTTGGGTTTGAAAGGGCCCCTAAGGGACAGGATTCCTGGGAGCTGAAGGGGACTAGTGAGTGCCCATTTCAGATCTGAAATTCACCGAGATTAGAGCTAGATAGGACTATTGAGAACTGTGATTGGTCCTACAAGCAGGAGAGGGCCCTGGGTGATGCAGAGGATCTCGTGAGAGTCAGAGAGGACTGGACTGGGATTCTTCTGATGTTAAGAGTGGCCCCTAAAGGATGAACGAGGTTCCCCGATAGGTAAAAAAAATGTTGACCGGCAATTGAGGTGCGGAATACTGTGGACAAGCCACAGAGCTGGAATTTGTTGAAACCACAAGAACTGTCGATAACTAGGAAGGGTCCCTAGCAGCTTGCGAAGGCCATTAATGGCTAACAGGGCTCCCTGATAACTAAGAAGAATCCCTAGGTCTAACGATGATTGTGAGGCATGCTGAGGGCAATGTCAGAGCTAGAAAACCCTTGAAGCTGGACAGAATGTCATGGACTGAGAAGGGCCCCTAACAGCTGGAGAGGACCTCTGACAATTGGAAATGGTCACTGATCGCTGGAGAGAACTGAACTTGGATGCCCAAGAGGCGTGAAAGGGTCCCTATGGGACGAACAGGGTCCCCAGAGATCCAGATAGAGTCCCCAAGGGCTAGCGATGGCTGTGAGGAATACTGAGAGCCAGTTTCAGAGCAGGAATACCATTGCCAGCCCGAAAGACTGTCGAGGACTAGAGAGGTCCCCTGAGAGCTAGAGTGGACCGGACTGTGATGCTCCTGAGGCCTGGGAGGAGCACTGATGGATGAACAGGCCCACCTAAGAGCTAAGGAGAGTTCCGAGAGCTGGCATTGTTTGCGAGAAATTGCGAGGCCTGTCTCAGCTGCAGGATTTCCCTGAAAGCTAGGCAAGTTTGTCCAGGACTAGGAACGTCCTATGCAAGATGGAGAGAGCTCCTGACGGATGAATAGACCCCGTGAGAACCAGAGAGGACTGGACTTGGATGTTCCTATGTTTTTGGATAGGCACCTGAGGGATGGGGCCCACTGAAAGCTAAGAGAGGCCTTGAGCACTACCGATGGGTGCAAGGAATACTGATGGCCAGCTTCAGAAATACGATACCCTTGAGAGCCATAAATGCTGCCAAGGACTGGGAAGGTCACCCACCGCTACCTCAGCGGTGGCACCACCTCACGGTCGCCCCAACGGCCACAGCCGTTCTGGCGGTGACAACCATCCAAGCGGCCACAGCTGTCCCAGTGGCTTGACCCCAGCTGCTTCAGCAACTATGGTCGCTCCAGCGATGGCGAAGCAAACAGCCTAGCAATAGCTGTGATGACGGCCGCTCCATTTGCTTCGCGTTCGCCCCAGGTAACACCGGTTAAGCAAGAAGAAAGAACAAAAATCATTTTCAGGATGCTGTGTGTTCGGCATAGCTGGTCAGGCATATTTCTAGTCGTTCCCCCGTCCCCAAATCTTGCAATTATTCTCTCCACTAGTATTAACGCCCCATTTTGAGAAAGAATGACGGTGTTGAAAAGGCACAACAATATGAGCCCGGCCAGAGGGCACGGAGGCTCGTCACCCCACCTTAGCAACCAAAAAATATACTGGATCAAACGACAGTTTATGGACTTTTCACCACGCAAAACCCTAAATTGCTTGCCGAATGCTTCATCTGTTCCGTTGCATTCTCTAGTCAGGCCGACCTTAGGAAAATCCCGGCTTCGGCACTGGGTCCCACCCTTATCATGAACACCCTCCCGATGTTTGAACGTAGCGGATAACAAAAAGAAACAGTTGTATATACGGAGATGTGCAATCGTACTTTTGTCCAAGGCAATTAAATGCATGCTTTAATTAAAGGGGTGTTAACGCCCTTTCTCTTCCATAGTAGGTTTTCTTTCCTTCGTTGTTGTCGGCGGCTAAGTGGTTTGTTTTTATTTTTGGTCTTTACTAAACTGTTTGACCTTGATTGCAGGTCTCGCATTAGTCACGCCGGATCGTAGTACCTTATCTTCGTTTAATATAACGAAGAATGGCTCTTAGATGCTCCTGGGTTTTAGACATTGCGTGTAATAAAATATATATACACGACCTTCAATATACCAGGAGGTGCTGAGTTGACATCAAAAGTAACGATAAGGGTTGTACTTTATTGCTCAACGTTTCGGCCAGGGGCCATCGTCAGGAGTGATATAAAATGTCAAGTTAAACAATTGAAAAAAAAGCACGCGAGAAAAAAAACGTGCAAAAGACACGTGGAATGCAGAAAAGCCTCCTCAGTGGTGCAGACACTTAAAGAAACTCCAAACCAGAAACAAACTATGTCAAGATAGAATCCTCTGAGGAAGCCCGAGCCGATGGTCCATATACATATCGATACATACACTCACGCACACATATAGACATATATCCAATATAACGCGTAATACATAAAATATAATTTATGTTTAGGTAATTTTATGTGATATACCAAGACGTCGTTTGCGTGTTTAGTTGCGGCCGTAGATTACGTATGTGTAGAGATTCGAGGACCTTCAGATCAGCGTTGTCCCTCGCAAGGCCTTGAGTCGATGCACCGCCTTGAGTCGATCTTTTTAGCTTCGCATGATTTGAAACCAGCTCTCTACATGAGGTATATAGACGATATTTTTGGTGTTTGGACACATGGCTTGGCCTCTCTACTCGACTTCTTTGCAGAAATTAACCAACAACACTCCAGCATCAAGTTCACCTTAGAACACACTGGTCATAGCAGTTCGATTCCTTTCCTTGATACGTTGTTTGTAGTTCAGGCTGATGGGAGCTACACCACCGAACTGTACTTTAAACCAATGGCAGCCCCCATCATCTTGCACTATGATTCGGCCCACCCGATGGCCACTAAAAAGGCCGTTTTAACATCCCAAATGAGGAGAGCAGCACGAGTCTCCTCCGATACTATTTCATGCGAGCGGAGCCTTGCGAAGATGACAACTCTTTTCCTGGAAAACGGATACCCAGCACATCGGGTACACTCCGCCGCTCGTGCCGTTCACCCTCACAACAGGAGTAGGATAAGTGGGCAACGTCGGCATCGAGCGGGTAGTAATCCCAACTATGTTTACATGAGACTTCCATTTGTCGATGACCAACTATGTCGACAGGTAAACGCAGCCATCCGTTCGTCTCATCTAAACCATGTTAGGGTAGCCTGGACTAGCGGACCTACGCTGAAATCTTACCTGGTCCGCTCAGCCCTGGAAATGCCGCCATGCCCTGCTGGTAGAAGAACGTGCCACACCTGCATCAACGGGTTCAAAGGTAGATGCACTCGAAAAACGTAGTTTATAAAATAACGTGCAACCGCTGTCTTGGAATATTTTATGTCGGTGAAACAAAACGTAGTATCAGGGATAGGTACAATGAGCACTTGGGAGATGCCAGACTTCGGAGAGCATACACACCTTTAGGCGAACACATGATCGACAAACATTCTAACATGGAACACAGCGACACTAACACAAACTTCCAAGTAGAAATTCTAGCAACAGCCAGGGACAACGCTGATCTGAAGGTCCTCGAATCTCTACACATACGTAATCTACGGCCGCAACTAAACACGCAAACGACGTCTTGGTATATCACATAAAATTACCTAAACATAAATTATATTTTATGTATTACGCGTTATATTGGATATATGTCTATATGTGTGCGTGAGTGTATGTATCGATATGTATATGGACCATCGGCTCGGGCTTCCTCAGAGGATTCTATCTTGACATAGTTTGTTTCTGGTTTGGAGTTTCTTTAAGTGTCTGCACCACTGAGGAGGCTTTTCTGCATTCCACGTGTCTTTTGCACGCTTTTTTTCTCGCGTGCTTTTTTTTCAATTGTTTAACTTGACATTTTATATCACTCCTGACGATGGCCCCTGGCCGAAACGTTGAGCAATAAAGTACAACCCTTATCGTTACTTTTGATGTCAACTCAGCACCTCCTGGTATATTGAAGGTCGTGTATATATATTTTATTACACGCAATACCTTATCTTCCTGAGTATTTAACGAACTTTGCCTAATATGTATATATATATATATATATATATATATATATATATGTATATATATATATACATATCTATATTTATATATATATATATATATATATATATATATATATATATATATATATATATATATATATATATATATATATATATATATATATATATATATATATATGTATATACATATATATATATTTACATATATATATATATATATATATATATATATATATATATATATATATATATATATATATATATGTAGGTAGTGGGTCATCTTCAGACATTCACCCTCTCTCTGGAACAAATCCTGGTGACACCACTAGATCGATGTCGTTTGTTAATTTTGTGAGTATTATACAGCTTTGTGCATTACTGCTCTTTAAAACCGTCCATCATCCGCACAATGCCAGAAAGCACGTCGGTGCATGATATCATATTATATCTCGATTATGCGCAGAGTGGCTACCGAGCTAGTTGTTCAATCAACGTAAAGCTTCAAATATGGTAAGGTTTGCGCTCTCCATACAAGAATTTGTTGCAAAAACGCTATTGTTTTTGTTGGTTATATATCAAGCAAAAAGATGGTCCTTTCATCCTTTAAATTCTTTTTAAAATATTTAACGAGCATCGAGATCCCCGGAGGTCACGTGACATGGGGTCGTAGGGTAACTTTTTCATTATTCATCAAATCTAACAAAATATTATCGGAATTGAATTCCTGAACCTTTGCGAGTTCAGAAATGTCTGGATATTTATATTTTGAATGACATTTAACATAGTTATAGGCCACATAATATTACCTTGCAGTATGACCTATAAATGCCCGAAGCTATAACTCCTGAACCGTTGACCTGATCGAAGTAGAATTTGCACAGCTGGATTCAAGGTACATGATACTGCAATTTAGTGGTTCAGATCTGAGAGATGAGGATGCCGGGCCCTGGTTCATCTGTCGTGGAATGCCTCACGTGTCAACAATGCCTCAGACGTGCGCCACAACGAGGATGCCATGGCAGGAACGCGTCAAGTGTATTCAAATGCCATGCAAGTGCAAGCAATCGCGGAGTTATCAGATCATAATTGTAGCCTACTGATCGTTGGAGGACATTCGTTGCAATGCCGTTTTATAAAATAATCAGTGGATCTGACACAAGCAAATGTACAAAACCGCGAAACATTTTCTACAATATTATAAATGACTTCTAAAATCATAATAATTGTAACATTGAAGAAGATGAGGATATCTTTATATCTGCCTATCTTTCTCGCTCTCGCTTTCGCCGTCAGCAGGTCCTCAGATCTCGGTCTCCCTCTGGCCGTGGACAGAGCGCCACTGCGCCTCCCCCTTGACCAGCTGCGGCTGCCGCAGCGGCACCAGCCCGCACCGCTGGCCGGCAGACGGTCTGCCTCTCGACGTCAGCAGGTCCTCAGACCTCGGTCTCCCTCTGGCCGTGGACAGAGCGCCACTGCGCCTCCCCCTTGACCAGCTGCGGCTGCCGCAGCGGCACCAGCCCGCACCGCTGGCCGGCAGACGGTCTGCCTGCGCGAGAGCTGCGTCGCTCGGTGTGCGGCGCCAGCACGGACGACGTGCGCCGCGAGTAGCCATCGTGCAGCCAGCGCTGGCTGCCACGCGCGGCCATCAGGCGGTAGTAGCGCTTCTTGACGGCCAGCCGCACCTCCGAGTTGAGGAAGCAGTACAGGATCGACACGAAGATGCCCTGCAAGAGCAGAATGTGGAGTCATGGGGAGCGTTGGCTGGTGCGGTGTCCGCATGCCGCAACGAAATGGAACGCCATTGCACGAACATTCACCTTCACGACACGACGGACATGACGTGCTTGGTTGCGGTGAGCTTGACTCCTCGAGCGCACAGAATCGATGCAGGACCGACGCAGTCGATACGCCACTAAGCTCCAGTGCACACAATCGCTGTACGGCCGACGCAGTCGATGCGCCCTTAAACTCCAATGTACATAATTATTTAAATTGAGTTTAGTTGCTCGTGCATGAACACGAGGAAGACATTTGCGAGAAATTGTTTGCATGTTCGAAATGATATCACGGCCACAGGCGATTCCAGGTTCGTGAGTCATTTTTTAACCAAAGAGTGTCCATTTGTATACATTCGCGCACTTTTCATCGGAAATGTTGATATTAATTGTTAACACGGGGTTATGTGAATGCTTGGCATTTCAAGCTTAATTTATTCATCAAGGGTATTCTCAGGGACAGCTAAAAGGCAAAGGGTAATTTTTAACTTTACGTTCAAGTACACACCTTGAGAAATTTAGCTGCTGCCTGAAGAATAAAACTTGGAAGTCTTCGCATTTAAGTGTTTAGGTAGGTTATATCTGACTTGATTTTTAAAAAAGTTGCACCGATGCCTGCAAATGATTCTCAAAGGACGAAATCAGTGAAAAAAATCAATTTTGTGGTTTAAAAATGGTTAAAATGTCCAACAAAATGTTTTCTTAAGGTTGATTTCCTTGCCAAACAGTTTTCAGCATTACGTAGTGGTGACATGACAGTGTTTGCTGATGTATTTGATGCAGGCACGCTTTGTCTCTATAACATGACAATCCTGCTGCCCATGATATCGCCCGTGAGAAAAAGTGTGATGATGGAGGTGTTTTTATTCAGAATGGATGCTCTTAGGGTGTGGACGTATTCATCATGGACCTCCGATAATATATATATTTTATGATCATTATCTCAATGAAATGTTTTCCATTTTTTTAATTCATGATCCCGCCATTGTCAAAGTATGTAATTTTATCTCACCTGCCTCTGAAGTTTGAACTATCCTTGCTCATGACAATACAACTATGTTTGTTAAAATTATAGTAATCATAAATTTAAAAAAAAAACTAAAAAAAACTCCAAAATTATTCCTCAACTCTGCATGCCCTGGACTCACATATTATAATAAATCAACTTGTTTTGTTTTGTTCGGCTGAAAAATAGAGCCAAGCATGATGAGAGGTGACTAAATGCAACAGCAGTTGGCTCTAAAAGTATAACGATCCCCTTCTTCGTGGTCCCGTTCGATTCCCCCTTGAGCTTTGTCTTTTGATGTCTCACGCGCCGCCACTGGCTATGCATTAGATCGAGAATGTCCGGAATAGGAAAATGTCCTCCAGATATTCGTCACGATCATTCCTGCCCCTAGGTGGGGCCGTTTGCATTGTTGGTAAGTCACAAGTGTTGGGCCCATATATATTCGGATCCGATTCTAACCACAGAGCATACTGAAGGCGGACGCATGGTTCGATAATTGTTCGCAAACACATCACAGTTCCGTATTTGCATAGCGATTCAGCACCAGGTCCTGAGTAAGCTCAGGCAATGAGCAGCGACACCGATATGATCAGGTGTTCTGCATCCCGTGTCCTCGACTGACCTGCGCGGAGTGCAGTACAGAGTTGGTGATGAGGTACGCTGGGTAGCCGGCATTGTTGTCTGACGGCCGGATGAAGAAGAACAGGTTGGTGATTCCCAGGAGCGGAAAGAGAACGGCGGTGGCCTTGATGGCCTTTCTGTGGAACGTCCATAATCGGTTTGCGTGTGCGTGTGTGTGTGTGCTAAGGCATACCATGGTTGAATTTTGATCGTATTGGTAACTGTAATTTATATCTAATGAATTGCCAGAGTGCCAGACCAGAGAACCAAACTAGAGAACCAGACCAGAGAACCAGGCCAGGGAACCAGACCAGAGAACCAGAACCAGAACGGTGATCCGAAACCGATCAGTTCGAAATAATTATTTGATGCAGCACACAGATCAGCCAAATAGCTCCTAGATTAATGCGAAATACAATCAAAATCCGAACGTTTAGTCAAAATTATATCGAATCCAACCTAAATCCAATGCAATCCGAAATTCTAACGGATAACCGGCTCCATGTTATGCCCTGGTACGTATGACAGGTTGGCCCGATTCAGCCTTTGCCGGTCGCTAACTTTCCTGAGATGGGCTTTGTTCAATCAATCGACTGCTAAGTTCATCTGCAATTTCATCACATGCAAGTTCATCATCAATCACAACGCGACTCTGGAGGCAACAGGTGTACGCCTTACGCGGCTGTTCCACCGCATTGATGCTGCCAACCGAGAATCGACAGAACCACGCAATATCGCAGAGGGGCATCAATCATGTGCTAAACGTCGTGATCAATCAGATCGGTTCGGCTGAGCAGCCACGCCAAATGACTTACGGTACACCGTTCGGCAATGATGCAATAGAGGAGCTGGCCGCGAGCTGCAAAGCCGAGCTCGCCATCTGAGCAGTTGCTATTTGAGTTGAGAAACCGAACTCACACATTATCTGAGTCCTCGTTGCCTGAGCTGAGAAGCAGCTGCTCTTTTAAGCACATCCGTCACACTGTAGCCAAACACAAGTTTGTGTGATACATTATCTGTCTTTGTAACTTTGCGTCAGAAGTGCGAAACAACTAAGTAAGCCGTTGACACCGCTAAAATACAGAAACAAGAGATCACATTTTCAGACCTTGTGCAAAGCCAAACTAGTGCCCAACCAAGAACGTATTGTTTCAGGCAAGTTAATAGGCTCTTTTTGTTTTCCTTTTTATTTATTACAATTTATGTTGATCGTTTATGCAGTTGAAAGGCTTTCTGATCAACCTAAGTAATATGTCTGAATCCACCAATGGAATTTCATGGTGGTGGGATCCAATTAGTGCCCATTATGAAAAGAGGCTTACGTGGACACACCAGGAATAAATTGGGAGGGTGTAGCAATGCGTATTCCTAGTGAGGTTCAGACACCTGAAAAAAAAATGCTCAAAGCGTAAAGCTGACGTAATGAATGTATTACTTCCCCACGTCGGTACTTTGGTGGCCACACGGATGTTTTAATTAAAACGATTGAAGAACCTAATGAAGTTGCAGAGTATCTTCTTTCGTGCACGTGGTGTAAAAACAATTGTAGTTTGCAGTGCCCGCCATCTTTGAATCATTTCTGCACAGAATGGTCTCAGTTTCAGTCTATTTTTTTTGAAGTTTTCCTTTTTAAATACCTGACATTCCATGTACGCATCAAGAAGTCGTTAGTGTTCTGGTGATGGATTGTAAGCTAGATTATCATGTACTCGATGAGGCGAACATCTTCGAAACGTAAACCACTGGGTTACTGAAGTAAACTAGGCTTTCCAGGAATACGTTCAAAACTTGAGTTGTTCAAAGTTGCAGAATACGTGGTTCTTATACAGGTGTACAAAGATGAAGCGCCCCAGATCACGCCAAAACCGCTACTATGTGTGCGTGGTGAGGGTGGGGTAGGAGAGTCTACGAACCAATAACATTTTGTGCAATGTACACTCAGAATGTTTATTTGGGAAATTTCACCGATTTTGACTATAGATTCCCATTCTGCACTCAAAATACACCATGCAGCATGCACATCATTTCGCCCTATTTTTCCTATGTCTTCATACACATTCGTCCTTCCCTTAAATGCTAAAAATATCCCAGGTGAATTCCCATAGTTAAGAACTTAGGACCCAAACCGTGATGAGTACAACTAAGAGGGATACTTAAATGCCGTTCCCGCACCTCAAAACCTGGGAAACAAACACTAAAAAGAAAGCTATGAAAGCATATGCATACGAACCATATGTTACTCAATTATACACCGGAAATAAACCAACCTGATCGTTTCTATCTCCATTGTTGTGTTGTTCTGCAGGCGTGTTATTAGAATGCGTAGGATATTGATCAGGAACAGAAGATTTATCTGAAAAATATTAATACCGACAATTATTAATGCATGTAGACATATATAGAGATATATTATATATTGTACATGTAAATATATTCATATATAGGCATCTATACGTATGCACACACACCCATATATAAATGTATATATATATATATATATATATATATATATATATATATATATATATATATATATATATATATATATATATATATATATATATATATATATGTATATGTATATATATATATATATATATATATATATATATATATTGATATATATATATATATATATATATATATATATAAATATATATATATATTAATATATATATATATATACATATATATATATATATATATATATATATATATATATATATATATATATATATATATATATATATATATATATATATATATATATATATATATATATATATATATATATATATATATATATATATATATATATATATATACACTTCACCAAACCGGTAGAGTGTACTTTAGTTTGAAATAACGCACACCGTATTTGGCAGATGAGCCTAGTTTCGGCCAGATTACAGCTCATTTGAACGCAGTCCGATCATTTTTCAGTGGCTATGTGCCGGAATTGGAGGCGTTATTTTCCAAATCAAGCTCCTCTGCCAAATGTGAATCGCATGCACCAAATTTAATGCATTGTATCGAGCGGTGGAATAGGTGTTGAGCATTTCTGAATATCCTACACTTCGACAAAATGTTGACGAATGTCTGCACGCACCGCTAAGAGAGCGAAGTTGCGTTCGGTCCACAGCTTCCTGAGGCAGTGTGGTGCCTGATACTGTGCCTACAGCAGGGGAGCCCTATGGCCCACCTCTTATCCTCGCTCGTGCAGCGTCTCTAATGACGCCTAATGTCGGTGAGGGTCATTCTTAATGAGCTTGGAGTTGGGATTACTCAAAGCACGGTACGGTGACAATGGCACCGAGAGCATTTCGCTTCTGGTCGGTATTAGGCCTCCCCTTTGACGTTTGAAGTGCGATATATACGGAACCACAGTCGATATAACGAAGTCTTCTTTTATGTTGCGTACCAGCTAATAATTTGATGGTAGTTGAAGAGTCGTTGTGTTCGTTTTGTCTGCCACCTGCTAAAAATGGAGAGGGACGGGCTTCGTAAACTACCAGCTGACAACCAATGCTGTCACTGATGGGTTCGAATATTCATTTGCCTGTGCCCAGCAGGCAATACAAATTAGCGATTGCCTTCGTGATGCAGTCGGCCAATGCATCTGTTGCGAATGTGGGACTCCCTGTGCAGGCTCTTCCCGGGCAGATCCTACAAAAAATATGGCGGTAGCATGGGGAGTGTTCGCCGTTCTGCAAGATTAACGCTGACCGGCACCTGGCTGACGGGCATGGTACGCATATAAGCAGATCCTCTGGTCTAGTGACACGCCCCCAGGGCACGGGCTCGACTTGTGTTACCGGAGCAGTGATCTGCTCACCTGACCCGGGAAATCGGGACAGCGTCGCCGTGTGCACAAGTGCTGCCGCCGAAAACTTAAGAGCAAGTGCATGAATAAGAATACCGTAAAGGTGCCCTCAAATGGAACGTTTGTTGTACATGCAACGTGTGCGCGTTTGTGTGAATGTGTGCACTGTATACTTCCTAAATTGGATACTTAAAATGCTTCATCGAACAGGTCATGGAAATTATATATTAGATCAGGTAGTGTTCGGGGCGAGCTAGACGACAAAAGTGAATTGTTATGAACCAGTGTGCCAGCGTGACATAAATGTCAGAGCTATTATTCCATTTTATTTGTGGGCGAAGCCCAGGCATCCCAGCTTTTATACCCCATTGTAACATTATCAGTCACCAAAGAGCGCTGTACGTGGATACAAAATGGAGCATAGTAGCTGCAGGCATTGCAGATGTAGCACCAACGTCAACTCCCGCAGCACCAACTGTCTACAAATTTGCATTGTTTTTCCCCAAAACTCAATCCCATTTGTTTAGTTAGGCAACACCAATTATACAGTTTGCAACAGGAACTCCCTTGCTAATCTTCCGCCTATGGCCCTACGGTGTGGCATAGTTCAGTGTAGGCAGTGCAGACACTCGGTAGGCCACTAACCCCCAGTGCAGTGATCATGGGTCCGATAATGAACCAGACGTGCAGTAGGTACGCGTAACCCTTCCAGCAGTACCAGGGCAGTGCACGCTCGGTCATTACCGACCAGACGACCACGAACGCAGCCGGAAGACCTGCAGCAACGCCAATCAGGTGATGATTACTGTCGGCAGACCTGCAGCAATGCCAATCAGGTGATGATTACTGCCGGCAGACATGCGGCAGCGCCAATCAGGTGATTATTACTGCCGGCAGACCTGCAGCAATGCCAATCAGGTGATGATTACTGCCGGCAGACATGCGGCAGCGCCAATCAGGTGATGATTACTGCCGGCAGACCTTCGGCAGCGCCAATCAGGTGATGATTACTGCCGGCAGACCTACGGCAACGCCAAGCAGGTAATGATTACTGCCGGCAGACCTGCGGCAACGCCAATCAGGTGATGATTACTGCCGGCAGACCTGCGGCAACGCCAATCAGGTGATGATTACTGCCGGCAGACCAGGTAATGATTACTGCCGGCAGACCTGCGGAAACGCCAATCAGGTGATGATTACTGCCGGCAGACCTGCGGCAACGCCAATCAGGTGATGATTACTGCCGGCAGACCTGCGGCAGCGCCAATCAGGTGATGATTACTGCCGGCAGACCTGCGGCGGCGCCAGTCAGGTGATGATTACTGCCGGCAGACCTGCAGCAATGCCAATCAGGTGATGATTACTGCCGGCAGACATGCGGCAGCGCCAATCAGGCGATGATTACTGCCGGCAGACCTGCGGCAACGCCAATCAGGTGATGATTACTGCCGGCAGACCTGCGGCAACGCCAATCAGGTGATGATTACTGCCGGCAGACATGCGGCAGCGCCAATCAGGCGATGATTACTGCCGGCAGACCTTCGGCAGCGCCAATCAGGTGATGATTACTGCCGGCAGACCTGCGGCAACGCCAATCAGGTGATGATTACTGCCGGCAGACCTTCGGCAGCGCCAATCAGGTGATGATTACTGCCGGCAGACCTGCGGCAACGCCAATCAGGTGATGATTACTGTCGGCAGACCTACGGCAACGCCAAGCAGGTAATGATTACTGCCGGCAAACCTATGGCAACGCCAATCAGGTGATGATTACTGCCGGCAGACCTGCGGCAACGCCAATCAGGTGATGATTACTGCCGGCAGACCTGCGGCAGCGCCAATCAGGTGATGATTACTGCCGGCAGACCTTCGGCAGCGCGAACCATGGACAAATGCTGAACGAACACAATGGCTTGATACATTTTAGGGGCCCGGTGGCAGCAACAATCGGGCGTGAAACACGTTTGGAAAATAGAACATCATGAAGTCAGCAGTAACGATCTGGTGCATTCAGCAAAACAATTCCACAATTACCTCCTCTCGCCACTCTGGCATTGTGACGTCTCAGTTCAAACAATATGTATGTACCATGCACCGTGGCCGATTGCAGATGCAAAAGAAACCCACTGTTATAATAATGTTCCACGCCGATACTATGTTATACTAGTACACTATATAACACGTGCGGACAACTCACCCCAGCCGACCAAATGGAGGAACTTGAAGGGTGCCGTGGAGTCGAATATGGAGATGGTGATGCGCGAGTGCAGGAAGAAGCCCTCGTTCCACATCCACATGACAGAGGACAAACGACCGTACATTTGTAGCGCGATGATGCCCTTGCACAGCCACTCCTGTCGAGAACACAGCTCAAGTTATCGTCGATTTGTTACCGTAGCATTGCACAGTTCGTGTGGTTATCGCACATTCACACGTCACAGACATCAAAGGGATACGGTGAAAATTAAAAGTGATGAAATTAAAATATTTGGAGATATAAATGAATTAGCTCATCATGCATCTCATCAGCTCACAATTGGTATCTGATTCATAGGACTAGTGCATGGCAATAGTATAATATCTTCTACCATGGCTCCTGTCCGATCTTTTTTGCTCACAAGCAGCCTAAAAAACTTGTCAAGTGTTTCGGAATCTCTCGGAACCAGTGACAGTGACTTCAGTTTCATGACCGAAGCACACATCTTCCTGCGCTTTGCTGTAAAGCAGTTGTCCCCTACCTAGCTCTGTGTTTAATTTCGTCACGATAAATGTTCGTGCGTCGCGTGTCGCATGTCCAATGTTCATGCTGACTTCTGAGTGCACAGTCTGTCCATTGAGCAGGTTGTCTTTTTAGTCACAGGCGCTTAGCTGCACCCATACAGTGGTACGTAACATGATTCGGTAGGTCCAGCCACTTTATTTCTCGTTAAAAAAAACATTACGCACGATATCTTACTGAAACATTACGAATGTTTTGACTATAACGGCTTCTAACTCGCAAAAATTTCGGCCCATTTACGTTTTTCTTGCTTTAAACGACGCGCCGGACATTTCTAAGCAGGTACGCAAAAATGGCGTATATCGACCGGTGAAATCTGGAGTTATGTACGAAAAACCGGAGGGGTGGGCGGATTTCGCCCCCCCCTCCAGTGCGCGTGTTAATGGTTCTGTTGAAAGGACCGGACACAATTGTGGTCAATATAAAACATTCATCTGTGGTAATTCTTGAAAACCATGCTGTAGGAAAACAAGCTCAGCCTTTTCTGAACGATTTCCAGTGATTTAAGTTGAGTATTTCGACCAAATGTGGCCTCTGTTGACCACATTATCGGTTAACATGCAAAGGTAAGTTATGTTTCGGTCTCTTCATGACCAGATCTTGCCAACGTTATTGTTAAATCCTAACCTACGTGGATCGGAAATTAGTGAGGGGTACTTTCAACCGCCTGTGTGGCCAATGTGGTCAAAATATACGCTATCGGCAAAACAACCTTCGTCATAATTCTGGATAAATTGGATGCTGCCCTGATCTATTGACAACGGCTGGCCGCCTCTGGTAGCTACGTGAAACGGTTAGTGCTTACCAGACACATGCAGTATGAAATAGGATGCTTCAACTTTAAGAAAAAGAAGCCAGCATTCCAACGGCGGAACTAAAACCTTTCGGTCACACTTTGAAGGTTGAACAGCAATAATTTATATTTATACAAGGCGTGTCGACATAATTTCACACAAGACAACGGAGTTTTTTTCGCACTGCTTCGTGTGGCGAACAGTGTGTGTGTGTGTGGATGCGTACGCGGGTGTGTGTGTGTGTCTGTGTCCGTAAGCGTATGTGTGGACTGGTGTGTGTGTGTGTGTGTGTGTGTGTGTGTATGTATGTGTGTGTGTTTGTGTGTTTGTGTGTGTGTCTGTTCACGTCTGTATGCACGACAGCATGTGACGCCGCGGCGGTAATTATCTTCCCGGCGGCACGACGCACCATGTGGTGATGCGCACTAAATGCGGACACAATGAGAAATGATCGTGAAGTGGATCGGACTGGGCGGAATAATGGAACACGTCGTTGCCGCGATTGCTATTGGCGGTGACGTGGCGCTACCGTCGCGTGCAGCGTCCCAATAACACGCTCCGACTGCAATGCTTCCCTGCGCCACATATCCGTTTTCATTATCACCGGTAGGTATGGCACTGAACTGCATGCGCGCACCCGATAGTTGAGAAATGGTTCTAGTTCAGCGGAGCGCACCCTTCCGCCCGTCACGAATTTATCCTGCTTGTATCATGCAATTCTCGTGAATTCGCTACAATGCACTGTGCGTCTCAATGAATGAAGTGCCACATTTTAGCAAAATGACTACCTTTTTCGGAAAAAATATGGCATGGTGTTTTTGTTTTCCACGGTCGTCGGCAACGTCACCTCGGATTTTTCCTCTCACATTTCCTCTGTGCCTTCCTAATCGGTTTATTCGCCTATTCATTACCATATTTGCGCTCTGTGGCAATCCAGACGAATGGCAATGGTTGTGTCGATCTCAGTCCGATCCGTACAATTTACATACCAAATCCTCCTCATGCACCACTCATTACCTACATGTTCTTCCAATTCTAGTCGAATCTAATCTATGTTGTTTTGGCAAGGGATCTAGGCATTGCTAAAATCAACCAGCGTATCATTCTCGCACGCAGTGAACTTAATGGTGAAGTCGTGATTTATTTATGTGATGCGACAGGTAAATTTGGCGCACGAGGTCATGGTATTGTGCGTGAGCGGCTACGTCTTCTGAACAGTGCCCAGACGAACACGAGTAAGAAGCGTGTCGACCCTTGATCGCATGGGTGTGGACTGTACAGCACTGAAGGTGACGAGCTCGTGTTCACCACGTCAGGGCTGTGAGGTCCCTGCAGACGTGACGTCA
The DNA here is from genome assembly GCA_034440615.1 of Ashinkailepas kermadecensis. Taxonomy (NCBI): domain Eukaryota; kingdom Metazoa; phylum Arthropoda; class Thecostraca; family Neolepadidae; genus Ashinkailepas; species Ashinkailepas kermadecensis. Next base: position 205,720 of record JAOTOM010004582.1, read on the forward strand.
CTGAAGGTCGCGAGCTCGTGTCCACCAAACAAAGTTCAACCAGTCGTCACGCTTTAACGGATAAAGATATTTGAATGGAGCTTTCAGCGTTTGCTTATCTCTAGGGATGCAGTGAAACGCGCCAGAGGAATTAGTTTTTTTCGTTTTTGATGGCGTAGTAAATTTGCATATTTGCCCATACGGGATAAAACCGAAGAGGCTTGTAAAGTAAGCATTTCTTATGCGGGCAAGTTGACTTCATGCAACGTGTTGCGATCCGCTGTACACACTATGAAAAGAAAGATGAAGAAAATCGAAGACTCAAAATTTTGACGATTTCCAAAACAACTTAAAATGTTGATTTTTGAGTGGACAGAACATGTATGGTCATGGTCGATTTCGCCTTCTTTTTCTGATTCCAACTAATTTTTGTTTTTAAAATCCACAAAATGAACTCTCTAGAGCCAAAAACATGTCAGTCATGATCACATAGACCCCTAATGAAGTCACCTTTGGGGGATACCATTTTGAGAGTAGTTTCGGACCCTACTCGTCGAACGCTTTCCGATGACTCTTCTTTCGTTTTCGTGCGACGCTTAGTTTGGAGATTAGAGGGGGGCATTTATCGACCCCCCACCCCCGATACGGGGTGTGAAGATCTGACCGGAAAAAACTCTTCCGACTTTGCAGCTTTTCGCGTTCTAATATCCCCACTCAGTCAGATGTGTTCCTTAAATTTATATTTGTTTTCCATTTTATTCAGACATTCCTCGTGAGGTGATCTTTCCTACAGACTCGACGTACACTGAGTGACATCATCGGCGCCTCTGGCTTGATACTGGAGGATCCAGTCGACTTCCAGAGGGTGGTGGAAGGGGCAAGTAGTAAACGTAGACTGGCGGCTCAGGTCGATGCAGGAGTAATAAAGGGACAATGCAAATTTAACCATGTACATCTCTGTTTCGCAGCATGCGTCACTATCAATCGATTAACTGCGTGGAGATTGCACGATTGTGATGAAGTGGTGTTTGGACAGTGATTTCAGAGCACTGACTAGCTTTATATCAATCCAAATCGACACTGCCGAGGATGGGTTATGGAAATGCGATCATCGCAAAATATGAATTAAGATACAAAATGCGTTGCCTGGTATCGTCCCATTATCGCAACATCAACTTGCCATAATTATCCCATTGGACGATCACTGCTCGTATCAAGTTATTTGAATTAATGGAAGCAAAATACATTTCAGGTTCGAATTTTCTTGGTTTTATGATACCGCTCTCTCCCACCAAATGATCGCGGATCAGCCAAAATGTCACGCAATTATCCTACATTTAACTTGGAAGCGTCGAAGTTACGAGAAAAACGACCATCTGATCACTGAGAGAAGATCACTGCACTATCGGCTCATTGATATTGGGATTGATAATGCTAGGAAGCTGTCAGACGTTTTACACTAGGGTGATTATCAAAGCCAGTGACCAAAACTAGGCTACTGATGCTTGTGAGCACTCCTAGCCTTGTTTGCTATTTGGTTTCAGAAGCAGGGTTGCTGAGCCCTGTGCGCTGTAAAGCTCACTTGAGTGAGCTAGAGAACCATTAGCCTTTCAATGCTCCTCATTTGATAGCCGACATTCCTTGGTACACGTTTTGGTGAGTATGTTCGAGTGGCCTAATGACCTGACGTTTCCTGGACGGTGCCGATGTCGAATTTGCAAACCCGGATACACACGTGTTTGGAGCTACTGGTGGGTACGCCGCTAGTACTTCGAATAGCATTGCTTGATGATAACACGCATGGAAAACAATCCGCTTAATAATAATACCCTGGGAAGCAATCTACTTAATGATAATACGCCTAGGAAGCAATCCGTTTAATGATAATAAGCCTGGGAAAGAGTCCGCGCAACCTGCTGGCCGGGAAATGCATTTTCATGGCCATGGTGTTGAAAGACTTGGGTTCGCTCTTCGATAGCTATGAGAACATAGGGGGTGTACGTGTAGGATTAACACGGAAAGAGGTAACGTACAGATCGCAGCCGGATCCGTCTTACCTAATCCCTTGACGAACACGCAGAGGTGAACGGCATCGCCAAATTATTCCAAGAAGCTAAGCATGTAATAGTTCCGACTCTTAAGGTGAAAATAAGGACGTACTTCATGTGACTTGATATTAAGACGGGGAAATATGTGGAAACCGTAGCTAGAAAGCATTAGAGATCGAATCATGGTAAAGCCGGACGCAACTAGCATACAATTATCTCAGGGCGTGCTAAGCTCGCTATCACACGATCTAAATCGTTCCCTGCAGCATCATTTTGAAAGCGAATTATTTCAATCATACATTCAAAGAAAATCTAGTTGGTGTCGGGAGATATCCAGATGAATATTTGGCTTCAGTATAGACATTAGAATGGAAATAAAAGACCGCATTTTTGCATTCAATTTCAACCTGATTATAGTATCCTGCTTGAATGCATCAAACATAAATGCCATTATTAGCAGATACAAGACCGAGTTTAACCTTAATTGAACATGCCTTTAAATGGCAATTACCCTTCTCACTAATCTCCTGTTCAAACAAACGTCAGCTTTTCTATTGCTTTCAAGTTAATTACAATGAAATAAGTTATAAAATGGATCAATGCTGCTTTGCAAAAGCCATGTACACCAGCAATTCATTCATATCTTTTAAGTGAAGGAGAATATCTTCTCATTCCTGGTGTTGCTTTAATTATGGTATGGCAAGCAGATCAGGTGCTCACTAGTTGCATTCCATTGCCATCAGATTCGAAACGTGGATCATTTGTGCTTCACTGCATTGGGTGTATTGAGGCAATTAATTCATTATTGCTGTTGATTCAATATTAGTGCTGAACGCCCCATAGTGTTACACAAACAGCTACATTGCTGCAGGTATTCTCATATTGATCCACCCGTTATCATACCATTGCTCTTGTTACAGGTCACTTCAACGCAGCAGCTCAGCTCAACGAACATACATCCAACACAAAGAGAAGCACTCATGTGCGGTCATGATATATGCACCGAATTGAAGTGCAGCGAGATGAACAGCCAGTGAGATGAACAGTGCAGTGAGATGAACAGCCAAACTCGCAGGGGGTAAAAGGAGAATGCGGCTTATTTGGATGACCTGTGGCTCTGGCCTCTGGATTAAATGTCAGTACATACACTGTTTTTCTTATCGTTACTTCCGATGGCTCTGTATTCGATTCGGTGCTGATTTAGGTAGTGCTATAAGCCACTGCTACAGTATCTGGTACTGGTTTAGCTGGTGGTTGGTTGGTTATTGGTTTTACGACACGTCGACCGTTGAGTCATATAGCGTCGCCAATTTCTCTCACGCCGATTGGTCGCGGGCGAAGAGTAGCGACAGGTGAGACTCGAACCCACAATATTTCGATTGTGAGACGAGCATCTTACCCCCAGACCACTCGTCCCCGGTGTAGCTGGTGCATAGAGGTATCATGGTATCAGTGGTATAGATGCTCAACTGTTTGTTATCTGTGGTCACACTTTCTGCCTGTTTGTCAGTGCTGCAACCGTGATTGAATATTCCGAGGCATGGTAGTATGGCATTCCAATAATAACATCTCAGTATGGCAGACATCCAAGTAACGAGACAACAATCGCTACTGTTCTTGGCGGGCTCTACACATCGTGTTTTGTGGTTGCACCCACCCTGACCGCTCTCCACCGACCTCGCCACCCGGATTCATTCCTCACTGCGGTATGTAGCTCCAGCGTCTCCAGCATCTCCTGACTGTTGTATGTAACTCCATCATTTCCTGACTGCTGTATGTAGCTCCAGCAGCTCCAGCAGCCCCTGACTGTGGTATGTAGCTCCAGCATCTCCAGCATCTCCTGACTGTTGTATGTAACTCCATCATCTCCTGACTGCGGTATGTAGCTCCAGCGTCTCCAGCATCTCCTGACTGTGGTATGTAGCTCCAGCAGCTCCAGCAGCCCCTGACTGTGGTATGTAGCTCCAGCATCTCCAGCATCTCCTGACTGTTGTATGTAACTCCATCATCTCCTGACTGCGGTATGTAGCTCCAGCGTCTCCAGCATCTCCTGACTGTGGTATGTAGCTCCAGCATCTCATGTATGTGGTATGTAGCTCCAGCATCTCCAGCATCTCCTGACTGTTGCATGTAACTCCATCATTTCCTGACTGCTGTATGTAGCTCCAGCAGCTCCAGCAGCTCCTGACTGTGGTATGTAGCTCCAGCATCTCTAGCATCTCATGTATGTGGTATGTAGCTCCAGCATCTCCAGTATCTCTTGACTGTGGTATGTAGCTCCAGCAGCTCCAGCAGCTCCTGACTGCGGTATGTAGCTCCAGCATCTCTAGCATCTCATGTATGTGGTATGTAGCTCCAGCATCTCCAGCATCTCTTGACTGTGGTATATAGCTTCAGCATCTCCAGCAGCTCCTGACTGTGGTATGTAGCTCCAGCATCTCATGTATGTGGTATGTAGCTCCAGCATCTCATGTATGTGGTATGTAGCTCCAACATCTCCAGGATCTCCTGACTGTGATATGTAGTTCCAACATCTCCAGCATCTCCTGACTGTTGTAATGTAGCTCCAGCATCTCCTGACTGTGGTATGTAGCTCCAGCATCTCCAGCATCTCTTGACTGTGGTATGTAGCTCCAGCATCTCCAGCATCTCCAGCATCTCCAGCAGCTCCTGACTGTGGTATGTAGCTCCAGCATCTCATGTATGTGGTATGTAGCTCCAACATCTCCAGGATCTCCTGACTGTGATATGTAGTTCCAACATCTCCAGCATCTCCTGACTGTTGTAATGCAGCTCCAGCATCTCCTGACTGTGGTATGTAGCTCCAGCATCTCCTGACTGTTGTATTAAGCTCCAGCATCTCCAGCATCTCCAGCATCTCCTGACTGTGGTATGAAGCTCCAGCATCTCCACCTTGTGTAATATCTGCCCTCATGCGTCATCATAGCGAAATGAGGTTAAGAGTCATAACATGGAAGAAATAGTGCAGTGAAGTGTGCTGTACGTTATCCACAGCAGACGTACTGCAGTGTGCTGTACGTTGTCCACAGCAGACGTACTGCAGTGTGATGTGCGCTGTCTACAACAGACGTACTGAAGTGTGCTGTACGCTGTCCACAGCAGACGTACTGCAGTGTGCTGTACGCTCTCCACAGCAGACGTACTGCAGTGTGCTGTACGCTGTCCACAGCAGATGTACTGCAGTGTGCTGTACGCTGTCCACAGCAGACGTACTGCAGTGTACTATACGCTGTCCACAGCAGATGTACTGCAGTGTGCTGTACGATGTCCACAGCAGACGTACTGCAGTGTGCTGTACGCTGTCCACAGCAGATGTACTGCAGTGTTCTGTACGATGTCCACAGCAGATGTACTGCAGTGTGCTGTACGCTGTCCACAGCAGATGTACTGCAGCGTGTCGTACGCTGTCCAGACTGCACCAGACTGACCAGTCATGCGGCCGGTGATTGAACGAACGGGTGACAGGACGGAAGCACTGCCCGTAATGCTTTGAATCATTATTACGTCACTACTGGGCCAACAACTTGTGCCCGTGTGCCGAACGCGTCTATGTACGAACCCACTCGCCTGTCGTATGTGACCACACGTGTGTGCAAAGGACAAGCGATTGATTTACTATCGCTTTATGAAATACTCTATGAAACTGTTTATGCATGCATGTGTGGATGGCATCAGCGTAACGATGCTCCAGCACTTTCTCGTCGCCTTGGGTTACGTATGGCTAGAAATGGTAATTAGCAACATGGAACCGGGCACACTGTCAGTTAACTGGAGGTATGCGATTGTGACGCCAATGCCCGGAGGTCCGGTGACAAAAGAACCCTTTGAAGCGCGCCAGATATTAATCTTACCGGCGATAACGAAGGTGGCTGAGCTTGCGGCGCACCGGTAGTTTGTGTCCAATTTGGAAACCAACCGCTGGATATCCGACACCCAGCACGTGTACCGGAAACACGGCCCCACCGAGACGGCACTACATGCAATTACGGTCAAAATACTGTGTGCCATAGTTGTGCCGGAAACACCTTGACGTGCCGATCCTAGTATTACGAGATCTTTCACAAGGTCTTTACAGAATTTCACACGAAAATGAATTATAGAAAACTGTGCGGTATTGACAGGCATTGGTTTATAACCTACGTTTCCGGCCACACGTCAGAGGTTATAATGGGAAAAAAACGACGGCAAACCTACTCGATCGAGATCCGTCAAAGAGATCCGATCGAGATCGAGATCCGTCAAAGAGACCCGATCGAGATCCGTCAACACACCAATTGTGTTGTTTTCTTCAGTGGGTCCCTAACCTGTGTCTTATGCATACTGTTCGCGAACACCCCGGTCTGTGTATGTCATAAGACGCAACGGCATTCAAGTTTGCAGACGACACACAAGTATTGATTATACGGGGAACAAGAAAGGCATCTCATATTTTGTTCCGGAAATGGAAATCACGTTGCATTCCAATCATCAATGCTTTTGCGATAATAACCTGACGACCAACACCTATAAAACGAAAACGGTTGTGTTCGGCACCGCAGCCATGTTGCGCGGCATGTGTGACGTGGCACTTCGGTTCCGTGGTGCCGCCGTTACCGCGGCATGTGTGACGTGGCACTTCGGTTCCGTGGTGCCGCCGTGACCGCGGCATGTGTGACGTGGCACTTCGGTCCTGTGGTGCCGCAGTGACCGCGGCATGTGTGACGTGGCACTTCGGTTCCGTGGTGCCGCCGTGACCGCGGCATGTGTGACGTGCACTTCGGTCCTGTGGTGCCGCCGTTACCGCGGCATGTGTGACGTGCACTTCGGTTCCGTGGTGCCGCCGTGACTGATTCCACAGCTGCAGAAAAGTCTTGATTCGGCAATGGATCGCCACTTGACTACTGCAATCGCGTTGATCCTCCAGTGAGCGGGTGTACGGGCACCCCGTTGATCCTACAGTGAGCGGGTGTACGGGCACCCCGTTGATCCTACAGTGAGCGGGTGTACGGGGACCCCGTTGATCCTCCAGTGAGCGGGTGTACGGGCACCCCGTTGATCCCACAGTGAGCGGGTGTACGGGGACCCCGTTGATCCTCCAGTGAGCGGGTGTACGGGCACCCCGTTGATCCTCCAGTGAGCGGGTGTACGGGGACCCCGTACTGGCTCTGAGCCACGCCAGACCTGCTATACCTTCGTGTGCTCTGAGAGACGTTGTCCAGGCGCTGGTCGTATCGATAGTTCGTTACTGTACATCAGAGTGCGGCTCATGTGGAGTCACCCAGCTGCATCGTATTCCGAAGGTACAAAGTGGTGCGCCCGCCTAGTCAGGGGACGGATAGATGTCTAGCATCCCGTGATTGCTTGATTATCCATGGCCGAGCTGCACCTAAATGCAGTCCTGTAGCGCTAACATGCAAATTGAGAAGGAAAAAAATCGTCGTCACTACTTGATATTCATGACATAGATCTGTATATGCATCTGAAGCATCTTCATCTGCATTCTAAAAGGGATTCATTGCCGCATTCCCGTTTGCAGACAACGTCCCACAGGGATTCAATGTGTAATGCAGGATTTCAAGTGCTAACTTTTCCATTCTGAGCCAGATCTGTTCTTTTCATTTTGAGATTTACAAACTTTCATCACAATATTTCTCCTGAAGCACATCTGCAGCATCTGTGTGATGAAAGGAGTTCGTGGCGGCATTCCCGCCCGTCGAGAGGCTAACCATAGATCTTGCACCACAGCCGGCACTCGGCACCCGTTCCGGATGACAAGCGAGTACAGTCGTTTGTTTGCATCCCGGCATTTCGAGTTCAGACCCAGGAAGGGGCGAACATTTTTACTTCTGCTTTTAGTAATGCAATTCGGTTACTATATCGCATTCAAGATCACTAGCTCTTCATGCATGCTTGAAGGCGCCGGGCTCCCTAAACACTGAAGGCAATGCACCTGCGCCAGGACCGATTACTGATAGGCGGAGATTCGACTTCACCCGTCCTTCTAACGCTTGCCCACGCTCGTCCGGTGCCACCACGGGCGCCTTATGCTGGCATTAACCGTCTGACTGCCATGCTACTCTGCGGCACATAGCCCCAGATTGCCGGCACCCGGGGTCGGCAGGCATCGCTGGCAGGAGTTGTTGGACTGTCAGCGGCAGGCTTACTCCTCTTGCGCTGTGTGGCGCACATGCGGCGGGGTGGTCGGCAGACATAGGCAGGATGTAGGTGGGGTGACGGCCGCGGCATGCCCACACCTGCCTGCCTACTCCTCTTGCGCTGTGTGGCGCACATGCGGCGGGGTGGTCGGCAGACATAGGCAGGATGTAGGTGGGGTGACGGCCGCGGCATGCCCACACCTGCCTGCCTACTGAGTGACCAACACGAATATACTTACTTGCTCAGTCGCATGAGACCGGCCATGCTGTCTACCATGTGTTTTGTCAGTAGTGTGCAATTGCCACCACTTTTCTTTTTCGCTAAGATGAATTTGAGCTTGCGCATGTCAATTTACTTCATGTATTTTTTTGGTTAAATAGGCGATTGCCAAAGTTGTGGCTTAGATTCTGATAAATGTAGTCATTGATATTTACGGACCAACGGTCTGGGGTTAAAAAAAGGAATTTCACGGACTGTGCACAAGCATGACAGTATCGAATGTGCCGATGATATTCCTTTGCAAGTGACGACTGAGCAGCGTTGCAAATGCTGAAGAGGTTTCGAATCCGCAGGACATGCGCAATACATTAGCTGGCTTTGAAATCAATCACTGGGCTGCAGGGATGCAACATAAGTGACATAAAAGCCTTGCAGAACAGTGTCGCCTGTTCTACTGAAAGTGCGCTCGGTAAGGTACGGATGCGGTACACTTAGCCGTCCAGAGTCAGTCTAGCTCAACGTTAATCCTGACGCTTCACCAAATTCGTTCAGCATTGCAAAGGCCTGTGTGGCAGATCGACCATCTTTTACGAAAATAATGGTATCATCTGGATACTGCGGTATTATTATATCTACTCCATTTATTATGATCCCTTCAATAAACTTTGATTTTCAAAATTAACATCCGAATATCTCTACCGCAAGCACAAATAGAAGTCCAGAAAATGGACAGCCTTTTCGAATTGCTCCAGTAGGGTAGAACCAGCCAGACGAGTGCCCATTATTTAATATTGCTAATTGTGGCTTGGTATATAAAATATGAATCCAACTAATGAAGTTATTTCCGAAACTAAACGTTTGCAATGATCTCATTAAAAAGTCATGCTCTATCGGGTCAAACGCGGCCGCGAAATCCAGATTTAGTAGAATGCCTGGTAGACCTTGTTTATCACAATAGTAAATGACATCATCTACCAGCCTCCTACCAACCAACCGTTGAACAAACAAAAGTGCGACATGGTGTGGCTAGGACGAAGCAGGAATATAAATGATTTAATTTACGATGCTGTACAAACAACAAAATTCAATATCTAGGGATCTAAATCCCGACTAACGTAGCTTGTATCGAGAAGAATATTAGACCAAGATTGCGGCGAATGAGAGCTGCAATGCATTTATGGAAAGGAAGAGACCTGAGCTTCAAAGGCAGAATAGTATTCAGTAAATATTTGATGGTATCACAGTTCACTTAAGTCGTGGCTGTTATGGGTCTGCCAAATGACGTAACCGAATCAATAGATAGGGAGATTTCTAAGTTTATATGGAGAAATAAACATCCCAAAGTGAGGAAAGATGTCTTATGCCGGTCAATAAAGAAGGATGGCCTTAACCCTCGCACGGCTGTGGGTCTGAGCCACCTTCGCCAGGCTGGGGGGGGGGGGGTAGATACATACCCCCACAGGTATCTCACGAACCAAGCAAGATAGAACGAATCTGAAAATTGCGTCGGATAGCTCGAACAAATTCCAGTCGAAAGTACTTCGGTAGTTTTTACGTTAGGATTTGAACTTAACCCTCGCACAGCTGAGGGGGTTAGATACCTACTCCACCAAAGTTTTCCCGCGACAGCGGGAAAACGGCGCGCGGCAGAACGCTGAAATTTGGCATACCTTGCAATTAGCTATTTTACCATTACAATTAGCCCAAAACTCGAAATTAAAATTTTCAAAATTTTGGATTTTCAAAATTTTGGATTTTTTAAATTTTGGGATTTTGAATTTTGTCTTTTTGAAATAGGTATACGAACCAAAAATATGACGTTCTAAGTCAACTTAGCATTATACAAAAGTCCATAGTTTGTCTGCAATGTTGATGTTAGTTTAGATAAAACTACAAAGTGCAAAAAATGACGTCATCAAAAAATCAAAATTCAAATATTCTGAAATTGTACGTTTTTGCGCTCAGTCAAGATAAGTAAACCCTTAAAGTATCATTGTAATATCTTTATTATTGAAGGCGTGGCGACTGCTTAAATATTTTTGGAGGTGACCTCACTTGACCCGCGATAACTCGGTGACCTTTGATGACCCGACCAGATTTATTTTTTAGAACATGTAAAAATAGCTACTGGTAAGGTATACCAAATTTCAGCCCGCTACCGCGCGCCATTTTCCCACTGTCGCGGGAAAACCTTAGGGGGGGGTAGATATCTACCCCCCCCCCCCCAGCCGTGCGAGGGTTAAGCTATGAACATGACCAGATACATGGGAGCCCTGCATGGGAGCCCTAGACGACAGTAAACCAATTCGGAAACACATGCTTCGAGGTAGATTAGGACGTTTCAAATTACAAGAAATATTGCGAACGAGTGCTGATAAGGACCCATTTCTAAACATATGTGTACCAAATTTTTATGAATATGTCATTGATGCAAAATGCAAAAAAAAATTCTGCAAAATGCAAAATTAACGCAGTTAAACACTAACGATGTCACATCAGTAAGTACTCAATTCCTATGGTACGATAAGTACATTAAAATAGATCAACGACCAATATTTGTGCCATCACTCTATGAGAATGGTATCAAATTTATAGAGGATTTGTTCGAACATGGCAACAGCGTAAAACATAGCATTTTAGCGGCCAGATGTCCAAACATTGAAGTGCCAAAATATACATTCTTTGTGCCTTTTGCATGCTATTCCCCGCGAATGGAAAGGATTGTTGAGATTGCATAATTATTACTCATTGTCTCCCACGACGAGGAATAAAAACATGTCATTCGTTAGACATGACGGAATAGAAATAGAAGCAAAAGAAATGACATGTTCCCTCATGTATGGAATCCTCCTGTCGAAAACAGGAAAACCACCATGTGAAATAAAATGGGAGAGATAAAATTTTAATTTCAGGAGGCAAAAATGGGAGAAAATCTATGCTCTCCCGTATAAATGTACAAAATTGTAGTGAGATTGCATGCGAGGTGGCACTGGCACTGGCCCCACGCGGTGGCACTGGCCACCGCGTGGCTCCTCGGGCTCAACATCGCCCCGCTCGTGATGAAAGCCGTCGTGAAAGCAGTGCTGCTCCGCGACCGGGACGTGTCCCGCGGCGTGTTGCCCTACGTAGATGATCTGCTGGTGGACGAGAGCGTCGTCAGTGCAGACTACGTAGTGGCGCATTTCGCGAGGTACGGCCTGGCGTGCAAGCCACCGGAGCGTGCGGCTGCCGGGACGCGCCTTCTCGGGCTCCGCGTGAGCCCGAATCAAGAGGGCTCGCTCCACTGGCGGCGCGACAATCCGGTGGCGGCCCCGCCGGCGGTGCTCACTCGTCGGGCAGTGTTCGCCTGGTGCGGCCGACTGGTGTCGCATGTGCCCGTGGCCGGCTGGCTCAGGCCGGCGGCCGCGTGGCTCAAGCGACGCGCCAACACCTTGTCGACCGGGTGGGACGACCCGATTGGGGACGAGGCGTTGCGCGGCCAGGTCGACCAGGTGGCGGCTCGGCTGAGCGAGGCTGACCCGGCCCAAGGCCCCTGGTGTATGGACGGAGACAAGTTGGTCGTCTGGACGGACGCCAGCTCGCTCGCGGCGGGCGTGGTGGTGGCCAACGCGGACGGCGGCGTCGTGGAAGACGCGAGATGGCTGAGACCGGAGTCGCAGGCCGCTATGCACATTAACATGGTGGAGCTCGACGCGGCGCTTAGCGGTATCAATCTTGCTGTGGCATGGGGGTCAGTACCGTCGATCTCCGCACTGACTCTGCCACCGTGCACAAATGGATTGATGACGAGCTGAGTGGCCGCTCGCGCTTGCGCACTAAGGCACACGGGGAGATGTTAATTCGCAGACGGATCGACGTCATCCGGCAGCTGGTAGCGGAATTCCAGCTGTCCATGACGATCGGTCTTGTGCGATCCGCCGACAACCCGGCGGACATCCTCACCCGTGTGCCGAAAGAGTGGCTGCGTGACTCGGCCTCGGCCGACGAGGATGGCGACGATGCGCCGGCCGTGGTGGCCGCCATTGACCCACGGCCCGACGCGAAGCCCGCGTGGATCAGGGCGGTCCACGAGGGCTGCGGACATCAAGGGGTGCGGCGTACCCTGTGGCACGCGCGGCGGCTGTGCCGTGAAACGCGGGTGTCGCGGCCAGCGGTACGGGCGGTGGTTCGGGCCTGCAACGTGTGTGCCAATCGATTGACCCGGCGCCGGTCCGATGGGACCATGGGCACCTGAGCGTGCCGGACTGTTGGCGGCGCCTGGCCATCGACGTGGTACACTACCGGGACGTGGCGTACATGTCGGTGATCGACTGTGGACCATCACGTTTCGGGCTGTGGCGCAAGTTGCGCAACGTGACAGCGGGCGAGATCGCGGAGCATCTCCACACGATGTTTCTGGAGCGCGGCGCGCCCGATGAAATATTGTTGGATAATGCTATCGCGTTTCGTAGCCGGCGCATGGCGGCACTCGCAGCGCAGTGGGGCCTGCAGCTGCGATTCCGGGCGGTGTATGAGGCGGGCGGGAACGGCATCGTTGAGTGCCACCACCGGACGGTGAAGGTGATGACAGCTCGACAGGCCTGCTCCATTGAGGAGGCGGTGCATCGGTACAACACGACACCATTGGACGCCGCGAACGCCGCCACCGCCCCCGCCGCCCGCCTGTACGCATATCCGGGTCGTGAGCTGCCGATTAACACCACCGTCCGGCCCGACGCGATGCGTACCGAGCTGGTCGACGCCCCGCTCCAGCGTGGAGATCTGGTGTGGCTGCGACGGCGCGGCGCGCCCACGCGTTGCACGGAGCGGTCGCGCGAGGGCATCGTGACGCGGCTGCTGCCGGTCCCCCTGATCGAGGTGGATGGTCGCCCCTGGCACGTCCGCTGTGTGCGGCGGCGCGTGGACGACGGTGTTCGCGCCGCGGCGGAGGACGCCGGGGACGACGACGACGATGACGGCGACAGTGACTACGACGACTGCGGCGCTACGGAGTGGGACAGGCCCCTGCCCCGTCCGCCGCCGCCCCGGTCGGCTGTCCGCGCAGTGATGTGGCCCGGCGATCCACAGGGGGTGGCGACGCCTGGCCCGTCGGGCGACGTCCCGCCTCCGCGAGCGGAGCGACCGGCCCCGGTGCGCCCGCCTGACGCCCCCGCCGACGAACCGGCCGACGACTCGCTGGACGACCTGGACCTGACGGTGACTGATCCGTGCGACGCGACGTATGCGCCGGACGAAACGCTAGACATAAATTTGGACGGGTGGCGGGCTGCGCCCCGCCGGAGCGCACGACTGTGTGGTACGGATGGCGTGTCGAGTGATGTGGGCGAATGATGTTTGAGATCATGGGGGTGGTGTAGTGAGATTGTATGCGAGGTGGTACTGGCACTGGCCCCACGCGGTGGCACTGGCCACCGCGTGGGGGATGTCGGCAGGTGAGTCAGCCAGTACGGCGACCTCGTGACCGGGACGGGCCGGCCGGATACGTGGCGTGGTGGGGCGTGTACGGGATGGGCCAATCAGCGATCGGGGGTGTCGGAAACGCGGGAACGGTGTCGAGTTGAGCTGGGAGGGTGTGGGCTGTGCCGGGGCAGTCTGGTTACCGCCGAGCCCTGCGCAATACACGGTCCTGGCATCAAAGTTTCTTTTCGTGAACTACAAAAATCAAGGAACAAAATATACAGTTTCAGATAATAAATCGATTTGTTAGCACGCACAAAAAAAAATCATACACGACCAAACAATTAGTGATTCACCAGACTGCACATTTTGTTCACACATCGATACGATCACACATTTCATAGCGGAATACAGAACGGTGTCGCAGTTTTTGAAGGTACTGATGCACAAACTGCGTCTACACAACGGAACGAGCCCGAATGTATGGATAGAGTACATACTGTTTGGATGCATAAGTGCAAATGACATTGTCAACTTTGTGCTGTTGCTCACGAAGCAGTACATAATAGGTAGGAAAATACGGGGAAACGGAAGAGTGTCACTGGCGGAATTTATGGGAAAGATCAGGACAATGCGTGAAATCGAAAAATGTACTGCATTCAAGAACGAAGCAACGCAAAAGTTTACGGATAGATGGCAACCGCTTGTGCAAAATGTATATTTCGATAGATTAGTGTACTCACCTGTGTGTGTGTGTGTGTGTGTGTGAGTGTGTGTGTGTGGGGGGGGGGGTCTGTGTGCTTGTAGGTGTGTATGTGTGTGTAAGTTTACTGTGTGATGATATACGGAAATAAAGCGCCGGTGCAATCCGGACAAAGGTGAAAAAGTAATTAAAAACGAGTCGGTCTAGCTGACGCACATAGTGAGGAACATTTGATGCAGCGCACGAGCAAAGACAAGTTTTGTAGCATACAGTTTGTATTGATATGCGCCAAGCTTAAAGTCCCTGTGAGCTGGAGGGATGACTTTGACGTAATGAAGCTGTGCAGCATGCACTGATCATGTTAGTGATATGTTAACCCTTCAAGTGATGGGCCCGGCTGGTGTCAATCTAATCGGCTTCATGGTGTCCGGACTAGCCACCGAATGCGCAGCCCTATCGCAGTCAACTTTAGCATGCCATCCCACAATTGAATAGTGGATCTTGTGGTGCTAAAGTTTTGGTCATGTGACCCAGGTCGCTCACATGACCCAGGTCATGTGACCCAGGTCGCTCCAGCATAGGCGATGGCAATGTCAGGTTGCCGGATCCAAAAAGGTATCGTTTTGATGGTACTTCCCTGATGGCTGTCAAACATAAGGTGTTACAGGCGGAAACATTATATATATATATTGATGTGTAGGTATTTGAGCAACGAAAAACACAAATAAGATGTTGCGAGCTCAGTTCAAGTCATGCGGTCAATTCAAAGGTGGAAACCCAGTTTCCATGCTATGGTTTTCCCCAAAATAGGAATATATGCAATATAAAAAACAATACCTTCTACACGTTTGGCAAGATCAGGTTTACAGGTCGAGATCAGATCAGGTCACGGAGGTCCGATTCAAAATATAAACCAGTACCCATCTCCGGAGGTCGTAAAAGTTCCTGGAGAGTCACCAACCAGACCTTCATTTTGTCTCCAATTGTAAAATTTACACTAACTCCTTTAACTCCTTGACTGTGAAAAAGACATGAGGTATTGTTTCGTTCGTGATGAACTGGAAAACGTCACCTGTTTTGTTTACCCGTACAATGACGGCTCGGTTGCCGCAGATTGAAATTTCCTTTTCATTTGCGCTGTCAGAATCAATAATGCCGGCACACAATATGTACAGAAGCATATACCGAAAATACAGCACGTAATACGTAAATATTTATGTCGTAGTAGTATGTTTCCGATACCAACCATCATCTACAAAAAAAGCTGTAGAAAGGACAAGCATGTATGTTGAACCAGCATGGCCAAGATCTTGTAAAATAGAAGTAATAAAAGTAACATGCCTGCGTAAATACTATGGATATCAAAAGCTTACTTCATGGGTAATGTATACATCACCACAAGCTAATTTTTCCTTTGGAAGCCCTAGACCCACAGATAGTATGGTCCTCATATTTGTTGCATAGAGCCATAACTTGGCATTGGTTGGTAGCCACATTAAGTATATTAATATATTTCTGAAACCCAAATTTCGTTTTGACAATTACATGTTGGTATCAAGCTTTTAATCAAATATAGTTCATGCCACATCACCCGTCTACTTACATGATGGACAGATCCAAACAAGTGATGTAACATCTTTTTGTGGTGCACGTGCATTGACAAGCTTGCTTTGTGACGAACCCCAGCCAGGACTGGCCGGCCGCGCCCCAGCCCTTTGTGGCAAACCCCAGCCAGGACTGGCCGGCCGCGCCCCAGCCCTTTGTGGCCAACCCCAGCCAGGACTGGCCGGCCGCGCCCTAGCCCTTTGTGGCCAACCCCAGCCAGGACTGGCCGGCCGCGCCCCAGCCCTTTGTGGCCAACCCCAGCCAGGACTGGCCGGCCGCGCCCTAGCCCTTTGTGGCCAACCCCAGCCAGGACTGGCCGGCCGCGCCCCAGCCCTTTGTGGCCAACCCCAGCCAGGACTGGCCGGCCGCGCCCTAGCCCTTTGTGGCCAACCCCAGCCAGGACTGGCGGGCCGCGCCCCAGCCCTTTGTGGCCAACCCCAGCCAGGACTGGCCGGCCGCGCCCCAGCCCTTTGTGGCAAACCCCAGCCAGGACTGGCCGGCCGCGCCCTAGCCCTTTGTGGCCAACCCCAGCCAGGACTGGCCGGCCGCGCCCTAGCCCTTTGTGACGAACTCCAGCCAAGGCTGGCCGGCCGCGCCCCAGCCCTTTGTGACCAACCCAAATCAGGACTGGCCGGCCGCGCCCCAGCCCTTTGTGACCAACTCCAGCCAGGACTGGCCGGCCGCGCCCCAGCCATCCCATTTTAAAGCCTTTTTTAAAATCAGCACTCGCGCCTCACACTGATACATGCAAACAAACATACTGTATTTTGTTGTAGTGACACATGTTCCTTCTCGAGCATTTCTCGCCGCTTGCTACTTGATTATCCAGGGCAGGTTAGAAAAGGAAATGGATGAATTTGAACTATGTATGCTCCGCTCCGTATCAAAATAATAGCCAACCATGAAATGCAAGTATACATAATTATGCAGCTCGTGAAGGAATGGCGCACAGTTCAGGCCAAGTGTACGAAGGCCTCAGTGGCAATCGAAGGTCTATCAGCGCCGCAACATTCTGACTGTGTTTCATTCTGAGCCAGCAAGACAGTGCCCTAAACAAATATCGGGAAAAAAGGACGCGCCCAAAAGCACAATCGACACTGTCTCTCAGTTCCCTTTACCTCCCCTCTCAAGTATCGGTACGCAGGTCTTATCACATCCCTGTGCGAATCTTCTACCAGGTGTCCGTGCGAATACGAAACCGTACCACGTCTCTGTATGAAGGCCCAGTCCTGTTGGTGACGAACGGTTCCGAGAAGATTATCATGACGATGTTGCAGAGCATGAGAGACGCCACCAGGTTCTTGTGCACCGACAGCCGGCTGCACTGAAGACATCTGCGGGAGAGGAGCCAGAGTTAATCGACAGGAAGCTGACCATTGGGCTTAAAACGATTCCGTTGTTACTATGCCGAAGTTATATCAACTCTTCCCGATAATTTATTGCACGATGCATGGTGTGTGATATGATTCCTTTGATCTGCATTGGCTGGAAGCAGTCTTTCGGTATCAGGTCTAGCCACACAATGCGTTGAATGCCGCTGTTGTGCAGTCGTAAGTCTTTAATCAGTGGAAGATTCTTTGAGATATATTCAGGAACATGTCACATAGTTATTTCTACAAAATATCGCTGCGCTTGCTGTATTTATTCTCAACATTGATGTGGTGGTTTGTGCGCGTTCATTGACTAAGTCGTGATTTGCAGTGTTTTTGCCCCACGCAATTCAACACATACATCGGGAAGAGCCTGCAAATTAAACTGCTCCAATGTTTGCGACCATTCAATGTAAGGTAGTCGATACGTTTGCAAAATGGCGACCATTCGATGTGATGTAGTTGATACGATGGCAAAATGGCGACCATTCAACGTGATGTAGTCGATACGATGGCAAAATGGCGACCATTCAATGTAAAGTAGTCAATACGATAGCAAAATGGAGACCATTCAATGTAAGGTAGTTGATACGATGGCAAAATGGCGACCATTCAATGTAAGGCAGTCGATACGATGGCAAAATCAAGTGCAGCAGCTTGTACGTAATTGTGGTTTCGTTGATAGCGAGTGGGCTGTGGTGCGTTTTGCTAGTGATGCCGAGAAATTGCAGACCTACTTTTGCAGACGAAAGACGGGCACTCGGAGTAATCGATGTGGGAATGAACAATCTTCAAGCTGATATTGCATCAGCATGTAGTAATTGCACTCTACTGAATGTTGCAATGGGAAGTACTAATTAGTATTTGCAACCAGGAGTTTATACAGCAGTCAGCTTGTCCGCCAGTGGTGTAAGAGCCGGGATGAAGAGCTGGAGTACCAACCAACTTTGGATGGACTTCAGCATCAATGCTAACACACATGAGCGTGGTGTGAAAAGGAACGACTTCGAAATCGCTTCTCCCGCTTTGAGATAGTTACTACTACACTCCTGCTTCCTGTCTTGTAGACTGCTCATCCATCTTGACAAAATGCAACTACCTGCAAATTGACATTAGCAGACTGGACGTGTGGATGGACGTGTGGATCAGAGTGGTGCCAGGCGGATGGCGACAGACGGCGGGCAGCTGTGGACCGGGTCTCAATGGTCGGCGACAGACGGCGGGCAGCTGTGGACCGGGTCTCAATGGTCGGCGACAGACGGCGGGCAGCTGTGGACCGGGTCTCAATGGTCGGCGACAGACGGCGGGCAGCTGTGGACCGGGTCCTAATGGTCGGCGACAGACGGCGGGCAGCTGTGGACCGGGTCTCAATGGTCGGTGACAGACGGCGGGCAGCTGTAGACCGGGTCTCAATGGTCGGCGACAGATGGCGGGCAGCTGTGGACCGGATCTCAATGGTCGTGGTACAGAGCGACATCGCCTGAGGAAGTGACCCCTGACCCGTGACCTTCGGCGGCCGTCAGTCACTGATAAGCAGTCAGTGAGGCGTCTCCGGTATTATGCGCGCCACCAGCCTCGCAGACCGAACGGCAGCCACTGATATAGCGACTGACAAATTACCACCACTGGAGCGTGTGACAAGCCGGCTGCTGGGCCGTCCAGTGTGCCAGCGACGACAAGCGGACAGGTGTTCGCATGGCGGGACCGACCTTCTTCCACAAAACTAAACCCCTGAGGTCTAGATATGACTAACTGGAGAGCATGTCGGATGTATAGATATGGTATATACTAACTAGGCGTATACTAACTGGAGAGCATGTCGATTTGGCGTTCGTTAAGCTTGCTTTCGTTAAGCTTTAATGATGCTTGCTAGATGGGGGCCTGCTAGCCTGGGGAATCGGAGCCCTCAAGACCATGATGGATCGACTGGCTGCAGTGCGGTGAGACTATGGAGTCTTGAGGAGACTTCATATTTCGGCTAACACATATCACATATACGTTTACGTCATCCTCTCGCACGACTGAAAGCGGAATCTGCGACTGGCTGGGGGCTGTTCTGCGCGGCTTCCCGGAGTCACACCAAACCAATACCAATGGCGGACCGAGGGGCACACTGTCATCAAATGAACACATAACGTACTGGGTGACGAACTTTCAGGTCCAGATCTACCTTAAAAGTCGCGTGATTATTGCGCCGAAAACACAATATAGGACAGCTCACGGATACGTGCGTCGCTGCATGACCGACGGAGTCGATGCGCCCCTAGACTCCAGATACGCTCCTACTGGGTTGCAGGTGCGTGACATGGCGTGGCACGCGGCTAAGTAACACCACAGAGGATTCCTTTGAACAACGATTGTGAATATTCAGAGGAAGCATTGTTGTAGAAGTTAGCAGAAAACAGAATTCAGAGAACGAGCCTTATGCTGAGTGCCGGAAACCGAGGCTGAAATGTCCTCGCAAAAGGTGATGACGGCTTTAAATCCGTCACGCTTGAGTTGGCCCAGGTTAGGTCGGGTCGCTTATGTGATTGTGTCGTGTACGTCGGACGTGGGGGGATTGTGTCGTGTAGATATTCGTTCTGACTTTGGCTTCGCTCGTAATAAAGGAATGTTCAGACGTCTGGTACAAATTGGACCAAGAACGTATTTTATATTATGATTGATCACTAAGAAAAACGTCGTCCTCACTTGACCTTGACCTGGAATAACTTCATATTTTACATCCAGTGTTTGTCAGGCCTGAGCCCAAGCACCAGCCTCTCATGTGTCGGTAGGTTTGGAAATCCATTTGTGCATGTGTTCCATGCGCTCAACCAGACACTCAAAATGTCTCCAGCTATTTTCCGCTGGCTGGACATCTGAGCTATAACAAGACCTCGAGAATTATCAAATTTAGCCAAAGAATTGCCAAGCGTGCATCAGATGGTCTTCTAATTCTGCTATGTATATGGAAGTTTGGCTATGGTGATGTTCAAGAGGTAGAAAGACAGCATGCCAAGCCACAGTCTGCCGCAGATCTCTAAATAACACAGCTGTTTTCAGCTTATGATATAGGCAATAAGTGTTTTTGCATCTCACAATAATGGCACCTTTTATCAGAGGTGAAAGAGTGATCCAAAAGACTGCTCACGTAGGTGGAAATTTTGTGTCCTGTGTGCTCACATTTTGACGCAAAATATGAATAAATTCATCAAACGACAACGTTTGAAAACGACCCTCACAAGGGTAACTTGGGTAATGTCACGAACACACCATTCGCAATGTGTTAATTTCAGTGATCGAGAGAAACTGTTCGCAAGGTGTATTTCCGTTGACTGTCATGTGTACACTGACAATGGCCCAGCGAGCGCCCAGGCCGAATACATCGCCGGCTGTCAAACACATACGCAACGGGAGCACGCGAACTGGTCCAAACGCACAAAGGCGCGGCTAACATGGCTGCTACTGGCCTTGGAGGGGACCGACCGACGTGAAGAAGAGAGAGAGAGAGAGAGAGAGAGAGAGAGAGAGAGAGAGAGAGAGAGAGAGAGAGAGAGAGAGAGAGAGAGAGAGAGAGAGAGAGAAGAGGGAAGAGAACAGATGCGCAGTGTTGCAGGTCAATTTCGTTCACAACATTGCCGGCACAGATTCGGAAGGTCTTTGACGGCTACATTTCACCCCTTTCGGTGGAGCCAGACTGCCATCTCTTCAGGGGAAGCCGGACTGCCACCCCTTCAGGTGGGGCTAGACTGGCACCTCTTCAGGCGGAGCAGGACTAGCATCTCTTCATGAGGAGTCGAACTAACACCTCTTCAGGTGCAGACGGGCTATAACGTTAAGCAGAGCTTACTATTCAACGGCCACCACTAGCGTACCTCCAATGGCAGTAGCAATGCTGCACCAATCAGAGACAATCAGTGACTCAGTCAAGACATTTTCTCAGTGAACAAGGAAAATTATCGGCAAGCAGCTACTCGATGAAAACGGAGTTGCGCTGACGTAGTCTGGTGGCAGGCGTGCAGTGATGTGTACGCACCGCTCGGGGTGTGGAGGTGACGCTCCTGGCGACAACAATCCTTGGACGAGCAAGTCCACCGCAGCCCACTGCCCTCTGCTCTGTGCTTGAGCAAGCAGGTCCACCGCAGTCCATTGCCCTCTGCTCTGTCCTTGATGTAGCAGGTCCACCGCAGCCCACTGCCCTCTGCTCTGTCCTTGATGTAACAGGTCCACCGCAGCCCACTGCCCTCTGCTCTGGAATAGGTTTTTACTGCGAACTATCGAGCCGGGCCATGCACGCTGTCCCACAAAAGTCTCAAAACATTTTCTCTCAACAAATGCCATTCGAGTGGCGTAGGGGAGGGGGGAGCGTTCGTATTTCCCAAAGTTAACAACTTCTAACGTTTATAATTCCTCAATTGGAAATGAACTTCCAAAAATTGGAAGTACACTTTCAAACAGCCGGATAGGAAGCGTTCATATTTTCACAAGTTCATAATTTCTAAATTGGAAGCTAAGTTCCAAAACTTGGAAATTAGCTTCAAAAACTAAGAAAAGTCCGCCCCCCGTACGCACGCACGCACGCACGCACCCGAGCACGCACGCACGCACGCACACACACGCACGCACGCACGCACGCACGCACCCGAGCACGCACGCACGCACGCACACACACGCACGCACGCACGCACGCACGCACCCGAGCACTCACTCACACACGCACGCACGCACGCACGCACGCACCCGAGCACGCACGCACTCACGCACACACACACGCACGCACACACGCACGCACCCGAGCACGCACGCACTCACGCACGCACGCACGCACGCACCCGAGCACTCACGCACGCACACACGCACGCACTCACGCACACACGCACGCACGCACGCACCCGAGCACTCACGCACGCACACACGCACGCACGCACGCACCCGAGCACTCACGCACGCACACACGCACGCACGCACGCACCCGAGCACTCACGCACGCACACACGCACGCACGCAACAATCGCGTCCAATGGATGTGTGAGCAATGGTGTGTAAAAGACTATGCTGCTCTGAAACAGCATCGAGCTCTTTAAAATACAAAGTTTCATTTGCGCCGTTTTGAGAATAAAAAAACATGAATATTTCAATCTGGCTTGTTTTTTTCCTTTACTAAGCCTGACGATCCTGGGAAAAGCCATCGCAACCTTAATTAAGCAATTAGAAACCATTGATTCCCTTGTAATCTTTCTGTAGAACAGTGTCCTGGTTTATTCCCAGTTTCCAGCCTGCAATAAAGACGTTTTTCCATGTTCTCATTGCTGGCCAAGAATCTCGAACATAAAGTCATAAAGTCATAAAGTGTTAAGGCTTAATAAGAGCCACAGGGGCCCATCTGGGTTAAGCCTATCTAGAAAAGGTGCTAGAAATGTACATACTCTCACTCCAATCAATCCCTTATCTCAAGTTCCTAGGGAGCTATATATCCCAGCCATTCACTTGCTAGCACCATTCATAGCACCATTCACTTGTTATTGCATAACACACTCAACAATTACAAACTCCTCCCATCATACCCATTGTGCTACCACAGCCAATCTCATCAGTATCACATTCCGAAGGAAGGTGCTGAATCCACTGCTAGGTACACCCTATATCAAGTTATAAAGCGTTTAAACTTAATAAGAGACCCAAGGGCCCATCCAGTTAAGTCTGTAAATGGAAGATACCATAAGCCTGGTAAAATGACCCGCCACAACCATCCCACATCCTGAAGAAACTAGTCCACCAATATCCCACACACCTATCAATGCCTATCTACCCTAGCTATACAGCCCTATTCCCCTGATCCCTCTTAACACTTGTGGATTGAATGCCTTATCAATAATTTTCAAACTGCATCCATGCCTGCTTAAAAGGGTCTGTGCCGTGCACACTTACTTAACATAATTCTCACCCCATCCATCACAAATTAGAACTCAAAAACAAGATCTCCTGTCTAAAAAAATTGTCCACCCTACTTCTAAATACATTCAATGAGGAACTCCCCACAACATCAGCAGGCAGCCCATTCCACTGATGAACAACCCTTTGACTGAAGACCTGTTGTCGGTTAACTGTCCTGCACCTCAACTTCTCTAACCTGAATTGATGACCCCTATGTGATACTCTAAGCTGAAGAGCGCCATTCAAATTGACCTGATCTAGTCCTTTAACAATTTGTATATTTCAATCATGTCCCCCCTTTAATCTCCCATACTTGAGTGAGTACATATCTAATGCCACAAGCCTTTCTCTATATTATAAGTTACCTATTCCACTGATAAGTCTAGTTGCTTTGCGATGCACTCTTTCTAACATATTTATATATTTTGTCTAGGTAGAAGCTCCATGCTTGTACATGATATTCCAAGTGGGGTCGCACATATGCTAAGTACAGTTTTTTTTTTCATGACTTCCTTGCTCTTATATATCACACTTCTATTAATGAGTCCCAGCATTCTGAGTGCCCTGTTCCTAGCTGAGATACATTGTTTTTCTGCTTTAAGGTCTTTTGAAACCAACACACCTAAGTCCCTTTCCTCTTCAATAACATCCAGTTCCCTCCCTCCCATTATATATCTGAAAGTCTCACCTCCAGACCCCAGATGCATAACCTTACACTTTCATAATTGAAAGACATCTGTCATTGATTAGCCCACTTTTTTAGGTCCTCCAAGTCTAGTTTAATATTTATAGATTGATCACAACTGTTTGCCACTCCTACCAGCTTGATGTCATCAGCAAATTTCAACACTCTATTCCTCAGCCCTACCTCAATGTTATTCACAAAGATGATAAAGAGAAGTGGCCCTAGAACAGAGCCCTGTGGTACTCCACTCAGAACATCCTTCCAATCAGATTTACATTAATTTAACATTACCCTTTGTTTCCTTCCCCTCAACCATGCTTCAATCCAACCTAGAACTTTTCCAACAATCCCATGTTGCTGTAGTTGATGAATTAGCCTCCCATGTGGAACTTTATCAAAAGCTTTGCTAAAGTCCAAGTACACTCTACAATCCAAGTACTCTCTACATCCATCCTGCTTTGATTGTCTACTTCTTTAGTAACATACTCCATGAACTCCAAAAGGTTAGTTAAACAAGACCTTCCAGGTCGAAATCCATGTTGAGTATTCCTTAACACGCGCACTGGAGGGGGGGCGAAATCCGCCCACCCCTCCGGTTTTTCGCAAATAACTGCAGATTTTACCGGTCGATATACGCGATTTTCGGTGTACCTGCTTAGAAATGAACGGCGCGTCGTTTAAAGCAAGACAAATGGAAATCGGCCGAACATTTTTCAAGTTAGGGGCCGCTAAACTCAAAAAATGTTATAGCGCCAGACCACAAAAATCGGCGCTGATGCGCTTCCAGTATACTGACAAAAGGGAAGTGTTCTAGGCAACACTAGCGACTTGTTTGATGCATATTGATATGCTGTATAGTTTCAAGGTCATGTTAGGTCCCCAAGGTCAAGTCAGGTCAAGTTCATGACAGGTTAATGGAACCAAACTTGATCAACTGGAATGTTGCCATAAATGCACTACTGGTTGTCATTTCTGCTGTTTGTCATTGCGCTCCATACTTTATTCATGTACTTCACTCCCTTCTTCACGAAGCCGATTGCTCCGAGCTGCCCGACGGAGCAGTCGGGCGGGCGGCCGGTTCCGGTAACTGACCTGATAAAGTGGTGCTATATAGGTGACCTGAGGTCAAATGTTGGGTCTAGCATCTGCATTGCATCATTAGTATGTCCAAAACATCATTGATGCCCATTTTTGAGCATTTAAACACAATCACAGCGATCCATAACGATGACAAGCCAAGCCACGCAAAACCGGAAAATTTTGCCAATCTGACCTCATTTGACCTTAAAGATATTGACCTAAGGTCACAAAAAGGGCACACAATAGAGTTCACTACCGTGCCCATCCACCCTGCGAATTTTGTTCCTCCAGCTTTACTAGGAGCCGAGATCTTAGGGGGGGGCGGAATCCGCCCCCCCCCCTCCAGTGCGCGTAATTCTCAGAGGCCCTCCAGGGCGCGTGTTAAAAGGTTGTGCCTATCAAGATGAATCTGAACATTCTGTTTAACCAGATTTTCTAGTACCTTGCAAACTATTGAGGTCAAACTGACTGGCCTGTAGTTCTCTATACACTTCATACTTCCATTTTTGAAAATTGGTACTACATTTGCATTTCTCCAATCTTCAGGCACTTCAGAATATTCCATATACAGCCTGAAAATTATACCTAGGGGAACTGCTAAAGCTTTAGCACACTCTACTAAGACCCTAGCATATATATCATCTGGTCCAGAAGCTTTATTAGGTTTTATATTCTGCAACTGCTTTTCTTCAGTTTCTGTAGTTATTGTAAGATCCTCCAGCCTATCACCTGTCATGTCAAACATAGACACCTATTTCGTGCTACCACGTCCGTTTCATCTTCTATCATAGAAAACATCAGACTGTTTGTTTGCTACCACTGTGAACTACTGAAACCACTTAATGGGTAAATAAAGGTAAATGCCCCGTCAAGTAGCAATAGCAAGCGCATTTACGAGACATAAGTACACATGCCAGAAGTATTCAATTTTGCATTCCATGCTTAAACAAGTAATTCGTTATTATGCACATCTGAACACTACAATGAGCGGGGAGGTTGGTATCCTTCCGACAGATGCTTAAGCCTAAACTCGGATGGGATGAAAATGGTATGCAACATTTTGTTCAAAGCATACAGCAATGGGGGATGGGGAGTTCATAAATCGGGCAAATACTTCTCAAGAGCGCTTGCCCCTGTTGTAAAACCAGCCACTGTTTGCGCCACTGGGGGCTGAACATTTGTTTTTTCTTCTATTATGTCCCCTATATTGAAACAGCTGATGAGGCTCACCTGAAATAGCAGAAGACGAAGAGAGCCACGGCCAGGAATAGCAGCGACACCAGCGATCCGATGAAGGTCACATAGGTCAGTGTCACTCTGTAGATGTCGTCTTCGGCCTGCAATGACGCCCACCTGTCACCACTGATTACAGATCTACTCTCAATTGCATTACCGATAGTCCTTAGCCGAGGAAGTGTGCTGACCCCAACGATAGTCCTTAACCGAGGAAGTGTGCTGACCCCAACGATAGTCCTTAACCGAGGAAGTGTGCTGACCAAAACGATAGTCCTTAACCGAGGAAGTGTGCTGACCACAACGATAGTCCTTAATCGAACAAGTGTGCTGACCCCAACGATAGTCCTTAACCGAGGAAGTGTGCTGACCACAACGATAGTCCTTAACCGAGGAAGTGTGCTGACCACAACGATAGTCCTTAACCGAGGAAGTGTGCTGACCACAACGATAGTCCTTAATCGAACAAGTGTGCTGACCCCAACGATAGTCCTTAACCGAGGAAGTGTGCTGACCACAACGATAGTCCTTAACCGAGGAAGTGTGCTGACCACAACGATAGTCCTTATCCGAGGACAGACAGACAGACTTTTATTTGACTTTTTATTGAGGTCATCCACAATTGACTCGTGGCTATTATGACATCGCGTCAAATGGATAAAACAACACAGCACAAAAGGTCAAACTCACAGAACAGTCAAACCAGTGGTCATAAAAGTCAGCAAGTCGAGCAGTAAATCAGTCCGGCACGGGCGGCACGTCAAACAGGTACCGCCGTAGGTGGCGACCAAAGATCGACACGGGAAGTCGCGTCAACTCAGGTGGCAGTGAGTTATACATAAGTGGCGCTCTGGAGCTAAAACGTCTCTTCCCGATCTCGGTGCGGGACCGGGGGTTATGATCTTACTGAAATTAACGTAACTAGACACTGATATTTGGGCAGCCCACAAAATCTGCGTGCCTTATCGGATTAGTGAAATTTCGCGATCACGATCTACCCACCTTTCGGAATGCAAAAATATCGGTTTTTGTCGGTCGCTCGCTCACTGGGAATCTACTCGGCTTTTCTGAGCTGGGTGGTGAGGCATCGTGAGAGGGCACCTTCCACCTGCCGGGTGGTCCGGTCACGAATCTCCGCCAGTGGTGAGATCGTGAGCCAGTGACTCTGGCTCACCATGACGACGCACCTTGTGTGTGAGGAAAAGGGTGTGATATCTGGCCAGGTTCTCTGCGCTGAGCCAGCCCAGCCTCCTCAGCAGATCCGAAACATGGTCAAACATTTTGCGGCCGAAAATTACCTTTGCCGAGTAGTTGATAATTTTTTTAATGCGACATAGGTTATTTTTGGCTCCGTTACCATACACAGAAATACAGTAGCGGATCTGCAAGAAGACCAGAGCATTGACCAGCGCGGAGATGACGGCAGGTGGAAGGTGCCCTCTCAGATGCGACAGACCACCCAGAACTCCAGAACAACGCCGAGTCAATTATGAGACGTGCGAGTCCCAGCTGAGCGAGCGATCGAAAATAAGACCGATATTTTTGCATTCCGAAATGGTGGGTAGATCGTGATCGCGAAATTTCACTGTGATATCCGGTAAGGCACGCAGAGTTTGTGGGCTGCCCAACATCATCAGCTGTGTCTTAGTTACGTTAATTTTCAGTCCATTTGCTCGAAACCAGATGTCGAGAGAGGCCAGAACTGTTTCCATATGAGTGACGACATTCTGAATTTCAGATTTCTTACCACTGACCAAAATTTGGGTGTCGTCGGCGTATTGAATAACCACTGCGCCTTCGGCGGACAGGCTGAGGTCGTTGGCGAAGGCACAGTAGAGGAGAGGTCCGAGAGATGATCCTTGAAAAACGCCGATGCTGTTGGGCAACGGGGCAGATTTTTGGACGACACCCAGACCGTCAGTAAGGCTGACATTCTGGGTGTGGTTCTGAAGATAAGCCGAAAACCAGGAAGTATCGATGCTGTGGAGACTTAATTTTGACAGGAGTTTCGAGTGATCTATCACATCAAAGCATTTACTCAAATCCAGCAGGCAGAGAAGGGACACCTCTCCATGGTCACATGAGGATAGGATCTGGTCAGATAAGGAGGTCAGAGCGGTTTCCGTCGAGTGACGAGGACGGAAGCCGTGCTGAGTTTGGGAGAGGAGGTGGTTATCGGACAGATAATTGTAGAGTTGCTGGTGGACGGCACACTCTACAATTTTCGCAATGACTGGGACGATGGAGATAGGACGGAAATTGGAAGGGTTACAGGGATCACCGGACTTGAAGATGGGATGGACGAGGGAGTGCTTCCAAGAATCAGGAACATCGGATTGGGTAATGCTGGAATTGGCCAAATGCAGGAGCACCCCACCTATCGAGTCGAAGCACACCCTGAACATGTGGATGCTGATGCCGTCCTCGCCACAGGCTGACGAGCCGTTCATCCCGAAGACGACGGCTCGCAGCTCAGGTAGCGACAACGGCACCAGGGTAAGCGTGAAGCGGCTTGTATGGCTACGCTTTCTTAACACGCGCCCTGGAGGGCCTCTGAGAATTACGCGCACTGGAGGGGGGGGCGGATTCCGCCCCCCCCCCCTAAGATCTCGGCTCCTAGCAAAGCTGGAGGAACGAAATTCGCAGGGTCGATGGGCACGGTAGTGAACTCTATTGTGTGCAATTTTCGTGACCTTAGGTCAATATCTTCAAGGTCAAATGAGGTCAGATTCGCAAAATTTTCCGGTTTTGCGTGGCTTGGCTTGTCATCGTTATGGATCGCTGTGATTGTGTTTAAATGCTCAAAAATGGGCATTAATGATGTTTTGGACATTACTAATGATGCAATGCAGATGATAGACCCAACATTTGACCTCAGGTCACCTATATAGCACCACTTTATCAGGTCAGTTACCTGTTCCAGTTACCGGAACCGGCCGCCCGCCCGACTGCTCCGTCGGGCAGCTCGGAGCAATCGGCTTCGTGAAGAAGGGAGTGAAGTACATGAATAAAGTATGGAAACGCAATGATAAACAGTACAAATGACAACCAG
This sequence comes from Ashinkailepas kermadecensis, assembly GCA_034440615.1. NCBI lineage: Eukaryota > Metazoa > Arthropoda > Thecostraca > Neolepadidae > Ashinkailepas > Ashinkailepas kermadecensis. Next base: position 235,163 of record JAOTOM010004582.1, read on the forward strand.
TTGTGCATTTATGGCAACATTCCAGTTGATCAAGTTTGGTTCCATTAACCTGTCATGAACTTGACCTGACTTGACCTTAGTGACCTAACATGACCTTGAAACTATACAGCATATCAATATGCATCAAACAAGTCCCTAGTGTTGCCTAGAACACTTCCCTTTTGTCAGTATACTGGGAGCGCATCTGCGCCGATTTTTGTGGTCTGGCGCTATAACATTTTTTGACTTTAGCGGCCTCTAACTTGAAAAATGTTCGGGCGATTTCCATTTTTCTTGCTTTAAACGACGTACCGTTCATTTATAAGCAAGTACACCGAAAATCGCGTATATCGACCGGTAAAATCTGCAGTTATTTGCGAAAAACCGGAGGGGTGGGCGGATTTCGCCCCCCCCCCCCTCCAGTGCGCGTGTTAAGACATGTCCGTTGGCGAGCACCAAAGATCCGTAACTTGTCGGTACGTATATCGGGAGGCGACAGCGAGAACCAGAGTGCGAGAGTGCGAATCCGAGAGTACCAGTTCCGAGCAGTTTCCATGTCACGTTATATACAGTAACTGCGGACGTGTCCGAGTGCGGTTCGGCAGGCGCGGCCCTTGCGCATGCGCAATGACCTGAGCGAGGTCACGGGCGATACTGGCGAGCGGCCAGTTGCCGGGCGTCTCTGCGCAGGCGCATGACAATGTTCGGCGCGTGACACGCTTGTGCTGTCAGAGCACGAGTTACTACAAGCGCACAGGCACCGACACGCCGCAAACAGCAGGAGATACTCGGCGTCGCTCCCATACTCCTAACCTCGTCAGCCACGCACGGGCCCACGTGGACAAAAAATCGGTTAAGGTCATCAGCTGTCGCGTCGGGCAGCTTACGAATGTCCTGCTTGCCGCCGACAAATGACCTGACATGGCGCCACATTGACCTCCGCCCATCCTCACGGATGCGCCGCTCAACATCGTCCCGGCTATCACACCTAATCGCCGATCGTACAGCTCGGTTGGCGTCCCTGTACTCCGTAGACTGGTGCCCATAGACAGCCAGCGCACCACGGCGGCGACACATTAAAGCTTTGGTTCCATCTGATACGACCGGGGCGCTAGGGTTCCGGATTTTAACAGTCCTGATGGGAGCATGGATGTCAATGATGGGTAAAAAGATGGCCAGAAAACAGTCCCACTTGAGCGTGACGGAGGGAGAATTAAACACCGAACTCCAGTCAGCCAAACAAAGATCATAAAGCAAAACATTCGGATCAGTACGGCGAAAGCAACGGGAGCGAACAGTGGCGTCGCTCGGTCTACATCTGGGCACGGTCTAGAGGAAGTGTGCTGACCCCAACAATAGTCCTTAACCGAGGAAGTGTGCTGACCCCAACGATAGTCCTCAACCGAGGAAGTGTGCTGATCCCAACGATAGTCCTTAATCGAACAAGTGTTCTGATCCCAACCACAGCCACTGTCGGATCTAGCCCACCGGTTTGGGGGGGGGCCAACTTTCGGTTTTCGGCGTCAGCCCCTCCCCTCCCCCTCCTCCAGTGGCGTACGTAGGAATTGCGTCAGGGGAGGGGTCGACCGGATTTGGAGGGTGCCTATTCTCCCACTATTTTTGGTCAAAAGCGCCGGATTTCGACCACTATTTGGCAAAGGGACCCATTTTTTTTTTTTTTTAATTAAAATAAAATACAAATTGACAACATAATTGCCTGTGTAGGGGCCCCACCCTACCTCCACCGTTTCTATGTTACCGGATATTTGTTCTTGCTTACCAAAACGTTCACGTTCACGTTCAACGTCTTGTACCACGTTAACGTTCGTGCACGTATACACACTGGCGGATCCGATTTTGTCAACTCTTGCCACTGGCGGATCTAGCCCACCAGTTTGGGGGGGGGGCAACTTTCGGTTTTCGACGTCAGCCCCTCCACTCCCCCTCCCCCAGTGGCGTACCTAGGAATTACATCAGGGGAGGAGTCGAACGGATTTGGAGGGTGCCCCTTCTCCCGCTATTTTTGGTTAAAAGCACCGGATTTCGACCACTATTTGGCAAAGGGGCCCATCTGAAGAAAAAAATAATAATTGACAACATAGTTTCCTGTGTAGGGGCCCCAGCCTACCTCCACCGTTTCTATGTTACCGGATTTTTGTTCTTGCTTACCAAAACGTTCACGTTCTCGTTCAACGTCTTGTACCACGTCAACGTTCATGCACGTGTACACACTGGCGGATCCGATTTTGTCAACTCTTGCTGTAAGCAGAACTTAGAGCATGGAACCCTCGATGTGGGTTAGAATCTACTATGCTACCACACTGGCTTCCCCATTTTTATTTATTTATTCACAATTGGAGATTCTTTCATCCAGATGCTACTTTTTAACTTCGGCAAAGGTTACTGCATTTTAATTTAGTTGACTTCTGTTGGTTTCGGGGGTGCCAAAAGACACCATGGCCCCCATTTTAAGCGCTTCGGGGGGGGGCCATGGCCGGAATGGCCCCTCCCTGGATCCGCCAGTGTAAATACATACCTCCTGTTGCTATTCTTCTTGAAAAAAATCAGTCAATGTAGCCTGTCTAAAAAGTTCATCTTAGCAACCGAGGTTCTGAAAAATGAGAATCCAGCTGGGGCCCCAAAACCGCACCGAGACCCCTAAATATCACATTGGTGGCAGCAGTCACAGGGGCCCCTGAAAAAGGCGCTGGGACCTTCAAAGTCGAACTAAGGCCCATGAAAATGACATTGGGGGCCCCAATAATTGTTTCCGCGCCACTAAAATGACACAGGGGGCTCCGAAAAGTGGGACGGGACCCATGAAGATACCGCTGGGGATCCAAAAAGGTCGCGCCATGGCCCCGAAAAGTCCCGCCGAGACCCACAAAATGACGCTGGGGCCTCACAAGATCGGGCCGAGGCTCCTGGAAATCACGTTGGGGGCCCAAGAAGTCTCACTTGGCCTCTGAAAATTAAGCTGGGTCGTCGAAAAGATGCGCCAGGCCCAAAAACAGACAACGGGGGCCCAAAAGGTAGGGCCGAAGCCCTTGAGAATCGCGCTGAGGCCCAACAAATTGGACCGGGCCCTCGAAAATTACGCTCTGGGCCTCAAACAACCTACCCCCCGAACCCCCAAAAAAAACCCGGGGCCCCAAAAACCCCCCCCCCGTCCCAAAAAAAAAAAAAAGGGCCCAAAAAAAAACCGGGCCCCCCCCCAAAGCCCCGGCCAAAAAAAAAAAAAAAAAAAAAAAAAAAAAAAAACCCCCCAAAAAAAAAAAAAAAAAAAAAAAAAAAAAAAAATGTGGCTGAAAAGTTCGCGCATTGTCCCCTGAAAATCACTCTGGGGGACCAAAATAGTTGTGCCGGGTTCTTGAAAATCACGACGGGATTACAAAAAGTCGCGCCCTGGCCCCTGAAAATTACGCTAAGGACTCAACAGGTCGCACCAGTGCTCCAAAATACTCGTCGAGAACACCCAAAAAAATGAAGTCGGGGCGACGAAAAAATAGTCCGGACATGAAAGATCACTCTGGGGTCCCAGCAATCGTTCCAAAACCCCAAAAAATGTTTAAAGAACCAAAAAAAACCCCAAGCCAAAAAAAACCCCCAAAAAAAAAAAAAAAAAAAAAAAAACCCCGAGAGAGAGCAGAGACAAAAAGTCCAGTTGCTGCCTATAAATCACACTGGTGGCCCAAAAGGTCGCGCCGGAGCCACAAAAGTCGCAGCTGGCTCCATAAAATCAATTCCTACCCGGGATGTCACTCAGCGGACTCATAAATCGCGTCAAAGGCCCAAAAAAGCGTCGGGCCCTGGAAAGGTGTTTGGACACCGAACAGAAAATGCACTGGGAGCCGGAAGAATCGTACCGGGACCAAAAATGTCGCGTAGGGGGCTTACTAAGAATATAACTCGACCTAAAAAATCGCGCAGGACTCCATCGTATGGACCCGAGCACCGGACAATTAATAGCAGGTCCGGAAAGAAAATTATCCGGAGGTCCGGTCTATCTGTTCAATTTTTAAGACCTTGTCGCTTTTTGAGGGCCCAGTCTGTTTTGGGGGCCCCAATGCGGCCTCATTACCCCTGTGTGCTTTGAGGGCTTCCGTTGTGTTTTTATAGCTCCCGGTGTGTTTATTTATAGCTGAATAAAAAAAACTCGTTGAGCAGCCACAGTAGCGTACCAAGGAGGAAAGTACCACCCCCGCCCCCTCCCTCCTGAAGGTGTGGGCTCCCAAGAATCGCGCTTGGATCCACAAAATCACACTGAGGCCACATGAAATCGTGCTGGGGCCCGCAGGATTCGCGAAGGGGGCTTTTTAATAAATACAGCGGGCACAAAAAACGACAATTTGCGCCGGGGGCGCCAAATTCGCGCTGGGGTCCAGTTAAGTGCAACGCTCCCCGCTATGTTCCGCCGATCCTCCCAAATATCGCGCTCGGGACCCAAAATTATCGTCGGTAGTCCCAAAATTCGGGTAGGGGCATCACAAATTCCAATTGAGGCTCACAAATATTGGCGTCGATGGCCACAAATAAGCACAGCGTGGCCCAAGAATCGCATCGGGACCGAAAAAAAATAACACCGGAGACCTCCAAAGTAAGGATAGATTCTGAAAAATAAATGTCGGAGTCAAGAAAATGGATCCGGAACCTTAAACACACCACCAGATGCCCTCAAAAATTGGGTATGGGCCCGAAAAAAAACACCGGAGCTCGAACAATTGCGGTGGGAAACAAAAATATGGCGCCCGGGGCCCGAAATATCAGGCCGAGACTCCGACAGTCAGAAGAAGTCACTAAAAATTGAGTAGAGCCCAGAAAACTGGCGTCGGGTCCTCCGGAACCACGCACCTGGGCCCGGAAAGCCGCGCCATTACCCCGAAGAGTTATACCGGAGCCTCCAAAATCGTGCCAAAGTCCCACAAATATGCGTCAGGAGACCGAAATAAAAAGAGCGGGACCCTAAGAGCACAACGGTAGGCCGCCCCGCAATGGGGTCAGGGAATTGGCGCTCCCTCGGGGTAACACAGCCGCCCCGATAAGGAGTGTGGAAGCACGGAGGTGTTTCCGGGGATGCACGTAGTCTCCATTGTCTATCCCTCTCTTCAAATTCCAGTATCCACCCCGTGCCAGCGACCCTTTATATGCCTTTCATCCAACCCTTGTCACGAGCAGGTCGGCCAACTTCCCCTGGTCTACCCGTCCGCTCAGTTCTATCGGGGTAGCCGCGCCCCCTCGGCCCGCCCCCCGGGGTTGACGGAGTCCTGGAGGCTGAGGTCCCCCGTCGCACGGTGCCAGTTGTGACGGGGGACCAACACGCCTCTTTGGTCCCGATATCTCGGAGGGGCGGGCGGGCCCGTGGGGCCCCATACGGGTCAAGTGGCTGGTCGCCTCGGGCCGGGGACCTGGGATTATTCCCAGTGTCTGCCGGCCCGGCCGGCTGCGGTCAAGGGGTGGGCGGTGCTGGATCCCGGTCGTGGTGGTAAGTCTCTCTCCCGGCCGAGCCAAGGTGCCGCCTGCCCCGTATAGCTCCTCGGGCGCCTGGCGTCCTCCTGTCCGCGGGACCGAGGCGTCCCCCAGTCGGACCCTATGCGGTGGGGCGCTCGAGGAGCCGAACACCAACACATTACATGGCATCTTCAAACAAACAAAAAATAATCCTGGTCCCTCGCGTAGGGGCCAGACTATCGCCCAACCCATCGCAGGTTGGGCGATGGGTTGGGTTGAGTTAGGCATGGATTCCTGGTCCATGCCTAACCAGGAAAGCCACGGGAGAAATATTCCAAATGTCCCTCGCATCCTCATCTTCCGAGGACTTACGAAAAATATTGCATCGTTGTTCCCTTTCCAGAGGCGGGACGGGTGCGACAGATTTCGAAGGATCGCCCGTTGCGAGAAGATATAGGACGGTGCTATAGAAGTAGAGTTTGCACTGGTAGGAGAGGCACAGAACGCATTGGAGATGACCGAGTTTGTATATGGTGTGCGGAAAGGTGGCAGCAAAGTCGATGAGAGTATCCAAATGAGAGCCGTACCCCATCAAACAAAAAGTACATCGCGTGGAATCATCAATTGTTACGATCTCAAGGACGTACCGAAGGAAAAAATAGTGGATGGGCTGTTTGAGTTTGCGTGATAGGAGCCAGCAAAAATGAAGACTAGACGAGGTGCAGAGCTGATCATCACAAACAATGTCATCTTGACTTTCAATTCAACGGGCTTACCTTCTGAAATCCGGGTGGGGTATATCCGGGTCAATGTGCGACTTTTTCTCACTAATCCCATGCGCTGCTTTAAGTGTCAAATATATGGACACACTAACCAGTTTTGCCGAAATCGTCCCGTGTGTAGCAAGTGTGCTTCCCCATACCACACTAGCGAACAGTGTACTGCAGAAGTGCCTTTCTGTGTAAATTGTGGCAGAGGACAGGATCCTCACACATCGTTCGACCGCGTCTGCCCCAGCTACTCAAAACAGAAGGAAATTATATCCATCAAACACAATCAAAAAGTAACATTTCGGGAAGCTAAGGATCTTTAGGATCGCACCCACCCCAGAACGTCATACGCAGCAAACGATAGAAATGCCACATCCGCTCCACAACACGTGCAAATAGCCAAAGCAAATAAACTCATTGAAGCATTGAGTGAGGTTCTTCGTTCCTTTGGTGTTCTTGTCGCCCCGTCAACAAGGTAAATTCAGTCCGAACCTCGCTCCGAGGCGGCGAAGTGCGATGTGTCGCCGACACCTGACCCCGAAACTACTGTCCCGATGCCGGCCGCTGAGCGAGCTCCGGAAGAGTGGAGTGTTGCTCAGCGGACGAAGAGGAAAAGATTCCAAACTTAGCGTACAAACCCTATCTTCCACATCCACCGACCGCGCCCCTTCCCAGTCTACACGCACCCCTACTCCCCCGCCCCCACCGAACATTTCGAGAGAGACCGACGTGGCTTCTAGACGGGTTCAGGTGGTCGCAGCCTCTGCTGCTCGGCCGGACCTCACGGTCAAGGTCCACCCGAGGTCTCCCGATATGGGGGCGCCTGGCCGTGCAGCTCGGACTGGGTCCAAAGACTCCTCGCCCAGCGTACGAGTGGGAGGACCGTCACCGAGAGCGACAACTCCACCATCACCAGCTTCACGCGCCAACCTTGCGACCACGGAAGAGACATCCAGGGTACTGGGCCCGCCTCCTATACCACCACACAGTGGTGAGGAAGCGGCGCACTGGGCTTCCCCTGCGGCCGGACGTAGGCGGCCACCCCCGTGGACACCATCACCGCCGGGCGGAGGAAGTCCCAGGTCTCGTCCGAAATCATCGGTAAACCGGACATCCTCATCTCCCTCATAGCGTGTTGGCGTTGCGTTTTGTTGACACCGATTGTCATTGGACGACCCTTATACAAGGGAAATAACGGAACTCGACTTTTAAGCTCCCACCCAGCTTTACCTGATTAACCCGTGCGCTTTGTTTTACCACGAACGGTGGAGGTAGCAAGTGTCGATCTGTGATTATGCCTGTGATGTTTTCCACCCAACTTTAGCACATTTTAAATGGATCAACCGGGTCCAGGGGTAAGATACTCGTCTCACAATCGAAAGTTTGTGAGTCCGAGTCTCACCTGTCGCTACTCTTCGCCCGCAATCAATCGGCGTGAGAGATTGGCGACGCTACATGACTCAACGGTTGACGTGTCGTAAAACCAATAACCAACCAAATGGATCAACCGCGGTCCATTTTACAATAGAACTGTAGTGAGCTGAGAACCAGCACCGAAGAGCTCCAGTCTTAAACCGCCATTGCCCGGCGGCCATTTGCCTCCAGAAAATCAAGGTGACTTCCGGCTACTTCTTCAGCATAAAATGCTACTCAGTCTTTCGTGAAGATACGCACTCTGACACCATTGCGCATGGCGGTGTGCTGCTGGCCGTCCACCATAGCTTGGCGGCGCAGAGATTGGTGCTCCACTCCAAGCTACAGGCTGTTGCAGTACGAGTGCATTTTAATCATCGTCTCTAATATACTATTTCTCATATATATTTGTTCGCTGTACTTGCCGCCTGGTTCTGGGTTCCCATCCACTGAGTTGCGACGCTTGATGTCAGAGCTGCCCCCGCCGGTTTTAATACTAGGCGATTTTGACTGTGACCATACAGCATGGGAATGCGAGGATACCAATGCACGAGGTCGGCTTTTGGAGTCTTTTATGCATGACGAGTCCCTGTGCATTCGAAATACCGGAACGCTGACGCACTTTACTCTGCCCTCCGGCCATGCATCTGCCTTTGACCTTAGTTTGTGCAGTCCACAACTTGCACAACTTTTTACCTGGTCTGTGGCTGTGGACCCTCTCAGCAGTGACAATTTTCCTGTGTAGTTGGAGTACCAGGGCACCGCAGTACTTGGAATTCGACCACGCCGTTGGAATTTTAAGAAGGCGGACTGGACGGATGATGACTGGACTGGAAATATGTGGCATGACTGGACGAAATTTTCTCCGCGCGGCCTGGTGTGACACCTATATCGATGGAAACACTGTTACCAACGTAATAGTGCAGACCGCCACTGACTTCATCCCCGCACATCTGACACTCCCCGTCGCGCTCCCGTCCCATGGTGGACGGAGGAGTGTCGTCAAGCTATCCGGGCAAGACGACGGTCTTTCAGAACCTTTGACCGAAGTAGCAATACGGCCAACCTCATCGCCTTTCGATAAGCTTAGGCCATCTTATGGCCCGAGCTCGTCGCACCACCCGGGAGGCTAAGCGTACCTCGTGAAGAGCCTATGTGAGCAAACTAAATCGTTCCACACCCACATCACAGGTCTGGTCGAGGATAAAGCGCATCGCAGGCCAGTTCAACTCCACCCCTTTGCCAGCACTACGGGTGGGTGATCGAGACGTCACGCACCCGGTTGGTGTGATAAACGATATGGCCCGTACCATATCTGACCGATGCCGTTGCAACAGTGGTGACGACATCTTCACACGTCGCAAAGCCGAATGTGAGAAGCAGCCATTGAACTTCTCCACCTCTGAGCAGCTCTGTTATAACGAGCCATTCACCACGACTGAGCCGAGTTCCGCTATTGGAGCCCTTCGAGGCGTATCCGAGGGTCCCGACCACGTATACAACGACTTGCTCAAGCATCTCCCAGCACGGGCAATTAATGCTCTGCTAGACACGATAAATACACTTTGGGGAAAAGGCGACTTTCGGTCTACCTGGCAGGATGCTACTATGATTCCAATTTTGAAACCCGGCAAGGATGTTTCAGACCCGGCGAGCTACCGACTCATTTCACTAACATCATCACTTTGTAAACTGATGGAGAAGATGTTTAATGTGCGTTTGACCTGGTTTCTGGAGCGGTATGATATTTTAACTAATGCCCAGTGTGGTTTTAGGAAAAATTGCAGCACCATCGACCATCTTTTAACTCTTGCCACTGTGGTACGAGCAGCTTTCCACTAAAATCGCCACGTCGGTGCAATGTATTTCGATGTTCAGGGAGCATATGACACAACTTGGCACTACGGCATTCCAAAGAAGGTCTTTAGATATGGAATTCGAGGTTCCATGGCTCACTTCCTCGACAATTTTTTTGTCCAGACGTTTCTTTCATGTACGCATCGGGAACTATGTAACAAAGTTGGTTTGGGAGCGTCTTAATCCCATAAATTCAGCCCCCTCCCCACAGTTCGACTGGCGCGATTGTAACAATGTTAGATGTAACTATGCCGTTCGGCACTCGTTCGAGAATGCGCCGTTGTATAACGCCGGGTGACGCGTGAATCATGCCACCACTGTCGACGGCCGGCTGGACGCGTCTTAATGCATGTTATGACTTACGGCCGATAACTGAGCCACCGAGACGACTGCAACCTGACTAGGCTGCTCACGTGTCGACGCCAGGCCGACGCGGGCCTGGACGAAAGTGTTGAGACAGCACCGTTTCCCACGGAGGGACCGTTGTGCTGAGATCAGAGGTGTCTCTGATGTCTGATGTCAGAGAGACAGCGCGCCCGCCTGCAGTACGGTGCGCGGAGTTCAGAGCGAGCCTTTGTTCTCTAGCGGGAATGAGTAACCCCACTGGTCTGTGGTGCCGTCAGTCAGGTGACTATGACGTATTGCGAGCTGATCACGTGGTACGGGCGTTGTCGTTGCCTGTGGCTACTTAGAGCCTCAGCCGGGAGAGGACGCTCTCACTCACTGGTCGACGAACGTACGTCGCGGACGGACGCCACTCGCGGGCGGCTTGGCCCGCCGCCTATCCCGCCCTGGCTCACCATATTAACACGCGCACTGGGGGGGGGGGGGGAAATCCGCCCACCCCACCGGTTTTTCGCAAATAACTGCACATTTTACCGGTCGATATACGCGATTTTCGGTGTACCTGCTTAGAAATGAACGGCGCGTCGTTTAAAGCAAGAAAAATGGAAATCTGCCGAAACCTTTTCAAGTTAGAGGCCGCTAAAGTCAAAACATGTTATAGCGCCAGACCACAAAAATCGGCGCTGATGCGCTTCCAGTATACTGACAAAAGGGAAGTGTTCTAGGCAACACTAGCAACTTGTTTGATGCATATTGATATGCTGTATAGTTTCAAGGTCATGTTAGGTCACCAAGGTCAAGTCAGGTCAAGTTCATGACAGGTTAATGGAACCAAACTTGATCAACTGGAATGTTGCCATAAATGCACTACTGGTTGTCATTTGTACTGTTTGTCATTGCGTTTCCATACTTTATTCATGTACTTCACTCCCTTCTTCACGAAGCCGATTGCCCCGAGCTGCCCGACGGAGCAGTCGGGCGGGCGGCCGGTTCCGGTAACTGGAACAGGTAACTGACCTGATAAAGTGGTGCTATATAGGTGACCTGAGGTCAAATGTTGGGTCTAGCATCTGCATTGCATCATTAGTAATGTCCAAAACATCATTGATGCCCATTTTTGAGCATTTAAACACAATCACAGCGATCCATAACGATGACAAGCCAAGCCACGCAAAACCGGAAAATTTTGCCAATCTGACCTCATTTGACCTTGACGATATCGACCTAAGGTCACGAAAATTGCATGCAATAGAGTTCACTACCGTGCCCATCCACCCTGCGAATTTCGTTCCTCCAGCTTTACTAGGAGCCGAGATCTTACGGGGGCGGAATCCGCCCCCCCTCCAGTGCGCGTAACTCTCAGAGGCCCTCCAGGGCGCGTGTTAAGGTACCGAGGTACGTCGGGACTCTGCCTGAGAGTCGCTACGTCTGTTGAGATGTAGATCGAAGGTGAAACTGTTGCTCTGTCTGTCAAGCTGATCGAATCACCATTAATGTCTAATCTTCGTGGCCATTTATCTGTTGACTAATTTGCACAACATAGAAGAGCTGGCTTTGGAAGTGCCGTGTCAAGAGGTGTGCAGATCAGAGCTCTGAGATGGAAGTCAGAGCCATTATTGAAAACATAACCGGGGTCTTAAATATCGCAAACGCTGAGGTACTCTAGACTATTCTACGGGCCGAAAATGAAGAGTTTGCCCCATCAGAGAGGGGGAGAAAAAGACTACACTACAACTACTTGTCAGACAGGTATCCACAGAGGGATGGAGTACCGCAAGGAAGTGTGCTAAGCGTGGCGCTGTTCGCTGTAACGAAGTTAAAGTTAATACGAACGAGCCAGCCTCTGGAATGTACTGTATGCGTCACCGCGATGGGGCCGCATGAAGCACCCACACACCTGTCACAACAAGAGCGTCAGGCATGCGGCCCACCCGATCTATCACAGATAAGGCCAAGTGCCGCCCGCATTGTTCGATTATTAGCCACCGCGATGAGATCACCTTACGAGGTTATAACTGATAAGAACCGGAGCTCGTGTCGGAGAGTTCGCATACCACAAGGCTACTGGCACCACCAGTCGGGTACGTCCACGAGTCATCGCTGGTTGCCACGCGACCGAGCAGCCAGGCTGCCGTGCAAAACTGCAATCTCAGCGTGCGAGAAGTGCATTAGAACTGAACCCATGACCTGCGGCGAATCAACAGTCAGCAACGTCCAGCGAGGGCAATGGCCGCTGGCGTGTCGGGCCAATCACGGCCCGGTTCACTTGCGGGTTGGCGTGTTATGTAGAACCAGCCAATAGCAGTGCGGGTTGTACGCCGTCAATGTATTTACGTGGGCGGACTCGTGTGTATATATATGAGTGCTAATGAAAATAAAAGGGGGCTCGAGACTCGACTGGAGACTCGACCTAAACTCGGACTACGAGGTAGAACCATCACGTCTTTGCGATTTCGGAGCGGACTGGCGTTCGCCTGTCGCGACTCAACGTAGTTGGCGGGCCGAGGAAGCATCAAGCCCGGGAAGTCACTCATCACGGAGTTTTAACGAGTGAGCTGTCCACCTACTGTTCTGGGGTATACAAAGCGGAAGCGATTGGTCTATCCCTAGATTTCCCACGGCCAGGGAAAAAAACTACCCTATAACTGGTGCCGAGACCGCGGATGTAGGCCCCTGGACAGTCACCAAGCTGTCACATCTGGTGCTGGTGATCTTCGGGCATCACATCGGACGACCTGAGGTCAGCACATCCGACTACGAATACATCTGTCTGCAGGAGGAGCAAATCAATCCGACTACCTCAACAACGCAGTAAGCCCGGAAATTCCTAAAATCCTCCAAACAATACCTGTGCCAAATTTTGACCACTGCGTAGTATTGAAGTGTTCGCGTGTTCATTGTGTACTGCATGTATGAACTATACGTGGATTAGGAAACTAATTAGTCGCACACCTCTCCGCAAAACCTGTGTGAACCGAAATTTTATTTTGAGAATTTAATTAAAGTAAAGGAACAATGACCGAGATTCCGCTGGATCGTATCTCTGAGAGTTTTAATCAAATCAGGATGGAATTAAGAGCTCAGGGCTTAAGTAACAACATTAAACAATATACAGGCGACAGCCATAATAAGTTAATGGACTGGTTAAAACAGCTGGAAAGAATTAGCTACAGTATAGATAATGAACAGATGAGAATCATTTGCTTAAAAACACTTGGTGGACCCGCAGCTGAATTTCTCCAACGTATGCTAGCGCTACAGGCAAATCTAACGTGGGCAGATATTAAACAATTAATGAAGGAACGCTATTCTGACCTTGCCGATCAGAAAAACGCTCAAGAAACCTTAAGAAGAACAAAACAATTCCGCGTTGAGTCGATTCAGAATTACTCTGAGAGAATCATTTCACTAGCCAAGGAAGCTTATACAGACATTGATAGCCCCGCTACCCAACAAATTTTGTTAGATGTGTTCAACAAAGGAGTACAAAGCCAACAGCTAGCAGAAAAATTATATAGGCATACCTTTCAGACCCTTGAGGAAGCAATTCAATTCGCTGTGCATGAACAACAACTGCTGAAAACATTTTTATTATGTCGGGGATCACAGAAAACGGATGAGGAACCCATGGAAGTTGATATGGTACAAAGTGGAAATGAACGGTTGGACAAAATCGAGAAACTGGTAGTATCCCTAGGAGAGACTGTATCAAAACTGGCAGCTCAAAAACTGGACCCCCCGAAACCACAAACCCAGCCACAATCAGGACCACGTGTATTCACCCCGACCTATCCACCATACCCGCGACCACCCAGACCGTACGTTCCCCGACCCAACTATGGACCTCCAATGCCGCGCCCCTCTTTCGGCCCCGCGACTTGGAGACCTCGACCGCCCAACCCGCCTAATCCCTCGTATCAATGGACCCCGGACGGCCGACCCATTTGTCACAGATGCACCAAGGTAGGTCACGTGGGATGGCAGTGTCGTTCCTGCCCAACGTCTCCTAGAGAAACGGGAAACGGCCGAGCTCTGCTGTGAACGATCACCACGGTAGAGCTAGAGCTAATTGGAATCAGAAACCACAGAGTAAGGAAAAAAAACATCCGTAGGAAGCGAAACCCGCAGAAACAGAACTTGAACCACAAAAATGTACAGCACATTCGTGTTAAACCCAACACTCCCATGTGCTGGATCAAAGTCGGAAGTCAAAAAGCTTATACGCTCGTTGATACGGGCGCCGATATTTCCTTAATCTCAAAGGAACTTTTTGATAAAATCACGGAAAAACAGACTCTCAGATTTTCAGAGGACCCAAAAGACCGCATCCCACTCATTTCAGCAAGCGGGCATCGTTTGAAAAACATTGGTGTAGGAACATTTAGAGTCGAGATGAGTAAATTCAGTAAACCATTCAGCTTTCAAATTGTAACAGGACTGAAACAACAATGCATGTTAGGAAACGATTTCTTAACGGAGTTCGGAGCAAAATTAGATTTCGAGAAAAAAGCCTTGTGTATCGAAGGTAGTATGATTCCGCTTCGCCCTCAGCAGCGCACGATTAGCGAAAAGGCGAGTTCGCTAGTCAGGATCAAAGGACGCACGTTTATCCCGGCCAATACGGTCGTGGAGTGTCTGGCAGCTGTGAATAGGACGCAACTAGTGAATCAAACGTGCTATGTGAGGTCACTGGACAATACACCAGTAATTTCCGAGGAGCCAGGCTTAATCATAGCCGAGATAGTGGCAAAACCAGACCGCCATAAGCGACTACCAGTGAGAATTATAAATACGTCTACCCGAGACTTCACAATGTATAACAATCAAGTGATCGCCTACGCTGAGAGAATAGATGACTCGGATCTGGAGTATCTTGTTGACGTGCCACAAGACCTTGACTTAGCCCCGACCACCTCACCCACTGACCCAGTTGAGCAAGCGCGACTGGCTCATCTGACCGACGCTGACAGGGACGATCTCGAACAGCTGTTACGAGCCAATGCTGACCTGTTTGCCGCGAGTGACGCCGACCTCGGTACAACTGACCTTGCTGAGATGGAGATAGAGACTGGTGACCACGCTCCCGTCCGTCAGCCGCCTTACAAAACGCCGTTTAGCCAACGAAAATATGTGGAGGAACAGATACGTATCATGCTAAAAGCTGGTATAATAGAGGAATCCGACAGTCCGTGGGCTGCACCCATCGTAATAGTTCGGAAGAAGGACGGATCGAACAGGTATGCAGTCGATTATCGGAAATTAAATAATATCACGAAGAAAAACAGCTATCCCCTTCCACTAATAGAAGATATTCTCGCGTCTCTAGGCGGAGCAAACTTCTTCTCATCACTAGATCTAAAGTCAGGATATTGGCAAATCCCAATGGCAAAAGATAGCATACCTAAGACAGCCTTTATCTGCTTCATGGGTTTGTGGAACTTCAGAAAAATGCCCTTTGGAATTTGCAACGCTCCGAGCCTCTTTGCGCAAGTGATGTCCAAAGTTCTATCTGGAATACAGAATCAATTCGCAACAGCATACATCGACGACATAATAATATATTCAAAAACATTCAAAGAACATCTAGCTCATTTGGAGGAAGTTTTTCGACGCCTGCGAAAAGCACAGTTAAAGCTGAAACTATAAAAATGTGAGTTTCTAAAAAAGGAAGTACAATATCTAGGACACGTAGTATCAGCCTCTGGCATCAAGCCAAACCCGGAGAAGGTAGAAGCTATCCAGTACATGGCAGCTCCGACTACTGTGAAAGGAGTCCGATCATTTATCGGCATGTGTTCTTACTATCGACGTTTTATCCCCAAATTTAGCCAGATTGCCACACCACTGATTGACTTAACGAGGAAACATGCAACCTTCAATTGGACCAATGATTGCGAAAACGCTTTCACAACATTAAAACACAAGCTGGCTTCTGCACCAGTACTGGCTTATCCAGATGTCACAAAAGACTATAAGTTGTATACCGACGCCTCACTGAGAGCGGTAGGAGCAGTTTTAGTACAGGAACACAATGGAGAAGAGAAAGTGATCCAATATTTGTCTAAACAACTTAACGAAACACAACAAAAATGGCCGATTGTGCAGCTCGAGACATATGCCGTCATTTACGCAGTCTCAAAATTACGTCAATACTTACTGGGATCAAAATTCACCATCCTGACTGATCACAGACCACTTACATTTTTAAATCTTTCAGAGATGAAAAACCCAATGATACAGAGATGGGCTATCATGCTTTCCGAGCACAACTGTGAAATAGTATACATTAAAGGCTCAAAGAATGTTGTTGCAGATCATCTCAGCCGTATAAGTGAAACCAATCAGGAAATAAATGTAATCGATTCCGACCACGTTCCCATGGGAGACTTCAAGGGAACCGAATTCAGTAAACCGGAGGAAGAATTGAGTCGAGAAGAAAAATTCAAGGATGTATTAGTAAGATGGGAAAATATTGACTTACTTCAGCGAACAGACGAGGAAATAGGAAAAATTCGGAAAATGATAAACGATAAAAATCACGCGGATTATAAAAATGTAGTTTTACACTATACGGAGTTAGACAAACTCGTTTACAAAATTAGCGAAGGACCACGCTGTGGACCGTTCCCTGGACTACAATTATGCGTGCCAAAATGTTTGAGACAAGAATTACTCAAAGAATTTCATGAAGGCTTTTTTGCAGGACACATGGGATTGGTCAAAACGTATGAAAAATTGAAGTTTAGATATTATTGGAGTGGTATGTGGCGAGATACTGTAGCATACATAAAAGCTTGTGTATTGTACAGGACGACAGAGCGAAGGCAGCTCCAGCCCCAATGCAGGAAATGCCTGTGCCACATACCCCGTTCTGAAATGATAGGAATTGACACTTGTGGACCATATCCAGAAACGGAAAACGGTAACACAGGCCGACGAGAAGCTGAATCATCACCCACCCAGTTAGCCGAACCAAGTCAACTCCCAGGTACCAGTGAGTCCGAGGACGACTTACCACTGGCCGAATTATCCCGGCGAATAGCAAAACGCCCATTACCCACGTCTAGCGAATCGGAGAATGAAAAGTCGCAGCCACGCACCACGAAATGCACAAAACTTCAGAGTAGTGACTCAGAAGACAATGTACCTCTAGCAGAATTGGCCCTTCGTTTGAGAGAATCAGCAGAGAGCCCACCAGGTGTTGCTCCAGAAAAACGGCAATTAGAACTAACGTCAGACGATGATTGCCCTCCCGACAAACAGCAAATATATGAGGATACGTCGTCTACAGAGTACGATGCAGACGTGGAATCTATAAGCTTGAAGCAACGTAAGACTTCGGCATTAGTAGCTTTTGCGGAGAAACAAAACGCAATGTTGATGGCACAGATGAAAACGCAAATGGAAATGTTTACGTCGATGTGGGAATAGTCAGTAATGGTGTATAATGTGTACCAGTGAGTCACGACAATTGGTATAACGTGCTGATAACAGGCTCAGTGAAGCAACCATTCGGTGACGCGGTGACGTCATCCTTAATAGAATGCGCAATATCAGTACGTAGCGTAGCGAGTGAGATACCGTGTCGATCACTCAACTGCTGTCTCCTGTGACACCAGTGTTACTCTGTTACATAATGTCAACGGTGGTCAAAATGCTCCTTATCCTATTAATCCTTATATGTGAACCTACCCACGGAGCTTTGTTCTTGCCGCGCGGAGTGTTATACGCCACGCATGAGACGTGGAAAGTGCATGTACCGATCGCGAAAACCGATGTGTCGAACCTGTTATTCAACGTGAACCATACGTTACATGTGTTCGAGAAAAGAGTAAAACAATATTTAACGGATCAACCTCGCTTCCCATACGCTAATGAAGTAAAGTCCCATCTCCACGACCGCCTGATTATACTCCGACTAAGAATAGCAGACATCTTGGAAGCAGTTCGAGCATCAGACCCACACAACGTAAATAGGCACAACAGATCAGTGCTACCATTCGTCGGAGAAGCGTTGTCATTTATGTTTGGAACTACGACAGATGCTGAATTAGAAGCAGTCCTCAACAGATTGAACACGTTGGAAGTGAACAACGATCAAATTATACACGTCTTGGGAGAAAGTATAGCGTTAATGAACCGTACAGCAAAAGAGGTCCAGATTAACCGAAATGCAATTAATCACATCAGCCAACTGGTAAACAATCTCACTCATAAAATTGCAAACCTCGAACAGAACGAAGTACAACGCCTAAGTATGTACATCAAACTACAAAGTCAAATCACAAAAGTAATTGACACAGCTGGCTCCATTATCCAGCAGGCCAGTGTACAACAGTCGGAATTACAACTCCAACTTAGCTTAATAGCACACGGGATTTTGTCCCGTTCGTTTATTGAGCCAGCCCAATTGTGTGACCTTCTGACGCACATCAAAAATGCATTACCCAGCGAGAAAGCACTCCCTTACAGTCCCGACGAAGTAGAAAAATACTACCTGATGATACACACCTCTTTGGTAATGATGAAAACAAACCCATACGTATTACTGCCCATTCCGGTAGTAACGATCCCAGACCAATTTGAAGTGTTCAAGGTGTTCAATGTAAACTTACCCAGCCGCCACTTGCCACTGGAAACGAGATACGACACAGGAAAAATCAAATACCTAGCAATTAGCAAGGATAAAGCTAGATATCTAGAAATTGACGAGAATATCAGCATCTGTCTAAAACGTCAGTTATCATTCTGCCATTTCCATAGTGCAGAGCGATTCACTACCACCACTACGTCTTGTGTAAAAGCACTCTACTTCCAGGACTCAGCTGAAATAACCTCACAATGTAAAACTCTAGTCTCAAGGAAAAGTACCCCTAAGGTATTGGAGGTTGATCAAAATATTTGGCTCATTGTCGCCGGAACTCCGATAAAGGTGCAAACAGTCTGCGAAAACGGCACATCAGACTTTACCACCACAAATACTACTCAGCTGGTACATTTGAGAGATGGCTGCTCGTTATTATCCCCATACTTTAGAGTTCCGATCATAAAAACCCAGACCTCCCGCTTCAACGTGAACCACGTCCAGTCGATACACCAACAGCTATCCCGCTTAGCCGAGTTGACTATACGAACCCTCCATGCTCAGTTACGTCAGCCAGAGACCGACACGGAGTACACAGTCCTGTCTAACCTACCAGACGTCAACATTCCGATGTCCCAACTACAGCTGCAACTGCAGACTGCACGAGACCTTGGATATCAATCTAAACTGAATCATTCGGCGCTAATGGTCCCAGCGGCCGTGGTGATAGCAGCAGCGTGCTGCATTGTGTACTGGATGGTGAAACATCAACAAAGCTCTGCTCCCGTAACCAACACGTCACCCCTCAATCCCCCTTCCCCCATGACCTCCGGCGAAGACGTCCTCATTGTTCGGCCGTGAACCGAGCTGACCACTAGGGATGATCTGACGAGAGCACCAGACTGCTTCAGGACGTCGGACGGAGCGCATCGAGACGAGGCTCTCACCATGGAATTCAACATAACGCAAGTACTTGCCCGTCGCCGTGGGGCACGTGATGAAGAATATCTCTGTCTATGGGAGGGTTTCGCCCCCAAGGAAATGACCTGGGAGGAGCTCGGTCATCTTCCCGTTGATCTGTATAGAAGGATGCGAAATCTGAGAACGCCATTACCTTTTAGCAGATATGGACCACAAGGCCGACCAGGACCACGATCTACGAAGCCGCCCGGCTATCGCGACCAGGTGGTCTGGTGCGTGTGCGGAGCACCAGGGCCCTGGGAGTGCCAACGTTGCCAAGAGCATCCGGACACTCCACCCCAGCGACTGGCTGCTGACGGTCCCGGTGCAGCCGTACCGGAACCAGAACTCATCGACATTGCGTCGGCTGACGCAGGAGCGACAGCGCCGGACATGCCGATCTGTCCCAGTCAGCAACCTGCCGCCGCGGCCGGACCAGAGACCGCAGCAGACCTACTGGCTGCTGCCGCAACGGACGCCCGTCGTAGGCGTCAGCAGCTCCTGGCACGCTACACGAGGGTGCAAACTTGGCGACAGGCCAGCCCTGTCGCAGCGGCAGCAATGCCGCCTCTGGTTCTCCCGACGGAACCAAACCGTCAGGAACGCCAAGACCAGGCGTTCCATCGTTTCATAGAAGGGCACGTGGCAAGCCCGACTGAGTGATAAAGGAGAAAAAGTGCAGAGGTGACGGACAACGAGCAGTGGTCGCTCGTCGTCTACGGACTGAACTGTAGTTACAATAACGTAGTGAGTGTCGCGTCGCAAATAACCTCGTATATTGCATGTAATGTGTTTATTTAGGGGATTTCGTACCACATTTATTTAGGGGATGTCATGTAACATGTTTATTTAGGGGATTTTGTGCCATGTTTATTTAGGGATCATTGTGTAACATGGTAACTAACATGGACCAGGGAAGTTGGGAACCCTACAAATCCCAGTAGTTTAACCCATGTAGAAAACTGAAACAATCGTATAAAATAAAAAGTGTATGTATCACCACGCAATTTCACGATGTATCATGGCCGTAATAATCTAATGGATCGCAGAATCGAATTGGACAATCCGTATTCGCGAGGTCAGCACTCGCGTTGTATTTGTAACGAAGTTAAAGTTAATACGAACGAGCCAGCCTCTGGAATGTACTGTATGCGTCACCGCGATGGGGCCGCATGAAGCACCCACACACCTGTCACAACAAAAGCGTCAGGCATGCGGCCCACCCGATCTATCACAGATAAGGCCAAGTGCCGCCCGCATTGTTCGATTATTAGCCACCGCGATGAGATCACCTTACGAGGTTATAACTGATAAGAACCGGAGCTCGTGTCGGAGAGTTCGCATACCACAAGGCTACTGGCGCCACCAGTCGGGTACGTCCACGAGTCATCGCTGGTTGCCACGCGACCGAGCAGCCAGGCTGCCGTGCAAAACTGCAATCTCAGCGTGCGAGAAGTGCATTAGAACTGAACCCATGACCTGCGGCGAATCAACAGTCAGCAACGTCCAGCGAGGGCAATGGCCGCTGGCGTGTCGGGCCAATCACGGCCCGGTTCACTTGCGGGTTGGCGTGTTATGTAGAACCAGCCAATAGCAGTGCGGGTTGTACGCCGTCAATGTATTTACGTGGGCGGACTCGTGTGTATATATATGAGTGCTAATGAAAATAAAAGGGGGCTCGAGACTCGACTGGAGACTCGACCTAGACTCGGACTACGAGGTAGAACCATCACGTCTTTGCGATTTCGGAGCGGACTGGCGTTCGCCTGTCGCGACTCAACGTAGTTGGCGGGCCGAGGAAGCATCCAGCCCGGGAAGTCACTCATCACGGAGTTTTAACGAGTGAGCTGTCCACCTACTGTTCTGGGGTATACAAAGCGGAAGCGATTGGTCTATCCCTAGATTTCCCACGGCCAGGGAAAAACTACCCTATATCGCCATCATGATTAACGACATCTGCAACTCCCTTCCACGTAGCATTGGTAGATCACTTTCTGTAGACGATGTTGCGATTTGGTGATGTACATCCAGTGCACCGTCGATGGCGCGACAGCTGCAGTTGGTGGTATCCCACTTACAAAGGTGGAGTTCCAAGAACGGGTTTCGATTACCGACTGCAAAAACCGTTGGTATGCACTTTTGTCGGCGCCGCCGGAACTGCCCGGACCCTGCTCTCCAGCTGTATGGTCGGCCAGTTCCCTTTCGGCCAGTTGCTCGATCCTTGCGAGTAATTTTTGACACCCGTCTTAATTACAAGGAACATTATAAGACACTTCGGGAAAAGAGTTTTAGATCCCTAAACATACTAAAGATGGCTGCACACACATCTTACGGAGGAGATAGAAAAAAGCATGTTGCTGCTGTATCGAGTGAGTGAGTGAGTGAGTGAGTGAATTTGGCCAGCCTGCAACCGTCAGGGGATATCGGCTGTTTGCGTCGTTGTGGATGAGTTGAAGGTGGTGGTCCGGGCGGTGCCGGGGCGTAGTTTGGGGGGGGGTCGGAGGTCATCGCCGTTCGTTTGAACATTGCAAGAACACATTATGTCATGTCATACACTGTTATGGGTTTTTTGTTTTGTTTTGTGTTGAGTTCGGTTTTTGTTTGTTTGTTTGTTTGTTTTGTTTTTCTTTTCTTTTCACGTTTGTTTCAGGTCGTGGTGTCGACATCCATACACCAGCCTGTTTGTTTTTTCTTTTCCTTTTTACACGTCATAAGTAGAGTTGGGAGAGAGTGGGTGGAGGAGTTGTTCCGATGTTGTGTGTTCGGATGCTGTTTAGTGTCGGGTGGTTTTGGTACGGGTTTTTGATTTCTTGGTAGTTGTGGTGTTTGGTTTGTTGGTAGATGTAGTGTTGCTTTGTTGGCTGCTCGTGTTGTCGGTGCTTGGGTAATCTCAGGGGAGCTATCTGAGGTGTTTGAGCTAATGCAGTCGTCGTCTGAGTCTGTGATTGGTCCATAATGGTTATGGTGGTTTTTACGTCGCGCGAGTGGTGCCTGTGGTGCTTGGAGTGGTTCTGGGGGGCATGGCAGGGGTGATAGCTTCAGTGCTTCGTGGTGTGGTATGGGGGTGGTGCCTGTGCTTGTGCCGTGTTTTGTGTTGTGGGTTCTGGTTTTATGACTATTGTCGGGTCTGTCTGGGTTTTCCTGGAGCAGTCGGTTGATTCTAGTGACGTAGCCGTATACAATTTGTGCGTTTGTGTGGACGGCTCCTGGTGGCGAAGGGGTTGAGCGGGCTGCGACGGATACTGTTCGGCGGCCCACTCCCTTGCCCGCGACGGGGCCCAGCCCTCTAAGTGGATAAGTCGGAGAATGTCTTTCTCTTTCCTCCACAGAGGACAGGCCCCGTCCCGGGAGCCGTGGACTCAGTCGCATCCCACACATCGCCGCGTTTCGTTGTTGCAGGTGTTGGTGTGATGTGGGCCGGCACAATGGGCACCTGTTGGATTTGTGTGCTTGCAGCCCCCCACCCCCTCCCCTCGTGTGACCGTATCCTTGACATAAGGAGCAGCGTCGGGGGAGGGGTGCGCGTGGTGTTACTTTGTATGTGATGAAACCAGCTCTGACATGTGTGGGTTGCTGTTTGGAGGCGAAAGTCAGGATGAGAATGTGTTTGGTTTGTTTTTGGGGGCGGGGGGCCGATAGACCGAGGAGATCCCTGGCTCGCAAATATGTGAGCCAGTTTCTCCTCAGTCATGTTGGCCAGCTCCCATGCGTGTATGATGCCCTGAGAGGTGTTGCGGTGTGTGTCTAGTGTTATAGTGACCGGTAGTTCTACGAGGTATTTGATGTGTGCTAGTATGTCGGCGTCTTCGGTGTTACAGGCCTGAATCAAGAGCTCCCCCGATTTTAATTGGCGTGCGTGTAAGGGCGCTTGTGTCCGACGGGTGATCTCACTCTCCACTAGCTAGGGGTCAAGAGTGGTCATGGGAAAACCATCAACCCGGCGGCAGAGGAAGAAGTTCCCTGTCGGATCGTTTGTTGTGGTGTTGGTGTACATATTGAGTTGGTGTGTTTGGTGTGGGTTTTGGGTTTGGCGTCCGGGTAGGAGAATAATGGTGTACACTTATTACAGTCTCGGCGGTATGTGGGGGGTGGGGGTGGCAGCGGCACCGCCGGACCAACCTGTAGCTGAAGATAAAGATGGTTGAGCGGCGGTCAAAAGAGTAGAGGCACAGAAGCACTGTGTATCACTGCACTGGTGGTCGGCTGGTTTTGGCAGTCTTCTGGGTTTCAAGATGGCGTCTTGGCGTAGCCAAAATGGCGTCGATGTGTCTTCTCGAGGGTGTGTTGGGTGTTGCCAGATGGCGTTGGCGTCGCTTTTCAGGCACGCCTTCGGCGCTGCACCGGCTCTTGTGTTGCCGCATTGCTACAAAATAGCACGTTGGCAAACCGTTGTTTGCTGCCCCTGTGGCGTCAAGGCCCCTATGGTGGCGTTGAGGCTTCGTGGCGTTTTATTGACCAGTCTGACGTCTCTCGGTTTTCTCGGTTTCTCGGTTGAGGTGGAGAGAGAGCGAGTTTCTTTGTTCTTTGTTCTTTTTGATGCGTGAGAAATCGTGATGAAGAAATCATGCTGTATCGCTCCCTCATCCGATCAAAATTCGACTACGCATGTTTTGCGTATGACAGCGCATGCGCAACAAATAAACGCTCACTAGACACTGTCCACCACTCGGCTCTCCGCATTGTGACCGGCGCTTTCCGCACTTCAACTTCTGCCAGCCTTCTGGCTGAAATCCACGAGCTCCCACTCTCGCTCCACCGCGAAATGCTCGGAATGTGCTATACCTGTGAGCTGCGCCAATTCCCTGGTCATGCCGCATATGCGCACGTGTTCTCCCATCGACTTATTCCATCATTTGGTCGAGGATGCATTTTGCACGCCACCCCCTTCCGCGTTCGGATACGCAAGCTCTTTGAGGATAGTGGGATTCGACTGAAGTAAATTATGCAATCCAATCTTACACATATGCCTCCATGGCAAATGACACCTCCAGTAATAGACATGTCACTCTTTTCGGTTCGGAAGGAGCATGCTACGCCACAAGACCGCCTGTCACGTGCCTTAGAACATATAGCCTCGTTCGAAGGATACGTTCCGATTTACACAGATGGGTCCAAGACTGATGTTGGTGTAGGCAGTGCAATTGCTACCGAGCACTTGTCAGGATATTTTTATCTACCACCACATGCAACTGTCTACACGTCAGAGCTGGTGGCGATCACAAAGACCCTTAGTTTTATTGAAGTGGGACGGGATGCATCGCATGTCATTTTTACCAACTCCCTCAGCAGTCTTTTGGCGCTAAAACAATTTAATCCACCTGACACCAATGTACAGGATGTTTTACGGCGTCTTAGATCACTGTCTCAAGCTGGGAAGACTAATGTCCTCTGTTGGATGCCGAGCCACGTCGGCATCGTGGGGAGCGGGGCAGCGGATGCTGCTGTGAAACGAGCAGCCAAAGCACCACACCTGTGATCTATGCCCCCCACCCCACCCTCACCCCACCCCCACCCGCGAGGGAGTATGACCGTTCTATCGCGACGTTTTTTTTTAATGGCTGTCTTGTTGGGACACACTGCAGGAAAATAAACTACGAACCATCAAACCATGCCTTGGAGAATGGCCCTCGTAGGACGCGGCGGGACGAGGTCGTGCTCTGCCGCCTTCGGCTGGGGCACACCCACCCAACACACCACTATCTGCTGTGTGGGGAGGACAGGCCAAACTGTCCTCGGTGCCATGCACCACTGTCAGTACGTCACGTCCTGATTTCCTGTCCTCTGCTCGCCGATGATAGAAGACGTCTTTTTGGAGTCATGCATTCGCTGTCACTCCGCGATCTCCTGGGTGACCACTCGCGCGTTGCAACTTCGGGACAACTTTTTCGCTTTCTCTGGGATGTCGACTTCAGTGCGATTTGCCCACCTCACTGACATACAACACTAGAAGCTAGGAATGATCCACCTTTATTGTGAAGGTTCGTGTATTACTGTTGGTACCAATCATCTTAAGCTGGCCATCTAACATTGTTATCGGCGCTATATGACCAACGCAGTCGATGCGCCTCTGAACCCAAATAACCAACCAACCAACAATGGCAGGCTGGCAATGCACTGAGCCCTCTAAAGCGTACCGAGTCTCGCCGCAAAAAGTGGCATTACCCTCAAACGTGCGTTGTAGCTCTAAATATACACACCGGGAGCTCTAAACAAAACATTACGTTGGCCCTCAAAGCACACCGGGGCTATGTGACCGCATGGCGTCTCAAAAACAGGCTGGGATTTTTCGACATGGTCATAATAATGGAACAAAAAGACCGGACACTAAATTAACACATCAGGGTCTTCGAAAACGCACCAGTACCTAGAAAATGTTGTCGGTGTGCAAAAAGCAACAAAGTTCCAGAAAATTTGCCGGTGGTCTCAAAAATGTGCCAGGCCCCTAACAAAATATGGCTGGACCTCTAAAACACATCCGTAGACGAAGAAAAACGCAACGGGTACAAAAAGGAACACCTGGCTAGGGCCTCGGTTCGGTAGCCAATCTGGGAGCGTATTGAGCCAAAGAGATGTGGTGCAGCAAAGCTCATCGGGTATCCGGATTTTTTAACCACCAGAAAATGTTTAAAAAAGAGAACTAATCATCGAATTGAATTCATCGAATTTTTCCAGCGAACCCCATACGAAGCATTCTACACATCAAATATGGAACAAGAATCATGTGGCCTATCATGTGGCCGCAATTAGAAAAAAAAAACAGGAGGTCCAGCAGAAACCGGGGAATTGCACGAAGTGTGGCGAATGCGTCCAATGCGCAATTCGGGTGCACACATGCACCAGCATTGGCATTTTGGCGACCGGGCGTTATTAACTGGAATGCCTGAAATTGGAAAATTTTACATTTTGAAGTGATTTGTACAGGTGTAATTTCAGCAGTCTGAAGTGACTTATCAAGGGGCACCAAAAGAAAAACCTTCTAACAAGGTTGGGGGAGTTGTGGTTGAAATCCGGTAACTCAGAACTGATGGTGGTAGATTGGACCCCGTCCACAGGACAATTAAGTTGGTCATTAATTATCTGATTTGAAAAAGAGCCTCTTTGAACAAAAATAGTTCTCGAAATCCGGAGACATTTAAAAAGGGGTATGTTGGCCGTCTCCAAATCCGTTTTCCCCACCCTAGCGGAAATCCTAGGTACGCCACTAATTATGGGCTGGAAGCAGGGTAGCCCCAACGCGGGAGGCGCTAAAAACGCTTCCACTATCCTTGTGAAATTTAGCGTTACGTCTAGTTACGCCTTTGGCGTTGGATGGGAGAATCGTTCTACGAACTCACTCGTCCCCTTCCTTACCCCAAATCCGTGGCGATGCCATTTGTCCGACCCGAGCTCACCAGCACCCGCCCCACCCCCACACCGCTGGCAAAAATGGCATTATTACACCCGCTCCACTACCGCGCTGAGCGTGCTCTCCTTATTGAAAGCCAATTCCAATATACGCCAATACCACGGATCCGCTTTATGGGAGGTTTTTGTTTCGCCGACGTAGATGGTTGCCATGGAAAGCATGTCAATCAATCAATCAATCAATCCTTGTATTGGTACCAAGAGACACTCAGTATCAAATGTCAAAAACGCTAAAAAAAGGGGTGGGACAGGAGGCTACTAAAACATTAAAAACACATGCATACAATACTCAAACATTCCCACGTACAGCTCTTTTCAGCGCCTCCTTCAGCTTAAACTTAAAAGCCCGTCGCATATTATCGGCCCTAACTTCCTCGGGGAGACTGTTCCAAAGAACTGCAGCACGGTACATGAAAGAGCGTTGCGCAAAAGACGTTTTCAGGCGTGGGCGCTCTACTGAAAACGGTGTTGATCGCGTAGATCGAGAGCTGACATCACTTCTTAATGTCACAAGATCACGCAGGGTTTCAGGTGCTCCCGAGTGATGCATGCAAGATGAACCAGTGAGCAATCCCTAATGTCGACAAAACGTTGAAAGCTAGGCCAGCCTAACCGCTCAATAACATGCGATATATGACCATAGCGAGAGGTCCTAGTTATGATCCTAGCCGCCCTCATTATGACTTTTTGGATTCGCACGCGCTCGGTGTCACATGCAGCAGACCAGATTGAGCAACAGTACATTACATGGGGGAAAACCAGTGCAAGCACTAACTTCGACAGCGTTTCTTCAGTAAGAGAACGTACATGCTTGGCTAGAGGAAATATAATGCGGTTACATTTCTTAGCAATATCGCCAATTTGTTCACTCCATGTTAACGATTCGTCCATGGTCACACCCAGGTTTTTGATAGATGAGACACGTGAAATATCCGATCCAAGAACAGAGAGGCTGATGCTAGGCAGCCGCGCGATCATCTGGCGAGAACCAAAATCACAAATTGCGTTTTAGATGGGTTGAGCTTGAGAAGATTTACACGGTACCACGAGCACATAGTTTCCAAGCACGATTCGAGACGGCGTTTGGCATACATTATGTCCTCCAATTTCGATGACAACATCGCCTGTGTGTCGTCAGCGTAAGCAACGACTTTAAAGACATCACCTATGTGTGAGAGAAGATCATTTGTGTACAACAAAAACAGAATTGGACCACACAAACTTCCTTGTGGAACACCACAGGATACGTTGCATACAAGTCTTCCGGGCCGAACTACCTGTCTGCGATTTGAAAGGTAAGATCTAAACCAAGAGCTGTCGATGCCGTACCACTCTAATTTGGTCAAGAGTCGGCTATGAGACACGCAATCGAAGGCACTAGACAAATCTACTGATGCGAGCAGACAAACGCGGCGCCTTTCGATGCAATTTGTGACATAAGCTACTACATCAGCAAGGGCAGTTTCAGTAGAGTGAAGTGGTCGATAGGCATGTTGCGAGTTGTTAAGACAATTTCGGTGGAGATACGCAGTGAGCTGGTTGACCACTATCTTCTCGCACAGTTTTGACACGTTACTCAAGATCTAGATGGGCCTATAACACTTGGGATCGTCAGGGCAGCCTTTCTTGAAGATTGGTACGATTTCAGCCAACTTCCACAGTTCCGGAAAAGTACATGACGATAAACTAAAGTTGATTATGTGCGAAATATGTACACACACCGAAGGAAACGATATATTGAGCAATTTCAGGGACACATTGTCGTTACCACGAGCACTGGTAGGATTTAAATCACGCAGGGCATGAGAGAGTTCGGGAAGAGTGGCGGGCTTCAGCTTGAATGCTGAGCTAACAACGCGCGGAGGGCGAGGTTGATGCGCTGTATTTGGGCCTAAATCCCCTAAAGAATGCAAAGCAGCAGCCATGCGCTTGCCAGTTGAAGAAAAATGCCGGTTTTGGTCGTCAGCGAACAACTCCTTCTCCTGGTCGGAACGTGATGGTTCAGTTGATGGTGGAGTTGTCTTCTTCTGAAAGAGATGACGTCGAACGTGCGGCCAGACGTTGCCATTTTCTTCCAAAGTCCGATCGAAGAAACGGCTTTTGGCGACCACGAGCTCAGTGGAGGTCCGTTGATTTAGCTCATGGTAGAGTTGCCAATCCTCGTCACTCCCGGATCGGTCCGCTTGGCTGTGAGCCCAGTCACGTCGAAGGGTCAGGGCGCGGAGGTCAGCATTCTCAGCGATCCAGGGTGGCACTGAGCGGCGATTCGCGAACTTCGTGACGGTAGGGCAGTGAGCATCCATGACGCATTTCCAGATGTTCAACCATGCGTCCCACTTGCCGTCAACTGTGTTGGCCTCATACAGGCCAGACCAGTCCACCATGAGAAAAGCTAGGGGCAGCTGACCAGGGAGGAGGTGACGGGTGCGCTGAAAAGTGATCCTTTGGCGTTGAAACGACGGACGGTTTATTTTAGCTGTGACTGACTGCCCGGTGGTCACTGATGTGCACCTCCATGACGTCACAAGCCAAAATTTTGTCGGTGGCGTTGGAGATCGCGATGTCGAGAAGCGTTTTTGAAGTGCGCCGTGTGCCATCCCGGAGGTTAACCGTCTGTACGCGCGTGGGCTTCTTCACGGGTTGATGCAGACACAAGTCGTTCAAAATGGTGTTGAAACGTTCAACCCCCGGTTTTGAAGCGTCTAACAAATCGATATTCACATCCCCCATCGCGAATAAAGGCAAGCCATGGCTAGTTGCGAGGTCAATTTGGTGCTCCAAATCATCCAGATCAGCACCTACGGTTCCATTGGGCGGGCGGTAGAGGCAGCCTACGATGACAGAGGTATCGCGCCGGAGCTTCACCCGGATCCAAAGGGACTCGAGGCCGGAGCGAAGTGGTCCGGGAGGGGGTGTCATTAGCTGGACTCCGTAGCACTATCGGACGGCGATGGCGACGCCACCCCAACTCTCTGTGGACGTCCGCTCCTCATCGCAGTGTCTATCGGCTCTCTTGATGTAAAAACCGGGTATGCAGATGGCTTCATCTGGATGGTTTGAAGACAAATGCGTTTCCGAAAAGCAGAAGACATCAATATCGCGGACACTGATTAGCTGATTTACACTATCTAATTTTGGAATCAAAGAGCGCACGTTTAAATGGATCACTCGTAAAAAATCACCGCCGGCTCCGCCCCCACCCCCGCCATCACGTCTCGGCGCCGCCCGGCGGCCGCGCCGGGCGCGCCTGCCACGCGGGAGCGCTCCCGCTGCACCACTGGCTGGGTCACAGGGCCGCGGCCCAGCCCCGGCGCTCAGCTGGCGCGCTCCGGCCGTCTCGCGCCCCGAGGCGGTGGTGTCATGGTCAGCAGCCGGCCCGTGTCGCGCGGTGATTGGTCGGTGATCGCAGGGTGGCAGAGACAAGATACAGACGATTTTGTTGATGACGACCAAAAACGCGATGAGTTTTTGTAGGTCCCGATGCAGGTGTTGCGGTGAAGTATTACACACACCGTGATTAGGAGCTTGGCTTGGCTGTGAAGACAAGGCAGCGACCTCGATCGTGTGCCGGCTTAACGGTACTAAACAAGCGGTTTCATGCGCGTTCATTAAGTTGTTAGGCTGGGAAATTGGCTAAATATTCAGAAGTGCACAAAGACGAGTGCAGCGATGACAAACTTGGAGCATGTCTGATAATGCTCTGATACGGCAACATTTACTTTTTATTATATTATGAAGTCGTGTCGACGATGTGAAGAAAACAACGCGCACAGGTAACTCAGTCGGTTTCCGAGATCTGAACTCGTCAGGTAATGCCAACCTTCCGCTGTGGCACAGAGTGTCTCCAATTTCCAACATTTGTTTACGCGTTGTGAAATGATCCATTAATAGACATGGAAACAGTTTGCCGCGTCCTGATGTCGTACACTTAATGGAACTTGAATGGCACTTGAAGAATTCCTAGTTAAGTAACCAAAGAAGTATTTTTGCAACGCAAAAATAGGATGAGAGTTTCACATAACTGCAGCCGACTCCTGAATAACACCCTAACCCAAGAGGTACCCACAAGTTGTAAAAAGGAAGATGTCTCGGTTGATGACCTTCATTTGATTGATGCAGTATCGCAGATACAGTATCACAGCATGCCCTAAAAAAACATCTGACTTTCGTGCAAAATTGAGATCCTTGGGCAACTACAGCGCTTTCCCTATTTACAGCATCTAAGGGGAATATAGGAGACATCATAGGAATGTTACGCGTTTTACGTCAGCTATTTAAAAAAAAGATATGGGAAACGCAAGACCAGCCAGTCGGCGTCAATTTGAATGTTTTATCCCGAATATCAAGATCAGGGGCGGAGCTACACAGCAATGGGAAGTGCAATATGGCGAATGTATGGTGTTTTTTAGATTTATGATAATAATACTAGACTATGCAGTTGTGGACATGAATGAGGACGGACCGAGCTAATGCTTATGTGTGGATCGTTATAAGACAATTACTACGAAATACATTGCAATCTTTTTCTTTCTGAACAGTCATGCAAGATTATATATAAAATACAACCCAACGAAAAAGGCATGTGGTGATCACAAAGTCAAAGGAGGAGCAGCAAACCGTGAACTGACTGCATACCTGTAATGTGATGCATTACAGGTATGTTAACCAACCCATTTGTATAATTGTACGTCTCCGGTCAAACGATGCATGCGACCAGTTCCATTTGGCAAAACCGCCAAGGATGGTCAGGTAATTCCCTAAAACAAAAAGAAATGACAAAGTGGTAATTGACTACAAAATTTTTGACCGAATTGTGTATGCGCATGTGCAAGACTGCACGCAATTCAACCCTATTTCTGTTGAGGGGACTAATCGGCCCCCGTGTAGATTGTCTAATGTTGTCCTCTAACCGCTAGGAATAGGTTCTTGAAACTTTCTGACGTTCCCTATATATTCATTGCGCACATTTTACTATTTCTTCCGAAATTTTGGGCTGCACAGGAACAACTTCAGACAAGAATTTTGGGAGGCCTGTTTACAATTTTCGGTATGCCCCAGTGTCCGATAGAATTCCTTGCTATCCTTTAACCAATGTGGATAGGTTCTTGAGACTTTCCTAACTTTCTTAGTTGTTATTTGTGGTCATGTGATAATTGTTGCAAATTTGGCACTTGTCCATGGGTGCATCCAGGGATGGATTTTGGAAGGCATGAGGTGTCCACGACATAGCCCCATATCCCTAGAGAAAGGCTTATTAAATGTTTGGATCTTCATTACCTATTCTTTGCGAGCAGCTCGTGATTTTTATTCCGTCTTGTCCAGGGGCGGCTCCAGAGCGATTTTCGGCATCCCCGTCATGGCCCCATATTCATATTATGTGTGTCCCAGTGCCTCCGAGCGACATTTCGAAGTGAGCGGTTCATTCAACATTATCTACGAGGAACTAAATTAATTTTTGGTGACAAGGGTGGTTCCAGGGGCTGTCTATGGGCACCTACAGGAACGGATTTTGGGAGATATGTAAAGTCCATGCCATGGTTGCATATCATTAGAAACAGAATCCTGAAACTTTCTGAGTTCTCTCTTAAAATTCCACATTATTTGGGTTCATTCGCAATACTATGTATTGGTAGAAATGCACTGATTTCTACCTACGCGTACACAATATCCCACCCATCGCTCTAAATTATACAGCCTCCCTGCTTAACCACCTGGCAATGCCCATGTCATGATGCTAATTTTGGGAGCAAGCATCTCCAATGATGCCTTTGAATGATCTTAGGGGTTTTCGGGCACATCAATTATTTTAGCTATCGAAATGCTGCACCAATCCATAAAATAACGTCACTCATATATGGTGAGTTACCTCCCATGCTCACTTCAGTGATTGGTACGTCATTGTAGGAATGTTTTCGGATGATACAATACAGCGTTTTATAACTGTATACTGTTTGCGTCCACAGACGACAGCGTCCTATTTCTCACGCTCAATTGAGTGTTGCCAAACTCCGAAATTTGTTACCCACAACTTGTTGCACCTTGTAACACCATTGCCACTTTTCATCATGCTGCCGTTTAAAGAGGTTTAGTGGTGCTTCTCGATTATTTTTTTCCTAATATGAAAGCAATCTAGGAGTAAATTACGAAAATCAAACGGCCGGTATAGCAAACACGATTCAGCTGACATTAACCCATTGTTGCCCCCTGACAGCGCCATTGATATTTTTCGATGTTTTGAGTGTTCAACAAGTAGTTCATGCCACCACGAGTCGCTTGCTACCACTCCCGAATCTCTAGGACGTATAGTTTCCAAGATTCCCTGGGGGTTAAATCCCCCTCTCAACAGATTTAGCTTAAAAAAAACCAACAGGAATAGGTGACAGTCAGGAGCGCTGCTTTTGAGGATTATGACGTTGTGGAGGAACAGACGATGCTGACAAGTGTCCACATATGTTCCAGAAAATCAGCTAATACATTATAAATACAGCTAAAATACAGCTACCTAAAATACAGCTAATATAAAGCATGAAAGTGCAACGAGAATGTACCATACGGCGCATGCTGTTAATGGTGCTGGAATTCGGCGGTTGAATGATGGAATGTGGAAGACATTCGGCAAAGAACCACCAAGTATGGTCACCACGTCGAGCATTAATGCCCTATCTTTTGAAGGAGGTTACCAGTAAAGCTTTAAGGAATGCTCTATGAAAGAATGACACGTGAGTTGACGAATGCCATTTTTCCTTCATGTCCAAATATAATTTGTCTTCATGTCATCCAAATACCTTGTACTTGTCAGAACGGCAACACATTGTTTCCGTTCTGACTTGATAAATTGTTCTTTTTTGCCCTTGAAGAGGGTATGGTACCGGAACGTAAGGCATTGTTGTTCTGAAATTATGTACTAATCATAATGATAAAAATCATGCATACAAAGGTCATCCTACGCCAATTTGAACTGTCTACCATTCCACAAACTAGTGGCAATATGCCCGCCATAGTGGCAATCGTGCTCGTTGTGTTTGGTCAACATTAAACCATTATATACAATTGGTAAATCAGCTTCCTTCAGATCATGTTCCTAATCCATTTATAAATATCTATGCATGGCAGCGGCCAGTTGCATTCTTGT
The DNA here is from genome assembly GCA_034440615.1 of Ashinkailepas kermadecensis. Classification (NCBI taxonomy): domain Eukaryota; kingdom Metazoa; phylum Arthropoda; class Thecostraca; family Neolepadidae; genus Ashinkailepas; species Ashinkailepas kermadecensis. The sequence goes on from JAOTOM010004582.1 coordinate 269,055, forward strand.
TCAGAGGGACTGTTTGCAGTTTGGAAAACCGGGTTCTTCAACACCAGTAGAAGGGTAAATATCTTTCAAATACCACAAGAACGACGAAAGCGTGGAACAATACGCTACATCCCTTAGAGAGTTACAGACCAGAAGACAACAGGAATGTGACACAGATGCATCAGGCGCATTTGTGAATTTGCTTGTTGGAGGCAGCATTTTGCTTCACATTGCCTGAATCTAAGATAGTAGAAATGCATGGGACCAGCTGATACCTGTCATTGAATATAATACACGCAAAAAATAACACGGAATGAATTGTTTACAGCGGCACTCCGAAACCCGCAACACTTATAAATTATGCGCATCTCAGACAAGCTTTTCCCATTGACCTGATTGACTTATCTTGACCGTAAGCGGTGCAATTGGAGCCAATAGCGGACCCAGGGGATGGACCACGGGATTATGCCCCCTACCGCGTCGGGCTTCTTCGGGGCTCACGGAGACCGTTGAATACATTGCGTTTCAACACAGATCGTGCCGAAGCACACAAGACAGTTGGTGCTCAAGGGGGCCTCCGGACGAACGTCGAGCGAGAGTTCCAGGGCCGACTTGAAGGGCCCCGGGGCCGATTGAACTAGCCTGGGTTGATGGAGAAAATCCCGGGTCTATGAAGAGGGCCCCGAGCCGGCAGAGTTCCTACGGGCAGAGGCTGGTGGTCACAATCCTTCCCAATGTGAATGACTTCTAGACCGACGGAGGAGGCCAGGAGTCGTTGGAAGGGCCCCCACGCTGATGGAGAAGGCTTAACCAGGAAAAAGAGCCCCTGAGCCAACTAAGCGGGCCACTGAACCGACGGAGACGGCCCCTGGCAGCCAAAGAGGACACCGAGCCGACATGAAGGGTCCCTGAGCCCAGGGGCGCACAGTAATTTCGTAAAAGGGAGCACACATTCTTGAGGATCCCCTGATAGACCTCTTTGAGTGATATGGGCCCTTTGACTACTCAGAAATCACATCCGTTGGCCCAGAGGCCCTCTTTACCGGTCGGGGCCCTCTCCGTCAAGCCGAGAGTCCTTCCAACGACCCGGGTTGCTCTCCTTCCATTTAGAGGCTCTTCATGTTGGCCGGGCCGGAGGCCCTCAGCGTTTGCCTGTAGGCACCACCTCGATTCGAGGGCCCTCTTCATCGGCCCGGGACCGTCTACATCAGCCCGGGGCCCAGGGGCCCCTCTCATCGGCCCAGAGACCCTGCACATCGGACCATGGCCCCACCGGCCATTCAGTCTCTCAGGCTCTCAAGCACTCTCCAGCTCACTAGGAAAGCCAGCTCTCACGTGGGTCAGGTGTTCCGTTAGGTCTCCGTTAGCCCCCCCCGTTACGGGGCCCTTTGGTTTGCATTGCTCCTCCAGCCTGAACGAATTTTGTTTGGATTCAGAAATCGAACTTGTCGTTTAGACAATTGCTGGGTTTCGGATTTTGTAGTCTAAAAACGAACTCGCCCGAGGGTCATTTTTAACGTTCATTCCTTCACAGATTGCCCCTCCCAATACTATGTGGAGGGGACGTGTCCATTGTCCCTCCCCCCCCCCACACACACACTTTGTGTGATAAACACACACACACGCTGCAAATTGTCTCGATGCCACGAAATTAATTCAGGAAGAGTATCACCAACTACGGCACTTGCTACAGACAATGCTGCCCGAAGCCAGCTCGAAGCGCACCCCACCCCGTTGAAACAAAACAAAAAATCATCTTGGGGGCACTAAAGTCCAGGGGGCACCAAAGTTCTCAATGGTTATCTTCCCTCCTTGGACAAATCCTGGATACGCCATTTGTCAGAGCACAAGTGATGACGTCATTTTGTAGACGTCAAGTATACTTGGTTAAGGCTATCACAGTGAGCCAATCACCTACCGTAGTCGAAGCTGGTTGGCGATATTGACCAGAGCGGTAACCAGCTGGCAAAGCTTCACATTTGAAGACCACCGAATTCAGTAAGCGGCTGTTGTCATCGAGTTTACTTCAGAAGCCAGTTCCGTGTGGTCTGACTTCCCAGCTATACGATTAGATGTCTCAGGCATAAACCCAGATACACATTCGCATGGTTTGTGCATAAACAAGCTGTTTCGAGATCAAAAACTTCGCGTTTTAGACCAGTGAGCATTTCGTGTTTGTTTAGTTATAGGTTAGTTGGTCGCTTATGTAAATTAAGTTTTCAGACAAACGTAATTGATGTGGCCGGAGTTCGCTAATGGAATGTCATGACGATTACTTCTCATTAGTGCCCGTTGTGAAGCGGGCTAGTGTCTGCTTCCGACACCGCCTGGGTGGGTGTCCCTTTGTCTGCCTATAAACACCGATGGGTACACAACCTGGGTGAATACTACAGCACCGCTGGATACATGACCTGGGTGGGTGTCCCATTGTCTGCCTCCAACACCGAGGGGTACACAACCTGGGTGGGTGTCCCTTTGTCTGCCTATAATCACCGATGGGTACACAACCTGGGTGAATACTACAGCACCGCTGGATACATGACCTGGGTGGGTGTCCCATTGGCTGCCTCCAACACCGAGGGGTACACAACCTGGGTGGGTGTCCCATTGTCTGCCTATAAACACCGATGGGTCCACATCCTGGGTGAATACTACAGCACCGCTGGATACATGACCTGGGTGGGTGTCCCATTGTCTGCCTCCAGTACCGAGTGGTACACAGCCTGGGTCGGTGTCCCATTGTCTGCCTCCAACACAAAGGGGTACACAACTTGGGTGGGTGTCCCATTGACTCCTACAGCACCGAGGGGTGCACGATTGCATGGGTGTCCCATTGTCTGCCACCAACACCGAGGGGTGCACGACCTGGGTGGGTGTCCCATTGTCTGCCACCAACACCGAGGGGTGCACGACCTGGGTGGGTGTCCCATTGTCTGCCACCAACACCGAGGGGTGCACGACCTGGGTGGGTGTCCCATTGTCTGCCTATAAACACCGAGGGGTGCACGAACTGGCTGGGTGTCCTATTGTCTGCCTCCAATACCGCATGGGTGGGTGTCCCATTGTATGCCTACAGCACCGAGGGGTACACGAATTGGCTGGGTATCCCATTGCATCAACGCAGTGTCGCCCGTTTTGCGGTGACTATGGAGGCGCAGAAGACACGGGGTCTAAACCTCAAAACCGAGAAAAGCATGCTGATCGCGTAATTACCAAAGAATGTATTGAAGTCCTTCAAAAGAAGCAGCGTGACCAAACCACGGTGGAAAGAGAAAAAGGCATGAGAATAAATAACTGCAAAGTTCAACGTCAACGCTGAAGTTCCAAACAGAAAAACAAACAACTGACTACGATTTCGCGGGACAGGAAAGTCTAGGCGAAGGAGAGCTCGTGGAGCAGTCACCAGCAGGTAGCGATTGGTGGTGCCACCATGGATCATGTATGCCTGGATTGGAAACGAACAGCTGTTTGCGGAGGATAAGTAAAATCAGCCCACCTAGCGGAGGATAAGTAAAAACACGGAAACGCGGCCGGTTTTAGGCCGTGCGCCTATGGGAGTACAGGGTACGCATTTCTTATTGGCATTTTCCCCAATTGATTCAGCCATCCCAGGAGGATTGCATCAGCCTTTCATGATACAGAATTGATCAAGGAACCTTACCGTTCTTTCCTTATTAATTCATTATGCTCCGTTCAGAGGTTGCCGTGGTGCGAAGAGAAGACATCTGTGAGAGTGAGCCCACCTCGCCCCAAGGGTCCGGTCACCGATGTTGATATCTTGATGATCTTTATCTTGAATCTTTATCTCTTATCTCTATATCTTTATCGTGATCTTGAAATGATTGGACGGGGCAAAGTACATGAAGGCAATAGGCAGACCAAAATGAATTTAGGGCACATTCCATTGGCTCCCATGTTAGAAGTTGACATAATTGCGGGGGTGGGTTAAGCAAACATTAAGGTGGCAGTTCCCCCTCAAAGGTATATAAAGCAACACCCCTGAGTCGAACGACTGCCAAGTGGTAGCAAATCGGCGAGAGGTAGTGGCGTTGCCAGCTAGGGTATGTTGCAGGGGCTGAGGAAACGAAAGTGGCGCCCCTTATGACCCGAAGAACGCTTGTCTTGGAGGTTTCAGTGTACCCCTCCCTCGAATTTATCAGCGCAACGCGCTCCTCGGCCTGGGAACGACAGTACTCTGGGAGACCGGACGCACACCGCGAATTTGTCGGCGAAAGGCACTCCTCAGACAAAAACAAATGGTGCCCCTCTGGGAGATCGGAGTGTACCCCGTCCAAATGTTTTGGATCAAGAGCCGCCCTTCTGGAGAAATGACGCCTCCTTTGCAAAATCATAAATCTGTCAGTGGTATGGTGTAGGGGGTGGGGGCTTGTACCCTCCATGGAACTTCCGCTCAATCCTCTTTGCGGATTGGTGGGTACACCGAAGTCTGTACTCTCCCATTCAGTTGTGTAAACCACTTCACCGGAAAATATAAGCCACATATCTAGAGAGCAAGGAGGGTGAGGGCGAAAGCAGAACCGCCCATTCTTATCTTTGAGGGTGAAACTGCCCCATCAATGCTTGCTTCCCCAACCCGCAATCATTTCAACTTCTAGCATGGGAGCCTATCGAATGTGACCCCCTATTAATTTTGGTCTGCCCATTGCCTTCATGTGCTTTGCCCCCTCCGATCATTTTAAGAAATCAACATCGGTGGGCCGACCCTTTCGGCGAAATGGGCTCCCTCTCACAGATGCCTTGACTTCGCATCACAACTACGGAACGGAGCGTAATAAATCAATTAGGAAAGAGCGGTAAGGTCCTTGATCAATTATGCATCATGAAAGGCAAATGCAATCCTCCTGGGGTGGCTGAATCAATGGGAAAAAATGCCAATACAAAATGCGTACCCCGAACTCCCATAGGCGCAAGGCCTAAAACTGGCCGCGTTTCCGTGTTTTTACTTACCCTCCACTAGGTGGCAGGTTGGTGCCGCTGATACGCGCAGATGAAAGGCGCGGACACGGGGTTTCCAATCCAGGCGTACATCATCCATGGTACCACCACCGGGGCCGACCGACTTTATAACATATGCAATAATCAAAGTGCTACCGCATCACTTCTTTTCTGTGTTCAGGCAACCTTAATGAGGTGGAGCAGCTGCATCAAAACTCTGACCATTTGATTATCTCTTCAATCGAAACTATGGCTATCTGGTTATCTCCCCAATCGAAACTCTGGCTATCTGTCTATCTCTTCAATCGAAACTCGGGTTATCTGAATATCCCTCCAATCGAAATACTGGCTATCTGAATATCCCTCCAATCGAAACTCAGACTATCTGACTTCAAATCATGCCATGGCTACTGACCAATGTACGCATTTGTCAAGCCATTATACAGAGGATGCTGTGGTCGATGTTGTTGGCGCCACGTGTAACGTGGCCATGTGGCCTACATTATATCATGCGACTTACCAAAGGCGTTTGATTGTCGGGAAGTTCCAGAATAAATCGATCCAGCATGGACAAATTTGAACACCCTCATCTATCAGAAATTAAAGAAAATTGTGGTAAAAGGTAATTATGGGCATTGATTGCAATCATATCATTCTTAAACTCAACGGGTCCCAAGGTCAAGAACTATGCCCTCCGGCATTTTCAGATCATGGCGAGACAATGGTACTTACGAATCGATATAAAATCATCTTTTCTGCGTATGAATGGAAAATAAAGTACTGATTCAGAATCTAAACTTAGCGCTGATTTCAAAAAATGTAACTGTGTTCAAACCAACGTCACATTTTCCCCAATGGCATCAGGACCTAGTTTTAAGTTCAACAAAATTATAGTTTCCCCTACTTTTTGAAGACAAAAAGAAAAATGAAGGCAGGACACTTTCCATATGTATATCCACCAATATCCTTGTGTATTTGTAACGCGTCACATGACCTCTGAAGGTGTCCTTGTTTGCATCGCTCATACTAATGCTTGCAGACTGGCATTATATGGAGCCATACATTTCCTTCGTGAGTACGTTTTGAATTGTTATCGTGTATGTATAAACCTAGGCCATTGCAAATGTACATGATTATGATCATCGAAGGTTATTTGCATGACTTGTCATGACTTTAAGTCACAATTGTACCAAGTAATTGATGCATGGATATACGTAGACACATGCGTTTGCAAGAAGGCTCACATTCTTTCAACACAACATTTTCGATATTTTCCTACCCGACAAGGCCGCAAGACGTCCGGCCAGATTCCAGCCACCCTCCCTTCTCATTGCATGTTTTTTTTTAATCAGCCCAGCCGAATCCGATTCCCAGTACCTGTCCAGAGCAAATGCGGCAGCCAGAGAATCTGGAACAACAACATTACGCGAACCAGAGTAATCACCTCGCACCCGTCCAGCTGACCAAAAGATGTTTTAAAGGCAAGCCGATCCAGATCAATAGAAGAAGGCACGCCGGTCGGCCGTGAGATCAGCGACAACGGTGAAACGTCTAGATCGCAGCCAGCCCGGGGGAAAATTCACGTTCCAGCAGAACGCCATGAAGGCCCAAGGCGGAATCAAGGCACACATGGCCTCAGAAAAAAGTGCACTCCCGCGAATCAAGAGCCAAAACTTTCAACCCAGAGCCCTGGGAGCGGCTAGAGACTAGAGGAGGCGGAGCTAGAGCGAAAGTCAAGAAAACGAGCAGACTAACGGGAGGACACACTCAGACACTGACGGACGGAGTGAGAACTGAGAGGAAGAAAGACCGACACTGGGAGCAGCGACTCGGCGGACGGTGTTGAAGTGACGGACGGCCGGAGGGCGACCAACATCAAGACATAAAGACATAAAAGATCAGTGCAACTATGAGCCACAAGGGCCCTTCTTGGTTGCACTCTGGACACTGAACCAGTTGCCCACCAAATCCGTCGATTAACCATCCCTAGAATACAGAAAAACAAGCCCCCTATTCTTGTAATGATTGTCTATGCTTTTTTAAAGATGTTCAGTGTGTTGCTACTGACAATGGTTCCTGGCAGCTGGTTCCAGTGTTCTACTACCCTGTTGGTAAAGAAAGACTGTCTTAACCTTGTCCTGCTGTGATTAATTTTATTTTTGAATTGATGACCTCTAATTGCATCATTTGTGTTAAATTCAAACATTTCCCTGAGATATCCCTGTTCCTGACCATGAACAAATTTCAAAACCTGGATGAGATCTCCTCTCAGCCTTCTATATCTAAGTGAAAACATATTCAATTTCTTCAGTCTTTCCTCATATGCCAGGTTGCCTATACCATTAACCATTTGTGTTGCCCTCTTTTGTACTCTCTCTCTAAAAGCCCACAATCTTTCTCATAACTAGGGGACCAAGCTTGGACACAGTATTCAAAATGTGGCCTGACATATGCACAGTAAAGCTTCCTGATGACCTCCTCACTTTTGTATGATACATTCCTATATATTTCCCCAAGCATTCTTAATGCCTTCTTCCTGGCTTCTTTGGTCTGTTCTGATGCCCCCAATTTTGTGTTCAAAATAACACCTAAGTCCTTTTCCTGCTGAGTCACTGATAGTACTTGGCCACCCATCAAGTATGGAGCCTTCATATGCTGACTACCTACATGCATGACTTTGCACTTATCAAAATTAAACTTCATTTGCCATTTTTCGGACCACTTCACAAGCTCGTCTAAGTCTTTCTGCAGCAAGACCTGCTCATTGTGCCATGTTATTGCCCTAAAGGCCTTCAAATCATCCGCAAATTTCAAAACCTCACTGCTTAGGCCACATTAAATGCTATTCACAAATATAATGAATAATAGTGGCCCCAGTACCGACCCCGGGGGGACTCCACTAAGAACATTTTGCCATGATGACTTTGTACCATTTAGCATCACTCTCTGCTGTCTATCTGAAAGCCACACCTCTATCCATTTTAGGATGCTACCTGCAATACCATGGACCTGAAGCTACATCATTAACCGTTTATGGGGTACTTTGTCAAAGGCCTTACTAAAGTCAAGATATGCTACATCAACCTGATTTCCCTGATCGAATTGTTCTGTAGCAAAATTTAAAAAATCCAAGAGATTTGTGAGACACGATCACCCTTTTCTAAACCCATGTTGAGTATCTTGAATCAATCTGTTTCCTTCCAGAAAACTAACTATTCTATCCTTGATAATTGATTCGAGTACCTTGCAGACTAGGGATGTGAGTCTTACTGGCCTATAGTTTTCAACTTTCCCTCTTTCTCCTTTCTTGAAAATAGGAACTACATTTGCCCTTTTCCAATCTGTTGGAATTTAATTTTGGGAAACTGATCTACAAAATATTATACTAAGTGGAATTGCCAGTTCCTTTTCAGCTTCCCGCAATACCCTAGCATAAATTCCATCAGGTCCTGCTGCCTTGTTTGGCTTTATTTTCCTGATATAATTGAAAACAACATCACTATCAATGAAATCAACATCGTTTATCTGATCACCTGTCACTGAACTGTGGTTCACGGTTGGCAGATTAGTCATATCCTCCAATGTAAACACTGATTTAAACTGCTTGCTCAGCTCCTCAACCATCTCACCATCTTCACTCAACATAGTCCCATTTACTTCCAGTGGACCAACTGTGCTTGAAACTTTGCTTAGCTCGTAGAAACTAAAGAACTTTTTACTGTATAATGTTATTGTTTTAGCTCCTGTTAATGTAAGGGCCGAGCGCATTGGACGGGGAGGGGAAGACAGAAATTGTTGAAAGCATAATTTTGCGGTACTCCATGTTTACTTCATCCGAGCCTTCCCGCTGCTCCTCCTGTCCATCACTGTCGAACAGCTGCCATCTGTCTGCTAATGCCTCGACATAATTGTTATGCTCAATGTAATATACTTGCATGTATGTACAGGCGCGCACCCAGGATTTTTCCATGGGGGGGGGGGCCCGGACCGAAAAGGGCACTTGGCCGGCTTCAAAAGGGCACTTGACCGGCTCCAAAAGGGCACTTTGCGGCCCGGGGCACACTGGAAGGTTGTTGACCGGGGGGAGGGATGGCAGGCAATTTGTTTTAAAATTGCTAGAAAAAATGATTTTTTGGCCGGAATGTCCCAAATTTAGCCCGAAAATCACCTGCTTTATGATAAGGCAGGTGATTTTTAGGCTAAATTTGGGACATTCCGGCCAAGAGGGCACTTTTCGGTCAAAAGGGCACTTTTGGCCAAAAGGGCACTTTGGTCTCATGGGGGGGGGGGGGCGGGCCCCCTGGGCCCCCCCTCCGGTGCGCCACTGTGTATGTACACCGCATCACATTACGACCACGCACTGTTTAAACACGCTCTACTTGCTGTCTCACCCATCTCCATCCTAGCACGCGACACACTATCCCCGCCGAATTTATCCTATTTGGTCCCCTCCCCCCACAAGACAGGTGGGTCGCTCCTTTCAGGAAAGTGAATGAAGTTGAGGAGGAAATGTGAGTGAGCAATGTGAGACATCTGCCATGTGAGTGCCGTCTGTCTGCCATGCCTTTTTCCTTCTTCCAAACCTTATCGGACCGACCTCATCTATGACAGATATTGCCTCCTCAACCTCATTCACTTTCCTGAAAGGAGCGACCCGTCTTGTGGAGGGAGGGGACCAAATAGGATAAATTCGGCGGGGGTAGTGTGTCGCGTGCTAGGATGGAGATGGGTGAGACAGCAATGGGTGAGACACCTGGAGACAGGTGAGACAGTGCGTGTTTAAGCAGTGCGTGGTCGTAATGTGATGCGGTGTACATACATGCAAGTATATTACATTGAGCATAACAATTATGTCGAGGCATTAGCAGACAGATGGAAGCTGTTCGACAGTGACGGACAGGAGGAGCAGCGGGAAGGATCGGATGAAGTAAACATGGAGTGCCGCAAAATTATGCTTTCAACAATTTCTGTCTTCCCCTCCCCGTCCAATGCGCTCGGCCCTTACATTAACAGGAGCTAAAACAATAACATTATAGCCAAACTACCCGTCGTGGTGCAGACAAGTTCATTTTTTTTTTTTAAACAAAAAAACTGAGGATGTCCTCCAGCTGTGAGCTCAGTGGTGTAACTTCTGTGATGATCTAAATAGCATTTAGGTCAAAATGCCGATGCCTGAGTTCCGACAGCAGTCAGCGACCCTCCGTGGAGATTAACGTAAATCGATGACGTCAGAAATACGACCCTCCCCGGACGGTAGCGTAGTACATACCTCGGCGACCAGGTGGACAGAGGGGAGGCTATTTACGTCCATAACTGAAATAGCGACCGTGCCTCGGGGGCTGAGGGGTGCGCGCCGCGCTTTTCCCTCGGATCGAGTCACCAACAACCGACAGGTAGGCGTGAATAGTACCGTGCGTGCCCTCCCGACACGACAAGGAATGATTCTTACATGATGTTTGGATATTTTCCTTATAATTCATTTGCTTTATGAAGTAAATTTATAAGCGAGGCAGACGACATGCGAGCCGTCCTCCTATGGACTGAAAGTTCCTGGGTAATGGTAGTGAGTGTTGAAGCCCGTCTAAATTGTTTAGAATATTAATATGGTCATATATGATCTGCGTTTGGATGATGTCGAATTGCGAGAGGGGGCGATGAACGAACACTTCGGGGGCATGAGCTCACCTGCTCTGGTTCTTTGACCGCTAAATCCTGCTGGCTTCTGTGACCCAGGGGCGCAGATGGGCTTCGGGCACAGTATGCATGTGGGGCCGTAAGCCCGGGGGCTAGAAGGGTAGGGCCGGCTAGGTTATATAAACGGCCAGGGGACGTACCCAACGTGGTAGGGATCCGTGCCCACCCGTGGGACACATAGGCCTGGTCGCAACGTCTACGGCGAATAAGGCCCGGCGCGGCATCGACTGTCTTAAGGTTGGGTAGGTCGGTCAAAGACACCAGAGCACCTATATGAGCCCTCGGAGCCAGTACGATGAGCCCCCTCGTAGCAGTTAAGGCTTTACCCAGGCGAGAAACGCTTCCAATAATGGCGAGGCCAGCTATGATGGGCAGTTAATGGTTTAAAGATTTGGCAACATATCTTCAAAAAATACAGCAATGGTCTTTCCATATATGTGTTTGTATACCGCTGAGGTGGGGGGGGGGGAATGGGAGCTAAATTTGGGGACCAATCAATTCATTAATTAATAAAGAGAGAGTGAATGGGACGAGTGAATGTGAGTGAATGAGGAGAATGAATGTGTGTGTTAGGTAGCCTTAAGGACCAGGGGAAGCCGCTTGGAGCTCAACACATGCAACTATTTCGGTCGGTACATTGCCCAAAATTATACTACTCTTCGCATCCAAAAGGTCCCAACTTGGGGCAAGTCATTCAAGTCACTCGGGGCAAGTCATTCGGCAGAGCCGCCACCCATACACGTTGTGCCGGCTATCAAACGAAATCAAGTAACAACAAGTATCGTAGGGACGAAGTGGTCTAGGGGTTCGATATCGGTCTCTAAACAGGAAGGCTGTAGGTCCGAATCTCACCTGTCGTCGCTCGCCACCTACGACAAATCGGCGTGAAAGATTAGCTATGCTAATGACCTAGTGGCAAAATGCGTCGTAAAAACCAATAACCAACCAACCAACAGACAATACAGATCGCGAAAGCTTGAAGAACATGACGTAGGTAGCCATTCACATAAAATACAACATTTGATCGTGTAGATTCTTTCAGAATGTCCTAGTTGGATAAAAACTTCGCCGAAAAGGTAATCAACCATCTTACACTACCAGGACAGCGTTTCTCTTGCTCCCATCCAATTCCGACATGTCAAATTGATATGATGTGGTGGGATTGGTTCCTAACAGCAGGTGTGTGCCCAAATTTCCCCACGATGTCGTGCGCTGCCAGCTGATGCGAAGCTTGTTCATAGGGTAATTTATACACTTGACCCCCAGTATGATCAAGCGTGTGCACGATATAGACATCGAACTCTTCCGAGTACTTCCTGATAATACAAACACCGAGTTGCCGCGCATAGATGCAACTTACGATGTCGTCTCCTTTGCATCTGTTGCTTGTGAGGGTTGGAGGCCGTTCTGTCGGACTACATGTCCTTAGAACATATCGTTGTTCCCATTAATCAGATGATAGCTCGTGTACCATAATTATGTCCTTATGTTTGAGGATAAAGCAATGCAACTTTTGTGCGCCCATTATTGGTCTGCATCCTTGGAACCTGTGTTCCAGTTCTGTACGGGTGGCATTTACATCATGGCTACTCACCTGACAGAATTTGTACATATCGGGAATATTCAGTATCTGTTCAAAGCATGTTCGAACCGAACTGTCCCGTGCCGCTGTTCGTTTAACACACCTATTATATCAATGCATTCTTACCATGTGAAGTTATGAAAAATATTCCACTCACATGATAAGCCAAAATCCTCCTCGTGACGGCATATGCTTACAAGGTTAAACCGATTCTTGTATTGGTCATCGCAACCATCTGAGAAATAATAAACTTGTCTGACCTGTGGATGGACTTGTCAGATGAACGGTAGAAGCTCCTGCAGGAAAGTATGAACCATGATTGTGTTGTGCTTGGTGCAGTCAGATAAGAAGCAGAAACTTCTGTGACGGGTCGCACAAGATGAATGAGTGTGGCCGTTCCAGTAAACTACAAATGGATGCACGGCACATTGGTGATTGACCCAATTAAATCATTGGGCAGCATTTTGGACGATAAAAGAGATGTTTTCTGATATAACTAAACCAACAACTAATCTGAAAGCTACCTTTTCGTGCTTGTTTTCAATTGAGATCATTTGAATTCCTAGCTTGACCTTTTGTGGCCTCAGGTAACATAAAATCACGAAATGGTGTCATTGATAATCATGAGCATGTTAAAATAGTCTACTACATGGTAATCGCTTGCACCCTGCTTCTAAAGGAAATGCATGGGTCCATAAAATGCCAATCGGCACGCATTGGTATTGACGATATAAACAGTATCACCTTCGGAGATCACGTAACACGTTACAAATAAAAATACACAAGGTCCTTGGTGCATATTAATATAAACGATTATCCTGCCTTCATTTCGCAACGCATTTTTAAGTAGGGGAAGCTATAATTTTGTTGATCTTAAAATTAGGTCACGAAGTCATTGGGGTCAAATGAAAAGTTGGTTCAAAACAAGTTACATATTTGAGATCCGCGTTAAATTTGGATTCTGAATTTTTACTTCATTTTACAATTCTACACAGAAAAGATTGATTTATGTCCATTCGTAACTACCAATGTTTCGCCATGACTTGAAAATGTCGGAAGGCATAGTTCTTGACTTTTGATTGTGGTGTGGTAAAGAATGGCGTTTTCGAAATCAACGCCTCAGAGTTACCCTGTATGCCGATTTTAATCGCATTCTGAGGGATGAAGGTGTTATGGGTGGATCGATCTGTCCTGGAACGCGCCTGCGTTGAACGGTACTCGCTTGTAAAAAAATTGGGTGGTATTGTATCTCAACGTACTGGCTTATGGACTGATCCTTAAGCAGGACAGAGGTAGTTTGTGCCAGCTGGGAAGCGTCGGTGGACTTCAGTGGACTTCGGTGGACTTCGGTGTTGACCAGGGTTGATTGGCCCAATTATGTTTAATTTGTATACTAATGACATGGAATCTCATCCGTCGAGTAACCGTTAAACGGTTTGCTACGCTGGTGACTGCGCTGCTGTACAGCCGACCTACCGACCGACCGACACAGGGGCCCTAGGTCTGCTGCAGGATGTTGAAAGTGACTCGGCAACGCTATCCGCTTGGTTTGAATATAACCAGTTGAAATTGAACCCAGAGAAAATGGATATGACGCATTCTGATACTCCAGAAATTGCTTTAAATGCCTGAAGCTTATCACATCTGCATTTCAGGAGTAGTCCTTCACCAATATCAAATCATGGAAGCGACATTTCAAATATCGTTAAGCGTTGCCGCGGATGTGGCGACACTGAGGAAGCTTGATAACCTACTCTCATCACCAACTGTGAAGGCTCCCATTCAAAGCCTCGTGTTTCCCCCTGTTGCGTATCGTCTATTCGAGTGGGCTCCACCTATGTACCCATCACCTGAACAAAATGCTGAACTTACTGTTCGTGCTGTGACTAGAAAGCGTCGTTCAGATCACGTTTTTGAAACACGAAAACAGCTAAGTGAAAACAGCTAGCATTATGGTTCACAAAGTGGTCCGTGGATCTGACACACCCACTAACCTCAAGTCCATGATTACCTACCGTGAAGGTGTATCCGAGCGCAATACGAGCATGTCTGCTGAGAACCTGTTAATTGCACCGCGGTGTAGACTGGAAGTCGCCTATAAAGTTCTACCAGTGCGCGTTTTCAAGACTTGAAAATCGTCTTGCCTGATAATTTACGTCTGACAACAATGTCAGGAGTTTCTAAAAATGCATCGCAGACAGCCTAATACGATGATCACACGTCTTTGTCTTCCAAATATGCATAGCAGTCGCTTACCGAGTTCTTTGTGTGCGTGTGTGTGTGTGTGTGTGTGTGTGTGTGTGTGTGTATGTGTGTGTGTGTGTATGTGTGTGTGTGTTTGCTTTTGATAATGCTTTAGCCGCTATGCTTTGAGGCTCTTTCATTGCATGACTCCGTATGAATAACTGCCAATTGCATTGGAACCCACCTTAAATAAGCAAATACGCAATGCAATGCAATGCAATGCAAATGCACATATACATGCGAATGAAAATGTCACATGGCTGGGACCATCATCACCTGGCGCCATCGCGCGATCTGATGGTACTGCAATTTTGTAGCAGACGAAACTTCACTCAGCACAGGTTTTTTTTTCACCGGAGTAGATCTGACAGAGCAGTTGCTGGAGAAAATCCTCGCGTTATGGGCACTCTTGATTCAAAATTGCATACATCTCCCTAATCGTATGACAAACACATGGAACTGACCGGAGAAGAATTTGCGTGGTCCTGCCCCATGATGTTTACCTATGCGGAAAACAAAGAGAAGGCCGTCATGATGCTTCCAACCCAGAGTTCACAACCCCAAATGAGCAGGGGCGACGCAGACAAAAAGAAGCAGAAACCTCATTGTTCTTCAACAGCAGAAAGTGTGGCATCGATTCTATTGCCCAGAGCTTGAGAACTGCAGCATATGGATCAGCACTGGCAATGGACAGTGGTAGCTTTTTTCACCATGACGCTTGACATCGCTGCGGTTAATGCCTTTGTGGTCATGACGGAAAGAAACCTAGGAAAGAGCTCGTACAACAACAACAACACAAAAAACACGGGGCAGACAGAGATCCATCCGCGATATCGACCTGGTAATGATCAAGCCCCGAATTCGACGATGCCCTGCTACAGGAGTGCAGTGATGCACGTCTGCTGCCGTCAGGGCGGTTCCCAAAGGCGAGATGCCGACAGCCCCGCCACAGAAGGAGTGCAGTGATGCACGGCTGCTGCCGTCAGGACGGCACCGAAAGGCTAGATGCCGACAGCCCTGGCATGGGAGTGGCAACCTTAGGCCCATTCAGAGTCCAGGCATCGGTAACCCCGGGCAGGCTCAGGGTGGACAGTCCCATATCGGTCCACGAAGGGCCCGTCCAGGACCCATATGGAATCTACTAGGAGATTCCAATTGGGTGCGCTCTTCCGTCCCATTAATTCCGCCCATAGTTGCAAATCCTACTTGGGCTCATCAGGGAGATCCGCAAATAAGATCGCGCAGGACCCACTCGGGGATGTTGACAGGGTTCAACCTGCATTTTTATTAAATTATTGTGTCCACTAAGTAGTTCTCATAAAACGCCATAGCTGCCTACAGCGGCTCTTCTGGCGGTGATATTGCCCCTCCCAGAGTATGGCCACCTGGTGGCCCACAAGGGCACTTGAAGAGTCATATGGGCCTTTCGAAGGTCTTAAGCCTGAGATGTCTCTTGGCTCCGGGTCACATCAGCGGTCGAGGCCATCGGCCCACGCACAAGAGGATCCTGGTTCGGACTGACTGTGTATTGGCTGCAGGTGGTTATTGCCCTCAGCTTTGTGCTGCCATGTCCAAGGGGAAGTAATACATACATCACAAACCCTCGTCCCACCAGGACATGTACTGACGCGGCCTACGAGAGGCATGGATCGGTTCCGTCCTCTCACCATTGAAAAACTAAAAGTAATAGAGCTAAATCTAATCCATGGAACGAATTGTGTGCTCTAAAAAGACGTGATAGATTTATGCAGCATTTGCAGCTAACTCCGCATTCTGGGTTAAGCTAGGTCATGCTTGGGAAAAGTGGATTTTGTGTGTTTCTGTGATGAACAAGCTGGTTCTTCGTACCATCGGTACGACAATACTGCTATGCGCTTATTTTTGGACCTGCTGCATATCATCACCTACTACAGCCTCTATGATGTTCCAAGGTCCGCTCAAACGGAAAATTTGTTCAGCACAGGCTTCGACGTAACTGTCAGAGCAACATCTAAATCTAACGCATTTGTTGGCATCCACCAGTAAAACGTTCCGGGAAATGTGTAGTTTTATGGCTATTTATAATCATTTAGAATCCCTCCCGGGCCTAGACAACCCAAGTAAGAACATGATCGACAGGGCCCGTCGGCTCCTTCGACATGTGTGTTAGTGTGGTCGAAATGGCTACTTGTCCAGCCTGTCGTTGGTCATGGTGACAGGGCATGGTGTCAGTCAGAGTGACGGAAGATGAACGCTGCCTAACTTGCCTAGCTCGTGGTGTAGCCCCTGTCAGACAATCAAAGATACTTCTTTACACGTGACAGAGGCGTATGGAGAGTGCAAGGACAGTGACGCACCAAGGGGAGTGGCAGCCACCGCGCTGTTTCATTTGAGTTTAAATTAGACAGCTCTAGCGTCATTTGTGAAATCTATGCGCGATGCCTTCGGCATTTGTGTCGCGCTTTGCACTGTCAGCGGCCTGCTGGATTTATGTCCGGCTTTTCCATCAGAAAGATCAGCCGAAATGTACCTCTGCACAGAACGGCATGCCATTGCGAGGTATTCTCGAAGTGGTTTATAGAAGTCATTGACAGATCGAAATGTGGCCAACAAGGTCATCCCCAAGAGGCCTATTTTTGTGGAAATATAGCACTTGAATGACCTTTTTGAAATATAAGAACATTTTATTACATGCATATGGTTTTAAATAGACCCGACGACCGTTAGCTGTACAAATTCGATGCGTCACGGGCCGGGGTCTAGTTCACTCGGGCTAGCGTTAGGTCCCAATTGTCTGGCAATATGCGAGTCTTGGGGGCCCGAGTTGAGGATATTTTCGTATATATATATATATATATATATATATATAGATATATATATATATATATAAATATATATAAATATATATATATATATATATATATATATATATATATATATATATATATATATATATATATATATATATATATATATATATATGTACATATATATATTTATATCTTATATTCTTATTTATATATTATTTATATATTATTTATATATTATTTATATATTATTTATATATTATATATATATATATATATATATATATATATATATATATATATATATGTAATATGTATATATTTATTTGATGTGAAGCTTGGAAGTAACCCAAGATGGTAGATGTCTAGCAGTAAGCTTGTTCATTGCGCACACGGATTCCAACGCGTACCTTCATTTCCATTCAGATAATCTTTCACACGGACAACAATAAAAAGCACTGCATTAACTGGCCTTGTTGTGCTAGTTAAGCGACTATGTACCACCTGTGAGAGCTACCACAGGCATCGAAGGGATTATTCATTTTGAATTGGATTTAAGAGGATTGGTCTCTCATCTTAATCTGCAATGTCGGATTAAATTAAGCGTACTTTGTGCCAGGCAGCCGCTATCTCATAGTAGCTGATGCGTGTTCTGGGGCGGGCATTGGTTTGAATCTCACACGACGCGGCGGCCATGGGTTTGAATCTCACACGACGCGGAGAGCATGGGTTTGAATCTCACACGACGCCCATTATTTCATTGGGCAAGCTTGGCCTGGCAGCTGTACGTTCAGCGTGACCATGTCGGCAGTATCCGCACCGTGACGGCACGCTTAACGATCAATTGAAAATATGCCGCTAATCGAAACTTTGGACGTGCCAGTGGTTGTGGGACCTACGAAATCAGTTCGGATGGTCAGGGCCTCTGATTTAATAAAGCCAGCACAATGCAAATTTTAATTAAACTTGTTGGAAATTGGATGCATGTTTTAGCGTCATTATGTATATACATAATGCTACTTGTCGATTCGGTTTGCAATAGCTGGAAAAGGCTGCAATAGCTGCAACAGCTGCAACAGCTGCAATAGCTGCAATAGCTGGAAAAGGCAGAGTCTCATCTGTCAGCTTAGGCAGGAATATTTGGTGTAAGCGGTGAGTGTCGATTGTGCGCGTTATCACGCCGTCGCATTGGTAGGCTCACGGGTCATGATAGAGGACGTCTCTGCTGGCTCAGGACGCGCCAGACTCACCAGTTCCAGTTGCTCCAGAGGCGCCATGCACAGCGAGTAGTTGGTCCAGTTCCCGTGCGCCCACTCCCCGGTCGAATTGCACTCACGGAATGCCACAGCTGTGGCAACACATCACGTCACACTTCGACCACAACTGCAGCAACACAACACATCACACTTCGGCTGCAGCTGTAGAAACACAACACGACACTCTTCATCTGCCGCTTCGACACAAAACACCTACATCACAAATATAGCAACCAGTGGCGCACCGGAGGGGGCCCAGGGCCCCCCCCATGAGACCAAAGTGCCCTTTTGGCCAAAAGTGCCCTTTTGACCGAAAAGTGCCCTCTTGGCCGGAATGTCCCAAATTTAGCCCCAAAATCACCTGCCTTATCATAAGGCAGGTGATTTTCGGGCTAAATTTGGGACATTCTGGCCAAAAAATCATTTTTTTCTAGCAATTTTAAAACAAATTGCTTGCTACCCCCCCGGCCAACAAACCTTCCAGTGTGCCCCGGGCCGCAAAGTGCCCTTTGGAGCCGGTCAAGTGCCCTTTTGGAGCCGACCAAGTGCCCTTTTCGGTCCGGGCCCCCCCATGGAAAAATCTTGGGTGCGCGCCTGATAGCAACCGATCATCTCCAGCCAATAGCAGCATAGCAGAAACGTGTTGTTCGTGAACATGATTGATGTTGTTCAAGCAGCGTAGTTGAACTCTAAGATTCCACTTGGTCTAGCTCTGGGGAGGCAGATGGCACGTGCTGAAGTAATCCGGACATCTCTTCCGTTTTCATTGAATTGGCTCGCTCACTTTGACAACCGTAGGGAACATCACCTTTGCGGGAAGGGCAGAGGGATTAGAGAAGCTATGGCATTATAATTAATGGCTGCGTTCATAAGTTATTGGTCCTGGTCGAAAATGATCGAGGTATTTACAGGACACCACAGTGAAGTGGTGTCCACAGTGTTCACCACAGTGAATTACACGCTTCAGTGAAGTCCCACGAGCAGCACTATAATTTTTCTTCGCACCTTCGCCACAGCTGGATTATGTTGGGCATGGTCCAGTGGCGTCACTGAAGCGAAGTGTTCGTGACGTCATTTGTCGTGCCCGGTGCGGTACCACGTCACTGTCAGTAATCTGTGAAACGTGGTGTTGCGTCGCTGGCCATGCCCGGGGAGTGTGAGATGACACGTGCTATGGTGTGATTTGCGAGACACGGCGTCACTGGCTGTGCCGATGTGGTGTGACGTCACTGGCTGTGCCCGGTGTGGTGTGACATCACTGCCGTTCCCGGTGTGATGTGACGTCACTGGCTGTTCCCGGTGTGGTGTGACGTCACTGTTCGTTCCCGGTAGGGTGTGACGTCACTGGATGTACCCTCTGTGGTGTGACGTCACTGGCCGTTCCCGGTAGGGTGTGACGTCACTGGCCGTGTCGGTGTGGTGTGACGCCACTGCCGTGCCCGGTGGGGTGTGACGTTGCTGACCATGTTCAGGTACGTCAAGCCGGTCGAGGTCGCGAGCGCCAAGGTTGGCCATCTCGCGGCGCAGCACGTCGCGGCAGGGCAGGGTGCAGCTGCGGCCGGCAGGAGTCCTCGGCCAGCACCGCAGCAGGTTGTCCACCACCGGAGCACAGAAGAGCGTGCCTGCGGCATAGCGACCGTTGGCGTCACTGCTTCCCTGAGGACCCTGCAGCATAGCGACAGTCGGTGTCGCTGCCTCCCTGAGGATCCTACAGCACAGCGACAGTCAGTGTAACTGCCCACCTGATGATCCTGCAGCACAGCGACAGTCAGCGTAACTGCCCACTTGATGATCCTGCAGCACAGCGACAGTCAGCGTAACTGCCCACCTGATGATCCTGCAGCACAGCGACAGTCAGCGTAACTGCCCACCTGATGATCCTGCAGCACAGCGACAGTCAGCGTAACTGCCCACCTGATGATCCTGCAGCACAGCGACAGTCAGCGTAACTGCCCACCTGATGATCCTGCAGCACAGCGACAGTCAGCGTAACTGCCCACCTGATGATCCTGCAGCACAGCGACAGTCAGCGTAACTGCCCACCTGATGATCCTGCAGCACAGCGACAGTCAGCGTAACTGCCCACCTGATGATCCGCAGCACAGCGACAGTCAGGTAACTGCCCACCGATGATCCGCAGCACAGCGACAGTCAGCGTAACTGCCCACCTGATGATCCTGCAGCACAGCGACAGTCAGAGTAACTGCCCACCTGATGATCCTGCAGCACAGCGACAGTCAGTGTAACTGCCCACCTGTGACCTCAGCACAGCGACAGTCGTGTACTGCCCACCTGATGATCCTGCAGCACAGCGACAGTCAGCGTAACTGCCCACCTGATGATCCTGCAGCACAGCGACAGTCAGCGTAACGCCCACCTGATGATCCTGCAGCACAGCGACAGTCAGCGTAACTGCCCACCTGATGATCCTGCAGCACAGCGACAGTCAGCGTTACTGCCCACCTGATGATCCTGCAGCACAGCGACAGTCAGCGTAACTGCCCACCTGATGATCCTGCAGCACAGCGACAGTCAGAGTAACTGCCCACCTGATGATCCTGCAGCACAGCGACAGTCAGCGTAACTGCCCACCTGATGATCCTGCAGCACAGCGACAGTCAGCGTTACTACCTTCCTGAGGATCCTGCAGCATAGCTACAGTTGGCGTCACTACCTCCCTGAGGATCCTGCAGCACAGCGACAGTCGGTGTCACTGCCTTCCTGAGGAACCTGTAGCATAGCGGCGGTCGATGTTGCTGCCTCCCTGAGAACACTCCAGAAGATGGGAGAGTCAGCGTCACCTCCTCCATAAGGATACTTCATCAGAAGTGACTGTCGGCGTCAGTGCCTCCCTGCAACGACTCTGCAGCACGGGGGCAGTCAGCGTTACCTCCTCCCTCACGACACTTCAGCACAGTGGACAGTCAGCATCACTGCCTCCCTGAGTCGCCCTGCATATAAGTTGAGATATACCTATACAAGTACGTGTATATATCCATATGTTTATATACATATATATATATATATATATATATATATATATATATATATATATATGTGTGTGTGTGTATGTGTGTACAGGTGCATGTATGCATGTATGTATGAATGTAGTAAGATTGCCTGTCTTATAAGAAGCCGGATGAAATATTAGGATATTCATGGCTGCAGAACAGCCCTGATAATCTTTTTATACGGCGCTGATTCCTCTCTCCCTCTCAGTCTCAGTCTCAGTCTCAGTCTCAGTCTCAGTCTCAGTCTCAGTCTCAGTCTCAGTCTCAGTCTCAGTCTCAGTCTCAGTCTCAGTCTCAGTCTCAGTCTCAGTCTCAGTCTCAGTCTCAGTCTCAGTCTCAGTCTCAGTCTCAGTCTCAGTCTCAGTCTCAGTCTCAGTCTCAGTCTCAGTCTCAGTCTCAGTCTCAGTCTCAGTCTCAGTCTCAGTCTCAGTCTCAGTCTCAGTCTCAGTCTCAGTCTCAGTCTCAGTCTCAGTCTCAGTCTCAGTCTCAGTCTCAGTCTCAGTCTCAGTCTCAGTCTCAGTCTCAGTCTCTCAGTCTCGTCTCAGTCTCAGTCTCAGTCTCAGTCTCATCTCTCTCTCTCTCTCTCTCTCTCTCTCTCTCTCTCTCTCTCTCTCTCTCTCTCTCTCTCTCTCTCTCTCTCTCTATTTTTCGCTCTGCAGGAGACTCTTATGGTTGGTGCTTTGGCTCTGGTCCGATTCCTGTGGAGCCATTGAGTCGGCGTTTCATCCGGGTAAACGTATTTTCTACCATGTGTTGGATGTTGCGAGTTAAAACACGATTTGGCATGCATTACAGGGCAGGCAACTCGGCGTATATTAAAGGACATAAGTGAAGCAAAGCTATCAGACAAATTTAATTTGGCAAACACATACTAGCACGAGCTTTGCACTGTCAGAGCTACTTGATGGACGCTTAATCGGAGCTCCAGCTACGCATTTTCATTGCGAGTAAGGTTAGAATTGCCTATTAGACGGTTATACTCGGATGGCTGCATGGCTTGAAGTGGTCGTACTATGCTCTGACGGTCGTATCGTGTAGGGCGGTTACATCAAGCTGTGACCATCGTATCGTGTAGGGCGGTTACATCATGCTGTGACCGTCGTATCGTGTGGGGTGGCTTCAGCATGCTCTGACGGTCGTATCGTGTAGGGCGGTTACATCATGCTGTGGCCGTCGTATCGTGTAGGGCGGTTACATCATGCTGTGACCATCGTATCGTGTAGGGCGGTTACATCATGCTGTGACCACCGTATCGTGTAGGGCGGTTACATCATGCTGTGACCATCGCATCGTGTAGGTCGGTTACATCATGCTGTGACCACCGTATCGTGTTGGGTGGCTTCAGCATGCTTTGACGGTCGTACTGTATGGGGCGGTTACATCATGTTGTGACCGTCGTATCGTGTGGGTGGCTTCAGCATGCTCTGCCAGTCGTATTGTACAGGGCAGTTACATCATGCTGCTGTGACTGTCGTATCGTGTGGGGTGGTTACATCATGCCCTGACAGTCAATCATGCCCTGACGGCCGTACCGCGTGGGGTGGTTGTATCATGCTCTGACGGTCGTATGGTGTTAGATGGTTGTGTCCTGCTCTGACGATCGTGTGGGGTTGTTTTTGACGGCCGCGTGTTGTCTGGCGGTTGCATCATGCTCTGACGGTCGTGTGATGTGGGGTGCAGTGATAGCTGCGTGGTGTCTTGTGGCATTGCGGAAACACCCTGATTCGGTGATACTCTTGCCCCGGGGATATCGGGTGATACCAACGATATGCTGATACTGGCGGCAGCGTGTCCCGAGACGCGATGGATGTGTTCGCAGAGTGTCTGCGGAGAACCGTGGAGACCATGCGCCAAAATGGCGGCGCAGTGGGAGTCGTTCGATCGGCTGGTGCTGTTGGCCACCAGCAGAAAAGCCGCCGGGAACCTCTGCTCGGGCAAAGATTAAGACTTCATAAAAACTGTTGGGATAAAATTGATAAAATCAAATTTAACTGAATACGTCAAACGTCCAGTGACAAATTTAGAACGTGAAGCGCTGGGACAAAAACAAAACTAATATAGTTTCAAAATCGTGACTGCCGGGCGGGGCCAGCAAAACCGGTCTGGCAAACTCCTTACCACATACAGGGGGGGGGGGATAGACCCGCTCGAACTTCGCCCTCGTTCGTGACAATTAGACGCTGGTTCATGTGAAAGACCCAGCGTCTGTGACCCATAGGTGGTGCTGTAAATGCGCAGCGGGCAGGGACCGGGCCAGGAATTGTTCAAGTAAAAGGGTTTACGACGGGGTCCAGACGGGGTCCCAACATTCTTTTTAAACAACCAGGATTTTGCCTACTTTGTTTCGAAAAGGGTCCATTTTTCATTAGATTTGTTTTATTTATATGTATGTTATATTTGTGATATAGATTTGTCTTCATTGGGGTCCGGATCGTCGGATCCCTGGATCGTCGTATTTCAGATTGCCTAAACATGCATCTAGGTGCAGGATGTCAAAACTTCATTGGACAAGACGTTGGCTCAGTATTCGGTAAAGGCAAGTAAAGGTAAGCAAAGCAAACGCATGTAAAGGCACGTAAGCTCTCGTAAGGGCCCGCATACATTCGTAGTGGCTAGTACACGTTTGTAAGGGCCTGTAGACGTTCGTAGGGGCCTATAGACATTCGTAAAAGCCTGTAGACTTTCGTAATGTTCCGTAGGCATTCGTGGGGGCCCGTAGACGTTCGCAAGAGTCCGTAGACGTCCATAGAGGTCCTTAGACTCGCAAACATTCGTAAGGGACCATTGGAGTCTGTAAGCGCTTGTAGACGCCCGTAAGGCCACGTATAAGCGCTTGTAGACGCCCGTAAGGCCACGTATAAGCGCTTGTAGACGCCCGTAAGGCCACGTATCAGCGCTTGTAGACGCCCGTAAGGCCACGTATCAGCGCTTGTAGACGCCCGTAAGGCCACGTATCAGCGCTTGTAGACGCCCGTAAGGCCACGTATCAGCGCTTGTAGACGCCCGTAAGGCCACGTATCAGCGCTTGTAGACGCCCGTAAGGCCACGTATCAGCGCTTGTAGACGCCCGTAAGGCCACGTATAAGCGCTTGTAGACGCCCGTAAGGCCACGTATAAGCGCTTGTAGACGCCCGTAAGGCCACGTATAAGTTTGTAAGGACACGTAACCGTTGGCATTATTTTGGCCCGTGACCGTTCGTACGGTTGGGAAATTTTTGGCATCTTCCATAAATTCGCCGATGACAAAAATGCAAAACACTCGTATTCACGGATAGGTAGAAACACGAGGTCAATATAGGTATCGGCATCACTGGACCAGATCTAGGCTTTTCAAGCGTCTACCGGATAACTTTTCCATCTACTCCGCCGAAGCAATCGGCATCCTCGCCGCTATCTCCATTCTCATGAGGCGTAAAGCTAGAAACGTAGTAATTTGCTCAGACTCCAAATCCGTCCTTCCGTCAATTGCCAACACCCACGACTTCCCACATCACGTCATTGATATAATCAAACAAATCATGGCCCATAACGTAAACATGAACTTTCCTTTCTGGATTCCGGGCCACGCCAACGTCCCTGGTAACGAAGAAGCAGACCGGCTCACAAAGCAAGCCTAAGCATTGAACACTTACCCCAGCATGGAATATTCGGTAGACAATTGCAAAGCACTCCTACAACGTCACATTCCCCAACATCACCAGAACACATGGATACAACACAACTAAACAACACAAATCAAACCACACCCACGACATCAAATCAACGGTAGGCACATGGAACATATCAAATCAATCTCACCGACAAGAAGAGTTATCCTCACTAGACTTGGAACTGGTTGCACAAAAGTAACACGGCCTCAATTAGAGTGTGACCAATATACAACACCTCACTGCGACACCTGCAATACCACGTTAAGCATAGGCCACATCCTGCTAGACTCTAGTAGCTTTGACTCTGAGAGACGACCACTTAAGGCATTCTACCAAAGAGAGTGCATCACCTTGTCGATTCCATCTCTTCTCGGTGACAAGCACCCAGAACTCCTCCAATAAAAAAAAATATATATATATACGCCACAAAATTAGCAGGAGCACTGTAGACACCACATCACTCACCTCAACACGCAATGCATGGCCGCGAAACACTCGTAGGAAGCACTGAAATATCCATTCCCGAATTGCGTCGGACGTACATGAGTCGATTTGCTTCCCAATTAAAAATAAATGGCTACCTAGCGGCGCCGTCGGACGTAGATGAGCCAACTTGCTTCAGGAAAACATACAGAAAAAGACAAATATCATAACGGAAAGCGACTACCCAGAGGAGCCATCGGAGGTAGCTGAGGCGATTTGCCTTGCAATTCAGAACGTAAAACGGTTATCCAGAGGTACAGCGGATGTAGAGAAGCCAAATTGCAAAACACCGTAACAACCCAGCTGACAACCCTGCATGGCATGCTTAGACTAGCCCGCTACTAACAACTAACACGCGACGGCTGGCGTGATAGGCGGTGTGGACAATTGCCTTTTTGTTCGCACGGTAAATATCTATCGATGCTCTTCGATAAGAGTAGGCTAAAGCCCGCACCCTGGGAAAATCAACTTCTCGTCACTGTGAAATCACCCCGCCCGCCCCCCCCCCACAACATACACACACACGCCCAAACGACAAATTATCTTGCGGAGGAGTAAAGTAAAGTTACAACCATTTAGACATCAGGGAGATGTCCCCAGCCCAGCCCCCGCCTCCAGCACCTAAAATATCACACAAACTAGAACGTAAAACTTCCTTGACGTAAATGTACATTTGCCTACACTTTGCTTGCAAACACTCGCTTTAAAAGACAGACATGTAACGTTACTCGCTTTAAAAGAGGCGCAAATGACCTTTATGGTCCGGCACGCCTAAACAAATAACTGCCACCCTTCCCCACCCTGACCGTTCGTAAGGACCCGCAGACGTTTGCATGGACGTTCACGAGGGCCCTCAAACGTTCGTAAGTGCTCGTAGAGGGCTCGTAGACGTTCTTAGCGGCCCTGCAACAGCCTCAGTGGCCATAGCGTGCTGTTGGTCTCTCTGTCTCCGCTGTCACGACTCCGTAGGTGATTACGTAAGGGCCGCGCCAGGAGCCCATGGAAGCCCAAGGATAAGGCGATCGCCGCCGCCGCCCCCGGCTACGTCTCTGGCAGCAGGTACGATCGCCAGCCGGCCAAACTGCCGTTCGGCGGACTGCGGAGCTGTGCCCGCTGACGTCGGTTGGCCTTCGCGTGTGTTGCTTCCAACAGGTCACCACATGGTGATACACATTATGCAGTATTTGCAACTTCTTGCAAGGGTGTGGTTTGCCATGCCTTTGTGGAAGCATGAGCAGATAGGCCCTCTTCGGCCATGGTAATGTCTGGCTGATCAAAATACGGCGCAGTCACAGCGAAACATCTATCGAAGTATCCTAGGTGAAATGGAATTACAAGCAGGGTGATCTTTTTTTCAAGAAATCGCACGCCTGTAGGCTTTCTGTCGGATTATCTCGAGCAGCACGGGTAATATTAATCATGTCGGCCACGTTTTCCTTTTAATCACAAAGTTACGGGTTAAAAATCTCCTGGCGAACTTGCGAGCGGTAATAATACGACCTGTAGATGCCCATGTCATGGCACCGGATCTCTGGAATACGCCTGCTGGTACTGACAGACTGAAAACTGTGGAAATTGCAGTTGACTGTCGCACACATGCTTCGTTTTAAAGGTCACTGCATATCCATCGAATATTCAAAGCCATTTTCTACTCGAAAATTGCTTCCTTTAATCTGTGAGTGACACGTATGAACTTCACATCAATGTGTTTGCTAGAAAACAACCAGATTGATGCTATTTTTATGAGTTGTGATGAGCGTTATCATAAGTTTATGCCGGCGCTTCACACGGCGTCAGATTCAGCTATTTTACATCAGTATCCGCATCAATGCATTCTTTGCTAAAAGTGACAATGTTATTCTTGAATATATTTCTGTAAACTTTACACCTAGCTACGAAGGAACAAGCAGCATGAAATATAAATATACTTATGCATATCCCCTCAAAAAGCATAGAATAGTTTACGTTCGAGGGAGTGTATTATTCAGACAGAGTGAGTGAACGAAACAAGCGAGAGAACAAACGCTGTCCTACAAATGAAACCAGTTCAGACTCGATTTTTTGTTCGTAGGAGTTTCAAGGATTTCTCTTGACTGAGGGCACTGGCTATGTGTAGCTGCATGCCAAAATAATTGTGCAACGATACATCGATTAGGCTACACTAGAATGCATCGAGGTTTCCTGTCTCTGAGACATTAGGAAAAACCTTCAAAACATTGATGTAAGCAGCCCTTGTTTTGATCGGTTAGATTCAGCTTCGCTTGCTGCTTTGCTTTTCCCCATTTACCGCAACATTTTGTTGTGATAAGTTGACTTTCCAATATAAAATAAATAGCATTTCGCGACACGAAATATCGGGATACGACACAAAATGTATGCTCAATCGCAGCTCAATAGCTCCTCAGTAACTCAATCGCATACTTAAGACCTAAAAGGTCGGAAACCAAATTTATAGGCAACATCGGAGCATATCGCCATAAATTAACTTTCGGAGACACAGCGAATTAAACCGTATTAGAACATTCTGAAAATTCAGTCTGATATATACTAAGGCATCCTCCGCGCGAAAGACAGTCTACTGAAAAGACAACAAATAGGCCGGACAAAATGAGTCCATTGGATGGTAACCCCAAACCAAATAGAACATCTCCGGCACGGGCGCACGAGCCACGGGCGCACGGGCGCACGAGCCACGTCAGCACGTGTAATTGGCATGTTCCTCCGGCTTTCCGCTAGTTTATTAATCATAGCCTCTGAAGCTTTTTTCTGGAAGGGTTTTCGTCGCAAACCAAATATGACCCATTGTGATACGGTTCCCCCAGCCACGTGAGCAGGTGCGATTCAACTGCCATACACCTCCGCTTTTTTTTAATAAAAATAGAGGAGGAAAAATGATCCATGGATGGATACATGGATGGATACGCTACAAACCAGATGTCAGCAATCCCAGTCACGGCCTAATTATCAAATGATTGCGGTAGGAGTGCCCGCTTTCAGAATTCCTCATCTCAGCTGTAAAGATTCCTTCATTTCGGATCGTGCTTGTAAACAAACTATTTCATGGAGGCCCCCACATAATGACAGATGTGTTTATGAATACTTCATGTTTCCACGGTGAAGTCTGTTACTATTATCACTCTGACCTAATACAATATCCTCACTGTAGCGAATTTATAGCGGCAGAGGTATCAAGGCTGTGGGCAATGCGACCAGCTACCGTTTCGCCAGCTCGTCGGATAGTAAGCCAGCTGTGAGCACCAAATTTATCGGCTGTGAAATCCTGCAGCAGCTGTGGCATAGGCTAAACATTTCGTGCTAATACCATTATCAGAAATGCACATGGCACATGTTGACATAGCACTGCCTGGTGTTCTTACCGTTCGCAGGATCTGTTTCCGGAAACGCACTTTGACACTGTTTCCTCAGCTCCTCCATACCGAGTGATGTGAATGAGGCGAAGTTCACTAATGACGTGTCGCATTCAATTTTAGCCGTCGATTTTCTTGCTTCTCATACAGGTCCATCGGAGTCGCCTGTTATGGCGGTCAGGTCACGTGCCTCATCATGCGTCGATCATTTCCATGCACGGCACCGTGTTCCGATGGCAGCGAAGCCCACAGACCTCGCGGCAAACAGGTAGTCACGTCCGACCAACACCTACTTCCCCCACTGTCGGTCCGTGAGAGTTGACACCCGGTTAGGTCATGATCGGTAGCCGCCGACCCGTCGACGAACGACGCCGACACTGTTCGTCGTGGCCGACGGAGGGTCACTGACAACAGCCGACGGCCGGCGGTGGGCGGCCGGCCCGCCTCCGGCCGGCCGAAGCGCGGCAGACACCGCGTCACGCAGAGTCGTGACGTGTGATGGAAGAGTCGTGACGTGTGACGGGAGAGTCATGACGTTTGACGCAGAGTCGTGACGTATGATGCAGAGTCGTGACGTGTGATGCAGAGTCGTGACGTGTGATGTAGAGTCGTGACGCGTGACGGCAGAGTCGTGACGCGTGACGGGAGAGTTGTGACGTGTGACAGGAGAGTCGTGACGCGTGACGACAGAGTCGTGACGCGTGACGGGAGAGTCGTGGACGTGTGATGCAGAGTCGTGACGTGTGATGCAGAGTCGTGACGTGTGATGTAAAGCCGTGACGTGTGACGTCAGAGTCGTGATGCGTGGCGGCAGAGTCGTGACGTGTAACGGGATAGTCGTGACTTGTGATGCAGAGTTGTGACGCGTGACGGCAGAGTCGTGACGTGTGATGCAGAGTCGTGACGTGTGACGTCAGAGTCGTGACGCGTGACGGCAGAGTCGTGACGTGTGACGCAGAGTCGTGACGTGTGATGCAGAGTCGTGACGTGTGATGCAGAGTCGTGACGTGTGATGTAGAGCCGTGACGTGTGACGCAGAGTCGTGACGCGTGACGGGAGAGTCGTGACGCGTGACGGGAGAGTCGTGACGCGTGACGGGAGAGTCGTGACGCGTGACGGGAGAGTCGTGACGCGTGACGGCAGAGTCGTGGCGTGTGACGTCAGAGTCGTGACGCGTGACGTCAGAGTCGTGACGCATGACGGCAGAGTCGTGACGCGTGACGGCAGAGTCGTGACGCGTGACGGCAGAGTCGTGACGCGTGACGGGAGAGTCGTGACGTGTGACGGGAGAGTCGTGACGTGTGACGGCAGAGTCGTGACGCGTGACGTCAGAGTCGTGACGCATGACGGCAGAGTCGTGACGCGTCTCGGCACTGCCACGCACCGTCTGTGACACGGAGTACCGAACGTTGATGTGGAGGTGCGCACATTCTCATTGCGGTGCAGCACAGTCCCATATCACTACCGCCATTGCGCTGGCTTTTGAGGACCAACACACGATAGCTTTGCGAGCTGCGAGTCACTCTATGCTCCATCCGCCTACGTCGTGTGTGCACAACAATGTCTTCATGCGACACTAATGCTCTGTCAGCTAAATCCGATATACAGCACGATATTAACTCATGGGTCAGTGAGGGGTATTTTGGGGATAACTTGCAGGACTATGAGATCCAGGGATACAATATGTTTTCATGCAATAGGGGTCCAGCAGTGAAAGGGGGTGGTCTAATGCTCTATGTGAATAGCTTATACAGTTTCCCAGAAAGTAGCAGATGGGGTAAAAAAATGTGTCCGTGGAGTCCATTTGGCTTGATGTTGCTGTGGCAAGAGGCAACAGCAATAAACTGAGGAATAGCAGCTTTGTATCGATCAGGAACCTTGCCACATTCTCAGCAACTGGAGCTCGATAAGGTGATTTGTCAGGAAATCAGTAGAAACTTTCAGAGGAAATGCCTTAGTATTGGTGACTTTAATCTAAAAGGATATGAAAATGTTGGTGTTGGCTCCCCATCATGTAACCTGTTTAGGAAATGCCTTGAAGAGGACTTGTTCTTACACCAGTTTGTAACAGAACCAACTAGGCAGGGCTCATTCTTGGACCTTGTCTTCTCAGATTTAAGTGATTTAGTTCAAGACTTGACTGTAGGAGAAACTCTGGGAAGAAGTGACCATAACATAGTGAGATTTAAGGCACAAATAGCAGGGACAATCAAGGATAATTTGGCAAAGGTTCCAAATTTTAACAGGGCAGACTTTGACTGCATGAGAGAGGCTTTAAGTGCCATAAAATGGGAAGAAGAATTTTTCCGTATTTAAATGCCTGTGAAATGTGGGAAAAGTTCAAATCTTACTTGAAGGGAAATTCAGATTATACATGTCCCCCAAAACCAAAGGCGCAAAAGAAGGGTAGGAAAGCCAGCATGGCTTACACCAGATTTGACAAAAGCAATTAATGCTGAGAAAGATGCATTTAGAGTATTTAAGGAAGCTTCAAATATAGTAAATATAAGGTTGTATCAAAAAGCTAGAGACGCTGTGAAGCAGAAAACCAGAGCAGCAAAGCGAGCAAAAGAATTGGATTTGGCTAGGAACTGTAATGGGGACAGTAAAAAGTTCTTTAGTTTCTACAAGCTAAGTAAAGTTTCAAGCACCATTGGTCCACTGCAAGTAAATGGCATTATGTTGAGTGAGGATGGTGAGATGGTTGAGGAACTGAGCAAGCAGTTTAAATCAGTGTTTACGTTGGAGGATGTGACTAATCTGCCAACTGTGAACCACAGCTCAGTGACAGGTGATCAGTTACATGATGTTGATTTCAGTGATAGTGATGTTGTATTGAATTATATCAGGAAAATAAAGCCAAACAAGGCAGCAGGACCTGATGGAATTTATGCTAGGGTATTGCGGGAAGCTGAAAATGAACTGGCAATTCCACTTAGTATAATATTTTGTAGATCAGTTTCACAAAATGAAATTCCAACAGATTGGAAAAGGGCAAATGTAGTTCCTATTTTCAAGAAAGGAGAACGAGGGAAAGTTGAAAACTATAGGCCAGTAAGCCTCACATTCCTAGTCTGCAAGGTACTTGAATCAATTATGAAGGATATAATAGTTAGTTTTCTGGAAGGAAACAGATTGATTCAAGATACTCAACATGGGTTTAGAAAAGGGCGATCGTGTCTCACCAATCTCTTGGACTTTTTTAATTTTGCTACAGAACAATTTGATAAGGGAAATCAGGTTGATGTAGCATATCTTGACTTTAGCAAAGCCTTTGACAAGGTACCTCGTAAACGGTTAATGGTGCAGCTTCAGGTCCATGGTATTGCAGGTAACATCCTAAAATGGATAGAGTTGTGGCTTTCAGATAGACAGCAGAGAGTGCTGCTAAATGGTACGAAGTCATCATGGCAAAATGTTCTTAGTGGAGTCCCCCAGGGGTCAGTACTGGGACCACTATTGTTCATTGTGTTTGTAAATAACATTGAAAGTGGCCTAAGCAGTAACGTTTTGAAATTTGCGGATGATTTGAAGGTCTTTAGGGCAATAACAGGGTACAATGAGCAGGTCTTGCTGCAGAAAGACTTAGACGAGCTTGTGAAGTGGTCCGAAAAATGGGAAATGAAATTTAATTTTGATAAGTGCAAAATCATGCATGTAGGTAGGCAGCATATCAAGGCTCCATACTTGATGGGTGGCCAAGTACTATCTGTGACTCAGCAGGAGAAGGACTTAGGTATTATTTTGAACACAAAATTGGGGGCATCAGAACAGACCAAAGAAGCCAGGAAGAAAGCACTAAGAATGCTTGGGCAATAAATAGGAATGTATCATACAAAAGTGAGGAAGTCATCAGGAAGCTTTACTGTGCATATGTCAGGCCACATTTGGAATACTGTGTCCAAGCTTGGTCCCCTAGTTATGAAAAAGATTGTTGGCTTTTAGAGAGAGTACAAAAGAGGGCAACGAAAATGGTGAATGGCATAGGCAGCCTGGCATATGAGGAAAGATTGAAGAAACTGAATATGTTTTCACTTAGATATAGAAGGCTGAGAGGAGATCTCATCGAGGTCTTTAAATTTGTTCATGGTCAGGAACAGGGTTATCTCAGGGAACTGTTTGAATTTAACAGAAATGATGCAATTAGAGGTCATCAACTCAAAATTAAAGTTAATCACAGCAGGACAAGGTTAAGACAGTCTTTCTTCACCAACAGGGTAGTAGAACACTGGAACCAGCTGCCAGAAAATATTGTCAGTAGCAACACATTGAACATCTTTAAAAACAGCGTAGACAATCATTATAAGAATAGGGGGCTTGTTTTTCTGTATTCCAGGGACAGTTGATCGGCGCATTTGGTGGAAAACTGGTTCAGTGTACAGAGTGCAACCAAGAAGGGCCCTTGTGGCTCATATTTGCACTGATCATTTATGTCTTTATGTCTTTATGGCTTCCTAGCATAGTGCGCTAAATAATATATAGAAACTTAATGGGAGTATACACGGAGTAAGACACGGTGAGTAGATTGAAAAAGTAATTCAGAGTCCAGCCGCAAGCGAGACGTTGGAATGAATTTTCTGCCTTCGAGCGACTAAATAATGTCGTCTCGTCGCGCTATTCCAGCACTTCTCATTGCTTTGACATTGCTCTTTCAGGCGGTAAAATGATGGGACATGGGACATGGGACAACCTGAACCGTAATGCCCTTTCAATGACTTTTCATGCAGACAAAACATGGCTGGAAATCGCACGTGAGTCGGGGGCGGGAGGGGGAGGTTTGG
This sequence comes from Ashinkailepas kermadecensis, assembly GCA_034440615.1. Classification (NCBI taxonomy): domain Eukaryota; kingdom Metazoa; phylum Arthropoda; class Thecostraca; family Neolepadidae; genus Ashinkailepas; species Ashinkailepas kermadecensis. The sequence goes on from JAOTOM010004582.1 coordinate 302,845, forward strand.
ACCTTCCCCTGGTTTGGTACCATGTTGATGTTAATTTGTATTTTCCCTATTCAATCTGAAAATGTTCTGAAATTAAAGACCTGGTCCCACCTGGTTTCGTAAGAGATATCCAGCTTTGAAAAAACAAAACATGTAAATGATTCTTCATTGTCTGAAATATGTCTTGGGTATATATACTTTTACACCAGTGCATTAAGTGAATGGATGTATTAGTTTGTACTCAGATGAGTATCCAAAGCTATGGAATGATATTCGACAACAAAAACTTGCAATTCCCAGGAGAAAATTATGTAAAGACCAAATTTGATTCACACAATAATATATATGACCCAATAATGTGTCTTTCCCAAATAATGCGATTCCCTTCAACTCTTTATTACGCACAATGTTTTCGGACATTGACAATAAGAATATTTGTCAGTGAGTAAAAAGACGTATAGCGACTTCGAAGTTATTAAGCTTGGTCAATAACACCAGGTGCCAACTGTTATTCACAGTGCTGCAGTGTTCCACCTATTCGGTGTTATTCCTACACCCAGCTTCGGGTGTAGAAAAACTGCGTATATGACGTCACTGTGTTGCTGTTAATGCACATAATTGGCAAATAATGGATACCTTTGGCATGCGTGCCGGATGGCCTCTCACATAACGCGGCCCTTAGGGGGCTGATTTCCCTACCCCACCCCCCAGATATCTCGGAAACTACGGAAGCTAGAAACGTAACACTAAAAGGGTAGACTACGGCTGTAGTCAAATGAATTTCCGAACCCTATGTCAATGCCTTCAGGGTCAAATGAGGTCGAAATAGGTTGGCACACCTTTCAGCCGCACCACCAATACATTTCTGACCTTGAACGCTCTGCAGCCGGCCGGCGACCAGCAGGTCGACTTTGCACTTTCTTATATTTTCCCACGGATTTCAATAGTTTGCATATTTGCACGGGATGAGCGTATCAAGTTTTAACAATATGACAAAATTTCATTATAATATCCCTGCCCGTTTATGAGATAGCGTTGAAAAACAGGATGGGTTGGCGGATTATGCCCCCCCACCTCACCCCCACACCTCCGGTGCGCATGTTGACTGTAGCGCGACTTCACTAAAAACTTATGGACGGAGAAACTTTGTTCGAGGTCGAGATAGATGACCTGACCTAGGCTGGTGACCTATGACATCATGTTAATTTCGACTAGGATGTCAAATTTACGAAGGAATAGCTATGCCAACTGCCAAGTTTCAGAACTCTGCGCCTTTCCTTCCACATTATATTCTGAAACAACCTAGAGTGCGGATGCTTCGCCCCCTCCCCGTCCCCCGGCCGTGCACGGGTTAATCAGAAAGTTCGAAGCTGGTCTATTCCTGAGACGGTTGCCGGCCCTGCTGTAGAACTGTGTCGGGTGGATGTGGTGCAGGGTCACACGAGCTGACATTAAGCCGGTTAATGGACATGCTCAGTGGCTGATTTCGTCGGAGCTCCGGGGACGTCAGGACGCTTCGACAAGATGCAGTCCACCTGTCGCGCCGACCCCGACATCGGAGCGATCACGGGTCTACTCGTGCATGATGCCCCAATCGCAGGCCAGCTGAGAAGTGTTTTAGCAATCGTGAAGATTTCAGATGAGCTATGAATACCAAAGAAGTCTCTCAGCTTCGGCTTTAGCTTATCTCAGAGGACCACGTTTCCGTTTTGTTGAATTAGGCGCTTCGGCCTACTCAGGCCATTTCGCGCCGTTTATATCATATGAATAAGGTTTTAAATCGCAAAAGTCAGTCTATAATTCCTGGAACAATTTGGTTTCTCGTAGAAAATTGAAAAGTAGCTTGATAAGAAATGGATGATCGTCCCCCAACAATGAGGGCAAGGAGAATGGAATGTTGTGTGTGGCAGTAATCGATAAGTTGTTTTCTAGGGCCATGGTATTGCAAGCAGTGTAGTAATATATGTGGGACTGTAATATGAGTGTTACATGGTGGACATGAAGGCCGAGGTGAAGCAGAATAAATAAATATATGTGTGAGGTAAGTGTGTCCTATGCGGATGCGCGATAGGACTTTTTCTTCGTGGCGGTTGATTAGAAATGATGGCGTCCGAATATCGATGACTGGTTTAATGCTCCGTAATTGCGTATGGTTTGTACTCTGTGTCCAGGTTTGGTTCCAAAAATGCCGAATGTTCTGTCGTACTGTTGATTTAATGGCGTCAAAATGTGGTTGAATTTCTGTGATGTGTGGTAATTGTAATGATTGTTTGGCGAGATGATCTGCTTCCTCGTTTCCTGGGATGCCGCAGTGACTGGGCACCCACAGGAAACGGACCTTCATGCCCATCAGATGAAATGTTTGTAGTGATTCATAAATTGAAATATGGCAATGATGTGAAAAAGAAAGTGACGAAAGAGATTGTAAAACAGATTTGGAGTCGGAACAAATGATGACGCTGTGCATCGGGTGACAGAGAAAACGGTTGCGAATATAACGGAGGGCATTGAGGATGGCATGTAATTCAGCGATGAAAATTGATGTTCCGTTTGTTAATCGATGTTGTTTTTTGTATGTTCCAGAAACTATGGCAATTCCTGTAAGGTTAGCATCTTTCGAACCGTCTGTAAAAACAAAAGGAGCATGGTAATAACGAGACCGAATTTGGTGAAATTTTTGTTTGATATATTCCGGACAAAGCTGTGATTTTGGAGTCGTGGTGAGATAGAAAATGTGTCGTTCGGCTATCTGTCACGGTGGTGTGGTTGGTGGAGAAAGAGAAGTAAGGGGTGAAATAGTGAAGTGCAGTTGTTCAGAAAATGTTTTTACCCGAGAAGCTATTGTGAGTCCAGTTCGCTTTTCGGCTGGACCTAAATAATGATGATGTAAATTTGGGAGAATTTGCAATGATGTGTGTGTCGGGTGGTTTGCGTGAAACTGAATGTTGGAGGCGTATCTATGTGTTTGTTGCATTCGGCGGAGAGCTAAAGGAGGAATTCCCGATTCGACTTCTAAAGAGATGGTGGGTGAAGTGGTCATTGCACCAAGTGCGATGCGGAGGAATTTATTTTGAATTGTGTCTAAAATGTGTAAGGAGGATGGGCTGGCACCAGCATAAACTACTGAGCCATATTCAATGATGGGGAGTACTAAGGATTTATATAGTTGTAAAAGAGTGTGACGATCGGCTCCTAAGGGGGCGGAAGTAATGCAGCGAAATAAATTTAGTCGGCGAAAACATTTGTTCTGTATGTGTTTCATGTGTTGATGCATGGAAAGCCAACGATCAAAGATCACACCAAGAAATTTAAATGAATGTACAAAAGGTATGTCATTTTGTCCAAAGTGAAGTTGTGTATCTGGGTTTGGGCAGGGAGTGCATTTGCTGAAAATCATGGTTGCAGATTTGGGGGCCGAAAAATTGAAACCGTATTTGATGGACCATTGATGTACTCTGTCGAGGGCGTTTTGAAGCCGAATCAAACAATTTTCGTAATTTTTGTCTGAACACCAACTTGCACTATCGTCCGCGAAAAGAGAAAATTATACATTTGCAGGCATGTTAGCGAAAGGGTCATTAATGATGATGTTAAATAAAACTGGTGATATGCAGCTTCCCTGTGGCAGTCCGTTGTGCATAATATGCTGAGTGGAGATTGATGATCGACATGGGAGGTGAAGAACGGCTACCAGATAGAAAACCTATTAAATAATGGCTAAGTGTCCTTTGAAACCGAGTTGATGAATTTTGAAAAGTAATGCGGGTTTGTAGACCATATCATAAGCTTTCTTAATGTCTAAAAATACTGCCACTGTGTGTTCGTGCTTTTTGTAACCAAGGCGGATGTCCGTTTCTAATCTGATGAGATGATCGACTTGGCTGCGTCCATGACGAAAACCACATTGGAATGGAGATAAAAGAGAATTTGTGTCCAGGTGCCAGGTCAGTCTTTTGCTAATCTTTCTTTCAAAAAGTTTCCCCAAGCAACTGGTAAGGGCAATTGGCCAAAAATTATTGGGGTTATTGTGATCTTTGCCGGGTTTTGGAATGGGAATGATAATTGCTTTTTTCCATGTTTCAGGAAAGATATGATTTGACCATAATGAATTCAATGTGTCTAAGATGCATTGTTTGGTGTGGTCAGATAAATGTCGAAAGAAGGAATAATGTAATTTGTCAGGCCCTACTGAAGTGTTATCGGCGGAGCAAATGGCATTCTGCAGTTCGAAAAGTTGAAAAGAAGCATTGTAGTCCTCGGTACTGTCGGATTGGAAGAGTTCGAGATTGGTGTGAAAAGTGTGTTGCGCATTTGGTAGGAAATTAGGTCGGTAATTTCCATCGGAGCTATTATGGGCTATGGTATCAGCTATGGTATTTACTATGGTTTGTGGGTCTGTAATGGTGAGATTGTGGATTTTTAGGGCCGGTAAAGATTGAAATGTGGAGTGTCCGGACAAGCGTCGGATTAATTGCCATATTTTACTCAAAGGTGTTCGAAAAGTCAGCTGCTGTAAATATATGGCCCATGAACGGCGCTTGGCATCGCGAATGATGCGGCGGGTCCTCGCACATTCGCGGTTACGGATGTATACATTTTCTGGATCGGGATGTCGTAAATAATTTATAAATGCTCTTTTTCTTATCGCAATGGCTTTTGAAATGTCTTGACACCACCAAGGTACTGGTTTCCTTTTCGTGAATGGTTTTGTAAGTGGAATAGTCGTGGAAGCTGCCTCGAAAGGTATATTTGTAATTGAGTTGATGTTTTCGACGGGAGAAATGTTGCGGTTGTATTGTATATAAGAAAGTTCCTGAAATGTTGTCCAATGGGCTTTGGAAATTTTCCAGCGGGGAATAAAACTGGGTGTGGTGTCAGTCGTCGTTGAAAAAGTGGGTGTTAATTTGATGGGATAGTGGTCGCTGTCGTGGATGTCGGTTTCTATGGTCCAACCAAAGTCGTTTGCCAGGGTGGGGGAACAAATAGATTAATAAATGGCTGTTGCTGTATTATGTCCAAGGTGAAAAAGGTTGGTTCTCCGGTGTTAAGTATTACTAAATTATGCCGTTCTAAAATTTGTTCAATGATGTGGCCACGAGTGTCTCCTTGTGTACGTGCTTGATCCCAGGCTGGACTGTGTGCATTAAAGTCTCCGAGTAATATGAAAGGGTTCTTGAAATGTGCTATAAGGTTTTATAAATGTGTCAAAATATTTGTGTTGTCGGTGTGTGGTGGAATATAGATGGAGCACACATCTATATTTCTACCATGTAAACGCAATGTACAAGCTACGGCTTGTAATTGTGTATTAAGTGTAATTTCTGTATGTGTGAAATCATTGTTTATGTAAAGTGCTGTACCGCCACTGCGATGTGATCCGCGGACCTCGTCGTGACGATACAGTGAACAATTGAAAAGGTTAAAGTTGTATGTATCATTAGGTAAAAACCATGTTTCTTGCAGTGCTATGAGAATAGGTGTGAGAATACTGAGACACAAAAGCTTTCATTTCGGCCCATTTGGAGATCAGGCTGCGGCAATTCCATTGTAAAAGTGTGGACATCGGGAAGAAAAGTGTTAGTGTTTGTTTGAACCTTTCGGTGCATGGCGGAGCCAGGAGTGTAGTTCTGGCGGACATGTGTGTTGGGTGCGGGCGGTGGCGGTGTTTCCGCCATAGCCGTCCGGCCGACCGGTGACCTTGGCGGCCGGTTCACGGCGGCCGGCCACTGCCGCGGTGGATACCCGCCGGCTGGGAGTCGGCCGGGTCACGTGGTCGCCGACCGGCGCTAGACGCGCCGGGCTCGATCGGCGGCCCGCTGACGGGGAGCGATAATTTGCTCCCGCAGCTGAATGACTGCGGGGCCTGTCAGTCCTCGCTGGAGTGGTCCGCTTGTTGGGAGCCGGAGTTGTTTGTGTATTGGGAGCCAGGGTGGTTTGTGTCGTTGTGGTCAGTGGTGTGAGTTTTTTTAGTGGAGCTAATCCGGGAATCATGTCAGTTTGAATAGAAGTAGAAGTGGTGCTGACGCGAGGGGTGGAGGGAGCGACGGTGGCCACCTGGGCGTAAGTTTTGGTCGAGGGGGAGGTGGCCTCCACAGATCTCCGGGCCTGGGGGTAGGACACCCCGGTCGTGGCCTTGACGGCGCACACTTCCTTCTCTTTGCGCCAAACTGGGCATTGATTGGAAGTGGTGAGGTGATCGGATGTGTTACAGCTGAGGCAGTGGGCAGGCTTAGAGCAGGTGGAATCAAGATGTGGTGGTTCTCCGCACTTGGGGCAGCGGGCTGATTGGCGACAAGTTTTACTGCCATGGCCGAAGCGCGGGCAATTAAAACAACGGAGAGGATTTGGAATAAATACGCGGACTTGGAATCGGATGTAGCCGGCGAGGAGGGTCTTGGGAAGAGTTGTAGAGTTGAAGGTAAGGACAAGGATGCTTGTATCTCGTTTCTGGCCGTCTTTAAATGAGGTAATGCGGTAGACGTGGGTCACACCCTCCGGCCTGAGTTCCGTCGGGATATCCGCTTCGGACATGAAGTGGAGCTCCGGCGCGAAGATGGTGCCCTTCGTGGTGTTGCGGTTTGAATGTAGGGTAATGGTGACGGATTTACCACAAAATGTGGTGGTACGGAGGAGGGCTTTGGTCTGGGCTCGGGTTTGGGTTTAATGACGAGGGTTCCGTTGGCAGGGGCTTCGATGTCAGGATTGGTTAAGGAGCAGATGGCGAGGAGTTGCTTGGTCGGCCAGAAAACGTTAATACGGCGGAAGGAAACGGATTCCTCGACAGGCTTGACAACTATGTAAGAGCCAGCACTGTCGAGGTGGGGTTCGATGGTTTGGATGGGTTCAGGTGGAGAGGGCGTGGTCTGGTTCGAGCATGGGTCAGCGGCGTGGAGAGTGATGGTGTGGTTCTGATTGCGAGACGAGGTCGTGGTCTTGGGACGAGCAGGGGTCGGTGAGGCACAGAGGGCTTCCATGGCGTCATCCAAAGGGATAGTCCGGCACGGGTCATCAATGGTTGTATCAAGTGGGGGAGCATCAGGGGCCGAGTCCGGGGTCGTGCGATGGCCGTCAGGTGTAGCTAATGGTGGAAATTCTGTTTCGGAGTCCGGTGGCGAGCTGGAGTCGGTGTCCTTCTTCTGTTTTTTCCCCATCGCGGGGAAAAAGCCTATCTAACAAAATCTAAATAAACCCGAAGAACACACAGAAAACAGGGAACAAAAGTACGCCGATGAAAAAAACAAGTGGGGTGACGGGTGTCACCCCACTGGGAAACGAAAATACGAAAGGGGAGACGGGTGTCACCCCACGAAAATGAAAAATAAACTGCAATAACCAGCAGTCAGTCTGGCCAGAAATGGCACGGCGGAGTGTTCAGTGAGCTTTGGCAGGTATATATGGCTCAAATAGTACTTAACACACCATGCAGATGACCACCAGCGTGCTATAGGTACAAAGGAAATTCGTGATAAAATCAGGCGCAATATTATGTTTCATACATCTACCTTAGTCATCGAAGACGGTGCTAAAAAAGCGACACGGGCTGGCTCGTGCACGAGGATGCGTTATTCTGTCTACTGGAGACTGCTGCTTCAGACATTCCTATCGCTGATGCATTTGAGAGGCACTCGCGCAACACACGATAATTGCTTTAATTATTTGCCAGGGGAATGGAAGCTAGCGCTTCGATGTTGGGTGGTCAGCGGATTGATGCCACCGTGCGCTACAGGAGCGGAACGGTGTCCACATCACACACCTGCCACGTAACGGACGCTATCCATTTCAGCCATCTCACACACCGGCCACGTCACAGACGCTATCAGTATGACACACCATCCACACCACGGACGCCATCCATATGACACACCGTCCACGTCACGGAAACTATCCATATTATCCATATCACACACCGGCCACGTAACGGACGCTATCCATATCACACACCATCCACGTCACGGACACTATTCATATCCATATCACACACCGTCCACGTAACGGACGCTATCCATATGACACCCCGTCCACGTCACGGACACTATCCATATCATCCATATCACACACCATCCACGTAACGGACGCTATCCATATCACACACCATCCACGTCACGGACACTATTCATATCCATATCACACACCGTCCACGTAACGGACGCTATCCATATGACACCCCGTCCACGTCACGGACACTATCCATATCATCCATATCACACACCGTCCACGTAACGGACGCTATCCATATGACACACCGTCCACGTCACGGACACTATCCATATCATCCATATCACACACCATCCACGTAACGGACGCTATCCATATCACACACCATCCACGTCACGGACGCTGTCTATATCACATCACCGCCCACGTCATGGGCGCTGTCCACATCACATCACATCACCGACCACGTCACGGACGCTGTCCATGTCGCGCACCGTAGCATGGTGTTCCAGCTTAGTTGGAACCCCCAACACAAATTCATCCTGTTCTGACTGATGACCGATCAGCCCGATTATAAGTCCCGAACGTGCAATAACGAATTGCGGTCTTGCAATTCAGAATCACAACCACGAAATTATGAATCACCACCGCATACCTCCTGGCAAAAGTGAAGTCGCCTGGTTAGCCCCCGGTGGTAAATTGGAAGGGCAAAATTAAGAGACGTGAGTAAACTTGGCTTATGCCCCCAACATATATAAGCCATTTGAGCCTAACCGCTGGGTTCTAGCAGAGAAAAAAGGTCCCGCCATTCAGGTATCGCGAATTTAGATTTTCCGCCCATCTGCCGGCCAGCACCTACCACGGCTGCACACAAACGACGGATCCAGAACAATGTATCTACACAAAAGTAACAAGCGGACATACAGAGGTTGTCATACACTTAGTTTCTGGCCATCCTCTTCACGTCCCCTCCCCCTCACCATCTTCTCCAGGGTCCCCTGGAAACTGGTGTACTGGATCGTCGCCCTGTTGCTCCTCTTCCCCAGCAGTGACAGCGCCTCGCCGTACTCAGCAGCGGTCTTCTGTCTTCTCTTCCCTGTCTCAGGAACGGTGATTTGTACCTTGAAAAGAGGATGGATCTTGGGGAGGAGGGTGGAGCTGTCCCTGGCAAACAGCATCTCGGACTTCATCCTCTTCACCTTCTCCTTGTCCTCCAGATCCTCCCTGGCCAGATACGTATCCACTTCACTGGCGTCAGTGAAAGGCCCCCCCTCGGACTTGAGGAAGTCCAGGATGTCCAGCCTCCTCTCTTCCTTCCTCTTGGCTAGCTCCTGCTTCTCATCAGATCCCTTCTCCTGATTCCTCTTCATCTTCTCGCTCTACATCAGCTTCAGTTCCTTGACATCCTCCATCTCCTTCTTGTAGCTTCGGAAGTTGTCCGGCTTGCCTTTTCTCAGGGCCTGGGTCTTCTGGAGTATGATGGACCTGCTCACTGCGTTCAGGTTCTTGAGCTTCTCCAGCCTGTGGTCCACCTTACCACAGATCCTCTCCATTCCAATTTTATGGACTGGAGTGTCATCTATGTTGACTGCCTGCTCCCGGATGGAAACTGAGGAAGGAAGGCTTCCTGATCTATGCCATAATCCCTTCGCTGCCTGGCCAGCACAACCCTCAGCTCTGCCATGGTGAGGTTTGCCAGCTTGATGACCTCCTCCCTGTGCTGCACTGCAATGCCGACCACGACCTCCACCACCTCCTGGCCGTAGTTCTCCTTGACGCCGGTGAACAGGTCCTGCCCCACCCCATCCAGCATGGGCCTGACACAGCTGAAGAACTCCATGTCCACAGGTCTCGCCATGCTGCTGTAGAGTCCCTTGTAGAACGCGGTGAGGCTGCTGTGGGTGGTCCCCTCCTGGATAGTGATGGCGTAAAAGGGCTCCACCAGGTGCAGGCCGAGGGTGGCCCACACTACCAGGACAGCCTTCAGGTAAGGCAAGTCCATGACCTCCCTGACCAGACAGGCCAGTCTGTTGTTGATGTCCGGGAACTGCTCCAGGAAGTCGCTGATGTTGTCGAAGCTGTAGATGGCGATGGCTGCGGCCTTGGACAGGCAGCCAAACCTGGCGTCCTTGTAGCAGAACAAGTTCCCCCCAGGTCCCTCTCCTTCAGGAAGACCGTGTACTCTTTGTTCCGGTTCCATGGTTTGTAACTGTATTCTGGAGCGACCAAACGCAGGATCATATCGAGAGCCTGCCCTGTCAGACTGGAGTTCTTGGAGTCATAGTCTAGATCCACCATAAAACCCTTCACTACTTGCTCCGTCTTCATGTCTGACTCCACCAGTCTCATGACCTTTTTCATTCCAGCAGCGAATCCCAGGGTGGTGTGTGTGCCGCAAAATATTTGGCCCGCTTTGGTCTCCAGACTGTGCATCTCTGCCATCAGTGAGGAAATCCGCTTGTTGTGTTCAGTACTGTCGGCCATATGCGTGTCCACCTCCTTGTACAACTCCGCAGATGTCATGCCCTTGCACACCGCCATGATCTCCATGCCCATGTCGACCTGCATGGCGACATCCTCAGCCTTTTCTCCGTAGATTGGAAGGATTGGAATGGGCAGAAGACAGCTCTGGCCCACGTGCAGTCCCTGGACAATGGACTGCCCGACCGTTTTCTTGCTGGTGCTGTCCGAGGCATGAGTGATGGCCCTGCCCTCCTGCTTCCCCTTCATGACCTCATCTACCTGCCTGGCCATCCCCTCCATCTCCTGCAGCTGGAGGGAGGTCCTGATGTTTCTGTCTGTGGGGGCGGTGTCTGCATCAAATGTGTTTTCATTCTCATTGGCCATTTTCCAGTTCATTCCAAACATGGTGTTGGCAACGACCACCACGGCTCCAGCAACTTCAAGAATTGACAGACCGAGGCCAGAGAGATTTCCGCATGCTCTGTAGAAGCTGTCCTTCACCTTTCTCTCCGACTCCCTTATGTGCATGAACTTTTCAGGAAGAGGAGCGTGGCCTGAGGCCTCGGTTTGCTGGTATGTTTTCTTTTTCTTCTTGGGAGGCTCTGACTCCACCTCAGCTTCTCCCTCTGCTTCATCCAGCATAGTGTCCTCCTGTTCCTCTGGGGTATCCTCACCACTGTCACTGCTGGGACTGACAATCTCGCCATTCTCTTGAAGCACCTTCTTCACGGCATCCAGAGACTTGTACCTGAACTGCTCTGCCTTGTCTTTCTTATACTGATCATGAGCTTCCTGCAGTCTCTGATTCTTCAGCCAGATGTGGTAGTAGACAGGGTCGCACCGGTTGTCACAGTCCTGCAGCCTGGGGCCCTTCTGATCCTCGTAGTACTTGACATCTCTGTCCGTCATCTTCAGCCCCCACTCCTCCCGACATTTGTTCCTCCTGGTTGCCTTGTCAGCGTAGACATCGAAGAGCTAATCTTTCTTGTCAAACAACTTCATAAACAACTGAAAGTCGGCCTCGTTGGTCCTCCCTTGTGCCTGCCTCTGTTTCCTCTTCACATACAAGCTATGAACTTTTGCCACCTGACTTTCTATTGCACCAACTGACTTACAGTACACAGTGTCGTGGTACCACTTGGCGAATATCTGCTTGGCCACCTCTCTCTCTCCCATCTTCGAGGTCACCGCTCCTTTCCCTTCCACCTCAAGGTTGTACCTCAGCAACCCCACCACGCTTTTGTAGGTTGGCAGCTTGTTGGCAGGGCTGAAGTATTTAATCGGAGGGAAGTCATCATCAAAATCGTAGAACGGTCCGTCAGATCTGGTCTTGATGTTGCTGCCTCCCTGGCTTGCACCTTTGCTACTTCCCGCGCCACCAAGTTTCTCAGACATTTTTCTGAAAAAAAAGGCATTGCGTTGTCATTGATTTCATTTATGCCGCATTTCATTCGTAATTTACAAATAAAGGAACAGGCTTTAAAGTGAGCGGAACTTATCCAGATCTTACGGCGGATACGTTGGACCTCTTGCGCCGAAATTCGATCATTCTAAGCGCTGAAATTTAGCCACACTGCTCCGAGAATAAGCTTCTCCTCGGGACACTGGCGACGGGAGGGGAGGGGGGAGGATCACCACCATTTAGTCGCAAAGTCTGCCGCTCAATGGCAACCGGCAACAGGCGACCGGATGTGCGGTCAGCCAATTTCCATTATGCCGAGTTTCGGCGCAGAGCTGCCACGGCGAATACCTGCGACGAGATTTCAGCACAGGGCCACTACGGCGGACATCGACGTCGAAATATTTGCACAGCCGCCACTATGGCGGATATAGGTATCCACCGCAACGCGTATTTTTTCCAATCTGGCCCTCGTGTCACAAGAAAAGGCTGATTTTCGGCGAAACGCGGCTAAATTTGGGCGGAGGGTGATCGACCTTCAATTCGGGGCAATATCGCACATAAATTCGGCGCAGGCGGTTCAAAGTATCCGCGGTAAAAATGGAAATATTCCATACTGCCCGACGCCCGTGGTAGGTGAACAATGCCTTGGCTCATCCTAAAATGACCGCTCCAAGGCCTAGTGGGGTGCGAAATCTCTCTCCCCGGTCCCCCAAAGTGAAATTTCCTTAGACGGGGCCTTAGTGCAGACCGTACGGCGTACGTTCTGCTCCAAAGTTTTGAAACGTTCCATAGAAAAAGTGAATAAATTAAAAAAGGGAAATAACTGAGAACACGCGGCAAAGCGCAGCCCAAGAGCCGTAAAATCTGCCCCCTCGCCAAATGTACGACGTTTGTTTGCTTCCGACTATTTAAAGCCAATGTCGCACACGCGCCAAATTAAATTCTTATAACGTAATCGTTAAGTAAACGGTTGTTTCTTGAACACAGATATTTCAGATGCCTTAGATGCCTGCTTTCAGATGCCTTAGGAAATGGTTCCGCAATCAGTAGAAATATATGCGTTATATGGTCAGGATACATTTCTACTGTAAAGCCATTTTGACGTACGCCATTCCTGGCATTCTGCCCCATGTGTTCCCAACTGATCGTCAAATGTGATTTATTCATGGCGGGCACTTTATTTAAACCAATGAAACAACTTTATAGCCAGAATGGCTTATATATACCCCTGGAATCAGGTAGTACCACTCATGTCATCTGATTTTCATCTTCAGCTTTTCGGCCTAGTTATCACCGCCGCCTATACCGGGGATAACTTATCCCCGGTATGTACCACCACAGCACCAGGCTGGTGCTGTGGTGGTACATACCGGGCACGTCACCACTAATCTGACACATGCCGAAGCGCATACACTCACCCGTCACCACGAATCTGACACATGCCCACGCCCACACACACACACCCGTCACTACGAATCTGACGCGTGTCCACGCGCCCATACTAAGTGTTCCAAGTGCTTCATAAATATAAATATAGCAATAATGAGAAAAAGAAAGTGACTAAAGGGATTGTAAAACAGATTTGGAGTCAGAACGAATGACGACGCTGCGCATGCGATGACAGAGGAAACGATTGCGAATATAATGGAGGGCGATGAGGATGGCAGGTAATTCAGCGATGAAAATTGATGTCCCGTCCGGTAATCGATGTTGTTCTTTTTTTGTATGTGTCCGAAACTATAGCATTTCCTGTAAGTTTAGAGTCTCTAGAACCGTCAGTAGAAAGAAAAGGAGCGTAGCAATAATGACATCGAAATCGGTGAAATTTGTATTTAGTATGTTCTGGACAAAGATGTGATTTTGGAGTGGCGGTGAGATTTTTTTTAAAATGTGTCGTTCGGCTATCTGCCACGGTGGTGTAGTTGGTGGAGAAAGAGAAGTAATGGGTGGAATAGTGAAATGAAGTTGTTCAGACAATGTTTTGACCCGATAAGCTAGTGAGTGAGACCAGTTCGTTTTTCGGCTAGACCTAAATAATCATGATGTAAATTTGGGAGAATTTGCAATGACTCGTGTGTGGGGTGATCTGCATGAAATTGAATTTTGGAGGCGTACCTGAGTGTTTGTTGCATTCTACGGAGAGCTAATGGAGGAATTCCCGATTTGGCTTCTAAAGAAATCATGGGCGAAGTAGTTATTGTACCGAATGCGATATGGAGATATTTATTTCGAACGGTACCTAAAACATTTTAAGGAGGATTGTAACGAAGTTCCTTTCGATGCCCGGCATCTCACTTAAGTCTGGGCAAACTTCTTTGGGCTACGTGCAGGCGCGCACCCAGGATTTTTCCATGGGGGGCCCGGACCGAAAAGGGCACTTGGCCGGCTCCAAAAGGGCACTTCACCGGCTCCAAAAGGGCACTTTGCGGCCCGGGGCACACTGGAAGGTTTGCTGACCGGGGGGGTGGGGCGTGAATTTTCCATGGGACACGTTATATGTTATAGCACCGAACCCTTGTATTTACAATAATATTTCCAAGAACATGCAGCCTGCATGCATTATGTCGTGAGATGAAGGTTGCCCGCTTACCTTTGATGTAAAAGTACGCAGGATGTGGATTTCTGGAAAGGATGATAACAGCTGACACGAACTGCCCTGCACAAGGCACAGGGCAGGGTACAGGGCAGGGCACAGGGCACTTTTAGATCAAAAGGGCACCTAATTGGGACAGGCATAGGACAGGAAAGGGCACAGGGGAATGTCATTTTTAGGCCAAAAGGGCAGTTTTGGGCCCAAAGGGCACCTTTGGCACAGGCGGGGCACATAAGGCAGGTGATTTTGGTGCTAAATTTGGGACATTCCGACCAAGAGGGCATTTTTCGGTCAAAAGGGCACTTTTGGCCAAAAGGGCACTTTGGTCTCATGGGGGGGCCGGGCCCCCTGGCGCCCCCCCCCCTCCGGTGCGCCTATGGCTACGTGGATAGTACTATGGACCTCGACGTTGACAATATTAAAGGCCCCGGCTATGTTTTCGATAGCTCTGTACCACAATTCCAAGAGCTCCGATCCAAACATCTCTTGACGGGCACCACAAAATCCAGTACTTATATTCGTACCATTAATAAGCAGAAATATGGCGACAATAATTCAGATTCAATAGTGCAGCAGTGACAGTCAAATTAGTACAATAACCTTTTTTCAGCGACAGGCAGCTTTAATCAAGCTCGACCGACGATAATTCACCAGGCCATCCCACATCTTGATATACAACCACTCATTGGCCAACGTACATCTCAATTGCCACATCTTCATACGTTAGTTCTCTGGCCACCATACATATCCGCGTTCACTTCATAGCAACTCAGCATTCATAGGGCCACCGCACACCTTGATAGTCACCATACATCTTATCAGTCACATCTTCATACATCACATCCAGTCTCCCATCTCAAATCCCAAGTTCCGATATTCAAAGAGGCAGCAGTGTTCACGTACAATCCAGCTTACATTCCGACCGGTCTTCAAGTACTCTACGACTTTCATCTCAAGCGACCACATCATAACAGACAACTAACGACTCTCAGTCAGAGTCGTACGTACCTCCAGTATCGAAGAACTGAACAGAGCCGGCCATCGGCCGCCCTATCCCGCTGATCTCCGTCTCACGACTCCTCGCCAGAGCCCTTGGCTCCGCGCCAGCTAAACTCGACCGCCAACGCCCATGGCACCATGCCAAGCAATCATGTGACCTAGCCCGCGACACGTCATATGTGAGAGCGTCGGTCGTACGGCCCTGAACAATCGAGAACGATGCTCGTACCCGGTTAGCTTTACTGCACCGACGGGCGCGCCATCCCTTGAGACATCAGAGACATTCCCAGAGTTCTGGTAGCAACCAGAGCTCGACCGCTCGTGGGAACCACTGCTGACTCAGCGTGCATACAGGCACCTGATGGCTGAGCTCAGCTTAAGACCGGACACGTCGCATGACACGAACAGATACGCCGCATGGCAACACATGGTCGGACGATGCAGCGTCTGACAATAGCGATGCATGACTACAGCTCAGCTCACGGCCTATCTGGCATCTGACATTCACAGACCCAAGCTATGGGGTACCATTGACCCAACAATCAGACATTATTCCACGTCGCTATTACATTCATAATCCTTACACACATCCAAAACTTAGACGTAGACTTGTCCTTACGTGCCTTACACCACACCCGACATCACAAATACATTCGACACCATACACACTTGACATCATAGATGCACTGACACGCCTATCATTATAGACTCACCTAATATCGGCCATGGGGCATGACATCTGTCATACCTATAATTCCATACACACACATTGCACAAGAGACAGTAGCGACGTAGGGTCGCCACAGTGACAAGAGGCCTGTCATATTACAGTCATACTGCTATCATACCACTGTCATGTACACACACCTGTCCGACTGTGGTTCCCAGAATAGACTTGCTAACATACATCACCCGAGACAAATCACATTCACGTCACCCACTGACATTCATATTTACATCACCCCCGACATTTCATCATCTGAAGAAGGCGGCGGTCGTGCATCGCGGTCACGTCGTCAGACGGCGGCAGTACCCATCCGCTGATATCTGTGCACCTCGGCCGGAAATGGGGAGGGGGACGATAGCCGATGGCCTCGCCGCCGGCGGTCGGTCGGTGCCGACGTAAGCAGCTCGGCCCCGGGGTATGGGTATCTGCCGGAACCTGTCGTGCTATACAGTGGGGAGGGAGATAAATTTCTGAAATCAAAGTGTCCCCACAACCAGCTTCGCTACAGGATGGGCTGGCACCAGCATAGACTACTGAGCCATATTAAATGATGGTCAGCACTAAGGATTTATATATTTGTAATAGTGTGTCAATCGGCCCCAAATGGGGTGGAAGTATTGCAGCCAAATAAATTCAGTCGGTGAAAACATTTGTTCTGGACGTGTTTGATGTGTTTTTGCATGAAAAGCCTACGTTCAAAAATAACACCAAGAAATTAAAATGAATATAAAAAGGTATGTAATTTTTCCCGAGGTGAAGCTGTGTTTCTGGGTTTGGGCAGGGAGTGCATTTTTTAACATCATGGTTGCATGCTTGGAGGCCGAAAAATTGAAACCGTATTTCATGGATCACTGATGTACCATGTCAAGGACGTTTTGAAGCCGAATCAAACAATTTTCGTAATTTTTGTCTGAGCACCAAATTGCACTATAGTCCATGGAAAGAGAATATGATACATTTGCAGGCGTATAAGCGAAAAGGTCATTAATGATGATGTTAAATATAACTGGCGATATGCAGCTCCCCTGTGAAAATCCGTTTTGCATAGCATGCGGAGTGGAGATTGATGATCGACATCTGAGGTGGAAAGAGCGAGTACAGACATAAAAACCTATTAAATAATGTGCTAAGTGTCCTTTTACGCCGAGTTGCTGCATTTTGAAGAGTAGTGCAAGGTTGAAAACCATATCGTAAGCTTTACTGATGTCTAAGAATACTGCGATAGTGTGTTCATGCTTTGTGTAGCCTATGCGGATGTCGGTCTCTAACCGAATAAGATTATCTATTGTGCTGTGTCCTCGTCGAAAACCACATTGAAAGGGAAATAGAAGAACATTTGTTTTCAGATTCCAGGTCAGTCTTTTAGTAACTATGTGTTCAAAAAGTTTTCCTATACAACTGGTGAGTGCAATGGGTCGACAATTAGTGGGGTTACTATGGTCTTTGCCGGATTTTGGAATGAGAATGATGATAGCTTTTTTCATGGTTCAGGAAAGACGTGATTTACCTATAATGAATTAAATGTATCTAAGATGCATTGTTTGGTGTGGTCAGATAAATGTCGAAAGAAAGAATAATATAATTTGTCAGGCCCTACTGAGTGTCACCGGCAGGGAAATGGAATTCTCCATTTCAGAAAGTTGGAAAGAAGCATTGTAGTCCTCGGTATTGTCGGAACCAAAGTTGTCAGTGTCCATGGTCCAATACAATCGCTGACCATGGTCGGAGAGCAAATTGTTAAATCTATTGCAATGTCTGTGCTGTGTCCGAGGTGAAAGAATGTTGGCTTCCAGTGTTAAGTAATACTCAATTGTGTTTGTCGAAAATGTGTTGAATAATGCGTCCGCGAATGTTTGGTTGTGTACGTTTTTATCTCACGCTGAACTATGAGCGTTGAAATTGCAAAGTAAAATGAACGGGTTTTTTAAATTTGTTCCCAGGTTTTCTAATTATGTCAAAATGTTTGTGTTGTCTGTGGATGGTGGAATGTGTAGTCAATCTATATGTCGACCTTGAAAAAGTAAAGTACAAGCTACGGCTTATAACGGTGAATTAAATGTAATGTGTGTATGCGTGTAATCATTGTTGTTGTAAAGGGCTGTAACGCCACTGCGGTGTGGTCCACGGACCTCGTCGTGACAGTACAGCAAATAGTTGAAAAGATTGAAATTGTATGTATCGGTATTATATAATGATGTATATAATATAATTATATAATTATATGTAAAATTTCTGCCCATTTGGAGATTAAACTACAGCAGTTCCATTGTAGAAATATAAACATGTGTGGAAAAAACTAATGTTTGTCGGCACCTTTCCATGCATGGCGCAGTCAAGATTGCAGCTCAGGCGGGCATATGGGCTGGGTGCGGATGGCCAAGGTGGACCCGCCCGATCCGTCAGGCCGACCAATGACCTTGAAAATGTCACGGTGGCCTGCCACCGCCGCGGAGGATGCTCGCCTGCTGGTATGATTCGGTCGGGTCACGTGGGCACCGGCCGGCACTGGACGCGCCGGGCTTGGTCGGCGGCCCACCGAAGTGGCACGCATTTCCCCAACAGCCGAGTGGCTACGGAGTCTGGCATTCTTCGTGGAATTGACTTGAGTCTGTGGAGCCGGAGTGGTCTGTGTGTTGGGAGCCAGGGTGGTTTGTGTCGGTGTGGTCAGTGGTGTGAGTTTTTTTAGTGGAGCTAAGCCGGGAATCATGTCAGTTTGAATCGAAATAGAAGTGGTGTTGACGCGAGGGGTGGGGGAGCAATGCTGGTTGTCGGTGCGTAAGCTTTGGTGGAGTGGGAGGTGGCCTCGACAGACCGTCGGGCCTGAGGGTAGGAGATCCCGGTCGTGGCCATGACAGCGCAGACCTCCTTGCGCCAAGCTGAGCAGAGGGGTAATGTGGTCAGGTGATCGGAGGTGTGACAGTTCAGGCAGTGGGCTGGTTTGGAGCAAGTGGAATTAGGAGGGGGTGGTTCGTCGCACTTGGGCATCGGGCTGGTTGGCGAAATGTTTTGCGAAATGTTTCATTCCATGGTGATGATGCTGAGACATCTGCATTGTTCTATAGTTGTTGGTCTCGGATTTTTAGCCTATGAAAAGCGATGTGGCTTGCAGGAGACGGGTCAGCCCATGTCGGGCTATTCAACTTATGAAGATTTCGCCAGTTTAGGCAAAGCTCCATCTCCTGTCTTCCTCGTTCAATAACACTCGAAGAGGGTTCAGAGGAAGTAACCACATTATATCAACTGGTATGTCAAGTGTCATCTTATTCCTCTGCATCGTTTCCCACTGTCTTCTAAGCACTTCTTTTACGTATTCAGACACCAAGTCGCATGTTTTCAAAGAAACTGTAATTTGTGAATTATAAAAAAAAACACACACATATATATATATATATATATATATATATATATATATATATATATATATGTATATATATGTAAGGAGTCTGTGGCATGCCTGCATCCGCCCGTGCCCGGCAGTGCGCGGCCGGCGGTGCGGCGGGCGCCACTTGTACGCGCGTACGGTTTGCTGAGTGTGCCTCTGCGGTGGGGCGCCCGGGACCATCCGGTGGTGGCCTCAGGTCGCCTTGGCGTCGGAGCCGAGGTTGGGCTCGGGACGCGATGGTGTGAGGTTGTGTGGTGCGGCGCTGTCCGGTAGAGACCGGGCCGACAACACTGGAGATTGCACCGTCGAATACAGGAACTGAAGCTTGATACGGCCCGCAAGAGCAGCGAAATGGAGCCTACACTACGGAGTCAATATGCGGAGTTTACATATATATACATATACACATACAGGAACGAATCCCTTCAATAGCCGGCGTTTCCACCAGCTGCCTCCACAGCAGCTTCGAGGCGAGCCCGCATGGACGAGGCCAGTCGGGTGAAGTACGTCGTCCGTTGGCGCAGACTCTCCCATTTCTGGCGTAGCATATCCCAGAGCTCGTCTGGGCTGAGACGTCGAGGGCCGAAACGAAGTTCGTCCTCAAACTGTTGGGTCATTAGCGCCCAAACATTCTCAATCGGGTTCAAGTCAGGACTCTTGAGCGGGTGTGGTTGCGTTCGAATCTGGAAGAGTTTCGATCACAAATGATTCAGTGCGCCACGAGTCAAGTGCAGCAACGCAGCCAAGATTTTCCTAAGGGGGCGGCCGATAAAAAAATGTGAATAAACCGAAAACTGTCCGAAGCACAGCGAAAACATGGGTTTTGCGTCGTGAAAATGTCAAAATTTATCGTTTGCTCCTGTGTATGTTTGGTTGCTAAGGCTGGCAGAGGGGCAGACCCCCCCCTCCTTGGCTGCGCTTCTGTTCAAGTGACAATATAGGCAAAGGGGTGTTCACGAGCTCACAGCCTAGAACAATTTGTTGCAGTGGTATCTGGCACATGAGTTATTGCCATCCACGTATGATAAATATCTGAGTCTTACTCTACGTTTCTGATAGCAAATGCTAACGCACACACCGATATACTTCTGAAATCAACGCGAACTTGTGAAAGGGGAACAATTTAGCCACCCCCCTCTCCACTAACTTCCGATGTAAGGAGTTAGCGAAATTAAACTCGATATGTTTGCAGGTAAGTCATTCCACTGATCCTACATTAATTAACTTTGGGTTAGTTAGGAAATTCGTCAGGATCGCCCGATGTCAACTTTCGAAACTTCGACCATTAGGATACATTTTAAAACTATATCGTGTTTCCAAACACTTGCAAGTTTCAAACAGATTCTTATTACTGTTTCTGAACAACATGTATGCATGTATGCAAAACCGCTTTTTGTGAGATGGTCCAAAAGCTAGTGAGAGGAAAGTGAAAGGATCATGAAATCTGGATACATCGACCTAGAACCCTTCTCGTCCCCCCTCCCCCACCCCTACTCAAAATCCGTGGCGACGCCAATGGTCTTAGTAACCTCGGTAACCTTACTGAATCTTCCGAGATTACTATGATATTCATGCTATACGTAAGTAGTTGTGCGAAACGGCGTATAATAGGGAAGCCCCCAGCCTTGTTAATCATACGCATATGCGTTCACAAATTATATTCACACACTCTATTTAAGTTCCATGAAATCATATCTAGTCCCAGTAATGTTGATGCTGATGATGTCGTTAATAATTTACACATAATTTATATTTTGCACTTGTCAGTAGACATGGTTCGCCTGCCATGATATTCACCTGCTGAGTTGATTTACTTAGGATCTGACAAACAATGCGTAACTCTTTTTACGAATAACCCGTGCAAAATAAGCAAACCCAGCATCTGGGCAAATGTCCCATACCTTGCTATGGAAGATGTTTGCAAATTATTTCGTTACCGTACCCCATCCAGGACACGGCAGTAGCTGGCCGCTGTGTGCCGGCCCTCCACGTGATGTAGTGCACCATTGCCGCGGCCGTCCACCCATGCCCAGATATGGACAGTGATGTGCCCCGAAGCTCGTCTTGGGATGGTGTAGGGCGCATCGTGTCGCATCCCAGGAGGTCTGGGCATGGTGGACATGAGGAAAACGATGAGACTATGAGACAGTGATTGCTATGTTAACCGTATCCCTCTGCCGTGATTCATGCTTCATTTCCATGTGCGAAAGGGGTGATTTGGCCCCCCATTAAATCTCTACAAATAAGAGCCGATTTCGTTCGCAGAAGCTACGTTCGATATGTCCTAGCGTGAAGTTCATTTGCAACAAATAACCATTAGATAATTTTTTTTTAATCCTTGGGGAAACGGTCAAAACATAATTAAATCGAAGTACGTTGTGCTGCACAGCTGTGACCACTATTTGTATCCGATTTTCGTGTGATTGATCTCATTCGAGGGACCAAGAAGGAGGCTTCACATTTCAAGTTATTATTTATTATAAAATGATATATGTATGATCAGATGTGATAAAGATGGTGAAGCGATTCTTCGCATGGTTGAATTTAGCCCTTGTGTGCGTTCTTAGATGGAATTAAAATAACCTTATATATAGAGTGTGTAGACATTATATGTATTTGTGGATTATGATCATTCTGAAAACTGACTTGGCAGAAATTCTAGAGGCGTCAACCAATTCCTTTCCCACATTTTTACAGCGTTTCAGCTGCCACAGACAACTATCATAGGTCTGTAATTTTGTCCTGAGAGAGGAACCTTGAGATTATATTTCCCCTATCGTTCAGATCTTTGGATCACCCACTACATACCATACATAAAAGGAAGGTGACATAGTCCCGAAATTCCGACGTAGTGTCTACACCTGTTAGCAACAACGATGCAGCAACAACGATGCATAGCTAAAGTAGAAAACGTTCGCTTCTATCTGATTACCTTCTGACCATGGCTGGAGATCTACTGGTCTATCATATATTTGTTAACGAAGGCATGAATGTTACCGTGCAAATGTCAAGCCATCGAGTACCTCTCAAAACTATCACATCTAGCAATTGCATTGCTTTCACAGGCATCTCTAAATCAGATAGCCTCCGGTCTGTGTTCCTGTGACCGCTGCATTTGAGTAATCTTATGTCCACAAATGATTGTTTTTGCAATACATGTTTGGGAGTGGTTAACATGCATGCTTGACGCATTTCAGCTGACACAGACATAACGGGAGCGACAACAAGCTGACGGCAAGCCATATATGAGTGTGTTCTCCAGAAACACGGAAATTCTGTACAGGTTCTGATTGAGGCGGCAGTGGAGCACCACACGCTTTCGGCCCAGCTCTGGTCGATAGTTCTGCTGCGGACATCTGCTCGGCCCAGCTCTGGTCGATAGTTGTGCTGCGGACATCTGCTCGGCCCAGCTCTGGTCGATAGTTGTGCTGCGGACATCTGCTCGGCCCAGCTCTGGTCGATAGTTGTGCTGCGGACATCTGCTCGGCCCAGCTCTGGTCGGTGGCTCTGCTGCGGACATCGGCACGGCCCAGCTCTGGTCACGGCACTCCTTGCCGTGACCTGTTCGATTCCATGGTGATGATGTTGAGAAAGCTGCATTGTTCTATGCTTAATAGTTACGAATTTGTAGCCTATGAAAAACGATGTGGCTTGCAGGAGCCGAGTCAACCCATGACGGCAATTCAACTTGAGAAAATTAAGCTAGCTTAGGCAAAACTCCAGTTTCCAGTCTCCCTCGTTCAATAACACCCGAAGAGGGTTCAAAGGAAGCAGCCACATTATATCAACTGGTATGTCAAGTGTCATCTTATTCCTGTGCTTCGTTTCCCACTGTCTTCGAAGCACTTCATTTACGCATTCAGACACCAAGTCGCATGTTTTCAAAGAAATTGTAATCTGTGAATTATATATACATATATATATACATTAGGGTGCATCAAAAAATTAAAATTGCGATAAGCATATTACTTGACCCGTTATTTTGTTCCATTTGATGTAGGAATAACAAAATATTACGCTTTTTGAGATTGAAATACAATTAGATGTGCCTCCGCATCACCGAAAACTAAAAAAATGGCAAATGCAAGCCCGAGCAGATCCATATGATTTTTCATTTTTCCTGATAATTTGCTTATACTTAATAATTTATACATATATAAATATATATATAGATACATATAAATATATATATATATATACATACATATATACATATATACGTATATATAGATATATAATTGCATATACATACAATATATATATATATATATATATATATATATATATATATATATATATATATATATATATATATATATATATATATATATATATATATATATATATATGAACATATACATTCCTGTATGGCCTAAATCTCTCGCGTTAAATGAGTGGATCTACCCATTCAACGATGGCTTCAGCCCCACCAAAAATCTGCTGAGCTTTCGCATGGAGCCTGCGGCCATTGTCTGGAAAGAATTACTTCAAAACGCCTTTGAACCAATCGCTCACATGGAACATTTTTTTTCGCCATCTCAACCCATGCATAGGACGCCACTGTTGTAATTGAAAAAAAAAGAAAATGTCCGAGGCTTCCATGGGATACTGATCCCAAACGTAATTCTGCACAGCATCATCGCACGTCATGGTTCGTTGGAAAGGCTCATACTGCACAAAGTACGATAATAAGCAAATAAGCATTGAAATCCTGAGCATGTCCTAGCTACGAAGAACCAATAATGTTACTAAGCATATTGCATGCATTTAAATGTCATGCAATTATGCTTGCAAAGTGATACCAGCTAAAATTTAACACTCACATCAACACTTGAATTATCTTCCTCAAGAGAGGTTGTCCGCTTGCGGCCAGACCCTTCCCTTGTCCTCGTACGCAACTCGCATTCGATCTGATGGCGGTTCCACCACTTTGGCACCGTCTGTGCGATCCTTCCAATTCTTCTGTCGCATTCACTGTTACTGAATCATAATTCATTCAAGTTCACTAGTTTTCCCTTTTCAAAATAATTTAAGTGGTAGCCCATGTCTGTGTTATAAACGATCCAATGCTGTCGGTGCGACTGAGGCGCAAATGCAGTAACATCACTGACCTGCCTGTTCTCTTAAAGGCTGCAGAGTAAATGGTCACGAGATCATCGAAGAGGCAGATTCCCATCCATGGACACTGGTCCATGGTCAATCTGGTTGACCATGTAACGGTCTACCAGAACTGTGTCGTAAGAACTGTCCTGTCACATAACGCCTAACTGTGAAGCGGCGCACCAAGAACGACGGATGGCCCGGTTACATTTCGTGCTGAAGCAATATAAACTAAGTACTTCTTATTGTGAAATAGTTGGATGGTATCCGCTTGAAGTAATATTTTATCCGCGCAGAAATCTGACTTTGTCGCTTCCAATACAGCGCACAATGTATACATAAAGCATAATTATGTATCACACAACATAGGCCGTACGCTCAAAAATGTATGATTATCAATGAAACAGGTGTATTTTACTCATTATTGATCGGTTTGTCAATGAATCTGATTTCAACAAGCAAGTGCCGCCTAGGTATTTGCCGCCCCGGTAGCTCAGTTGGCTTGGGCACTGGCCTGTGTTGGTCTCCCCTCTCCTGGCAAGACGTGGTTCGAGTCGCTTCACTCGCTCACTTTTAGCCCCTGGCTGGGAGGGTCAGTTGGCAACTGGCACGAGCTTCCGGGTGGCCGTGTGAATGCACTATCGGCACGTGAGGCGTGTTGCCAAATATCTACTGTAGAACTGCAATTCATGGATCGGGTGATGCGGCCAGGGCTCCTGCAACAAGTCTGTTTAGCAATTTGATCCTGGTTTAAAAAGCCACCCCAGCGAGAATTCGAACTAAATTTCTGAAAAGTGTAAAAGTTAGAAATTATATTAATATTTTATGGTAAGAGAATGCTCCGTTGACATCATAGGCCTATCATCTCCTTTTACTACATACTTTGCAATAGAGCTCCTTCTAACACTTCCAGCTCATTCTGTGTTGCCGAAGTCCGAAATCCACAGCGATCAAATGCTACTTGTCTACAGGGCTCCAGTGGTGGACCGCTTGCTGAACTGCCAATGTTGTTTGGCCGACTGAGGAATGCAAGGCGGGAACAGCGTAGACACGTGTTTCTCACTGCATGGCTGCAGGGCAAATGACCATGTGACGACCGCACAAGCACATACCTACGGCTGACCAGCGGTTAATTTTGTTAGACTGTCACGCAACGCATAATTGTGAAGCGACGCAGTCTACCAGTAATTATCGGTGAGGAGCACCTCAGCCTACGTTCCTAGGGGCTAGCCATAGTTAAGGGTCCCCCAGCACATTTCACTGAAGGCGAGTGTACCTATAACAAACATGAGGATCACTTTTTGTCAGCGATCAAATGAAGGCAGGTTTATCATTTTGTGCTGAAGAAAAAGCGTTGCGTCTCTGTGGACTGCTGATGCCTATATGTAAAAGGCAAATAAAAGCCGAGGTGTTTGTCTCACGTATGTCTTCCATCCTACCCCATTCGTACTTTGTACATTTATCCGTACTCCCCATCCGTACATAGCTCAATACTCTCCAGCCTGGTGGCGTTTCGAGGGAAATAAACGCGCCGGCATTGATGCCGGCGGATAACAGAGGAGTTAGCATCGGGAAGGAAACGCTAACAGGCTTGGCAGAGCCGGAGCAGTTTACGAATCAGTTTTCGAAAACGCATGGTGGAAAGAGGACGTGATGATTTTTGTCCACGTACATAAACGCTACAAGCAATTGTGATAGTCACGGTGTTGAATCTTATCGTCGCCATACAAAGCGAATAACCAATCGAAAATGCCTCGTGGAAAGAGGACGTGATGATTTTTTTTCCACGTACATAAATGCTACAAGCAATTGTGATTGTCACTGTGTCGAATCTTATCGTCGCCATACAAAGCGAATAACCTAAAATGTTGCTGAAGTATCGGTAAGCCCCATTGATCCTCACTTTACCAGAGGTGTGGTTTTCTCCGCCGATTTTACCGCCGATCTTGCATCAGCAGCTCAAGTATCCAGAATTTGCCGAATCGTCAAGATTAAGATCACCGATCGATTAACCCTTCAGTCTTTCCGGTCAGACCTTCACACCCCGTCTCGGATGGGAGTTGATACACCCCCTCTAATATCTAAGCTAAGCCTTGTACGAAAGCGAAAGTGGTGTCATCGGAATACGCTCGACGAGTATGGTCAGAAACCGCCCACAAACTTATGTCCCCCCAAAAGTGACGTCACTATGGGTTTATGTTTTCGCAGCTGATTTTATGTTTTTGGCTCTGGGGAGTTCATTTTGGGGGAGATTTGAAAAACAAAAATTATTTGGAATCAGAAAAGGAAGACGAAATCGACCATAACCATAAATTTCTGCCCGTCGAAAAATCTTCTTTTTTTGTTGAAACTTCAAAATTTGGAGTTTTCAATTGTCTTTCATTTTTCCTTTTTTCGAATGGGTAGAGCGGACCGCAAAACGTTTGAAGTCAACTTGCTCTCATAAAAATGCTTCCTTTAGCCAGAATCTTCGATTTTTCCCATGATGGTCAAATATATCAAACTTTTGTCATCAAAAACAAAAAAGAATCAAAATTTCCTCTGGTGCGTTTTGTTTCCTCCCTAAAGATAAGCAAACGCAGAAAGCGTCAGTAAAATATCTTTATCCGTTAAAGCGTGATGGCTGGTTGAACTTTTCTGGAGGTGACCTCACTTGACCTTGACTAACTCGTTGACCCTAGATGACCTGACCTCAAAAGTGTTACACAACATGCCAAATTGATGTGCGAAAAGGTATGCCAAATTTCGGCGCGCTACCGCGCGGCGTTCTTTCACTATTCGCGGACTGCCTTACGGGGGCGCATATCAACCCCCTCGACACGGAGGGGGGTTAAAAGCTTAAACTTTTGAATACGCCAAATGTTAACCAGAATTGTGTAATGGGTGCGTTGGAGTAGTATTCCTGAACCTATTTCTTTCAGTTCATCCCTTTTCCTGGTGCCATCACTCAATTTCGTCCTTTTCGTAGAACACCGCACCCAGTTCCCTCACTTCCTACTTGATGAGCGAGGTGGCGGCTGGACGCCACATCATTAAAGCCGCTTTGAGAACGTGAAATAAGGCACCTACGTTGAGATCAAAGCATGCCCCGGGGTGACATGGGAGAGAAGTAATTGCTTAGGCAATAGCATTGCGGCCCGCGTCACAGTACCACAAAACATCATAATCCTCCTTCAGAGCATCGGCTGGCTTCCCCGCTGGTAAAAACGCTAGTGTCAAGTTTCCATTGCTGCGACACTCGGGCTTTCCGAGTAGGAGGGCGCCCCACCCCGACCTCCCTTCGGACGGGAATTTAGCTGGTGGTATCACCTCGTCCCGAGCTGCGGTGTGGTGGCAGGCAACTGGTGGCGTCACCTCGGCCTGAGCTGCGGTGTGGTGACAGGCAACTGGTGACGTCACCTCGTCCTGAGCTGCGGTGTGGTGACAGGCAACTGGTGGGATCACCTCGTCCCAAGCTGCGGTGTGGGCAATTGGTGACGTCACCTCGTCCTGAGCTGAGGTGTGGTGACAGGCAGCTGGTGGGATCACCTCGTCCCAAGCTGCGGTGTGGGCAATTGGTGACGTCACCTCGGCCCGAGCTGCGGTGTGGTGACAGGCAGCTGGTGGAATCACCTCGTCCCAAGCTGCGTGTGGGCAATTGGTGACGTCACCTCGGCCTGAGCTGCGGTGTGGTGGCAGGCAACTGGTGGCGTCACCTCGGCCTGAGCTGCGGTGTGGTGACAGGCAATTGGTGACGTCACCTCGTCATGAGCTGCGGTGTGGTGACAGGCAGCTGGTGGAATCACCTCGTCCCAAGCTGCGTGTGGGCAATTGGTGACGTCACCTCGGCCTGAGCTGCGGTGTGGGGACAGGCAACTAACTGGTGGCGTCATCCTCACTGCTGACAGACCCAAAGGCACAAAGAGTGACGATATACCAAACCCGCACTCCGCATCCTGTTTCGAGGGTAGCGTGCGAGTCAACCAGCGCCTGCTAGCTCTCCAGGAAATGTGAACAGCAGTGGTTAGTAGCTTGGCGATGTCCTTGATCATCGCACAACATGCTGCTCTACTGAAAGGGTTGTGGATAAACGTTTGCTTCGAATTTTCCAACCATGTAGAAATGTTGGGTGCCAATCTGAATTTACCAAGATGTGGTGGCACGGTCAAAAAAGAAATTACAAGATATATATATATATATATATATATATATATGTTGAATACTATTTTGAGAAGTTATTTGACACTGCCACTTATGTATATATATATATATATATATATATATATATATATATATATATATATATATATATATATATATATATTCTTTTACACATTGGCTGTTGAACAGAAGAGCGCATTTAGCTTTAGCAAGTTTTCTGTGTAGGTTTTCGGTTGATCGTTTTGTTTTCTTCGTTTCGTTAGATAGCTGGTAAATTAGTTCATCGAGAGACATGTATGGTTATATTCATTTATTGACGTTTCGGATTCCAACTCGGACCCGTTTTCACAATCACCGCTCTGCACAATGCAAATAAACACACACAAGTATATGTTTTTTTTTTAATGAATTGAGCACAAGATTCACACGAGCTATTCTCTCAACATCATCTCACATTTCGTCAATTCCTGAAGGGCCACTCACATAAATAAGTATTTTCTCATCTGAACTATTTATAACAACTGTGAAGCACTGGATCGTATTTAAGTGCAAAAGTTTTTTTCACCCCCCCCCACCCATTTTCGCCCTTTTTAGTCATACATTATTCAATAGTGACAACGTGAAGTGTGTGCCGACTTGTTTGTTTATTTCTGGTGTGTGTTCACGATGTACAAAGACTCCAGCACCATGAGACGGGTTCGGTCTGGGCAAGACGTGATGTGATGATGGTGGTGGTGTTGGTAAGGTGTTCTCGTGTTAGCGATGTTTGGTGGCAGTTTGTCATGCGTTCTTTTGGTGCTCCATCACCCTCACTGCTGACCGGCCCAAAGGCACAAAGAGTGACGACATACCAAGACCATGACCATGACAATGACCACGACCATGACCATGACCATATACATATACATGTATGCACACACACATATACATATACACACATACACATGTCGCTAACGCATGCATAGTCGCTGGCCACATGTGGAATGTAGATGAATTGCAACATACATACATGCATACACAAATGCATAGACACGCATGCATACATAAACATACACACATACATACGTACATGGATGAGTATATATGTAGACGGGTGACGTCATGGTCCCACGCATCGCCAAGGCGACGCGTGCCTTCCGATTGGCTTGTTGCTTTCGCGCCCAAAGATCCCGACCGCGGCGAGTGTGAGAATAAAGCTGGCTGCGAGCGGACGTGCGGTCCGCCCGTGCGGGTTGGACTCGGAATCTGTCATACGTGTTTGCAATTCGGACCCAGCGACTACAAATGGCGGCGGTGGTGGGATTGACAGCTTTCGGGTCGTCCGACTCGCACGACGGGAGCCAGATGACTCGATTGAGCGTTGTGGCGGACTGAGGAGCGGAGAATTTGCGTCGTCTGAATTCCGTCGTAACGGAGTGTAGTGATACTTAGGACTTGGCTCGGTGTGACGCGTGAGTGCAGCCACTTACACAGAAGGATTGCGTGCAAGTGATGAGTTTGGGAGTCGCGAGCAAGATGTACGGCGATTGTAAGATGGCGGCCCTGCCAGATACAGGTTCTGGTGAGAGTGCTGTTGTCGCCTAGCAACGGCAGACTAGCAAGGCGCCTCCAGTACTCGTCTGCGCGCCAGCTGATTGAGATGACGTAACGACTCTGCGTAGCAACGTGGCATCTCGAGGACACGGCTAAGGCCCTACGCAGAAGGACTGACTCGCAACTCCTGCGTGCGATTCTCAGCGTCGGAACCGTGAGTGCCTTGTCAAGGCGAGGCATATATGTCGTTTAATGAGACGTGTGGCGTGATTCAGTCGAGCCAGACGCGTTTGGATATTGGAAGTGTCGAGTGACTAGTATAAGCCGTGTTCACAAGTCTAGTTGAAGCCCATTGGAACTAGCAGAATGGAGCCAAGGTTTACTATGGTTGGTATGCCAAGCTTCGACGGAGGTGGCTCGGTGCAGATATTTTTGTACGACTATGAGAGGTTCAGTAGGCTTCATGATTGGGACGAGAGCCGGAAGTTGGATATGTTGCCATTGTGTCCGACAGGAATCGCAAGGGATGCGTTCGATGCCCTTGGTGCCCAACAGAAGGAGTCTTATAGTGAAGTTGAGCTCGGCCTGAAGGGGAGTTTCAGCAGTGGTAGCTCTGTGGACTACCATGTGGCCCTTATGGATCTCAGGTACGACCCATCCCAGTCGCTAGATGCGTTTGTGATACGGCTTAAGAAGATGGTGTCTCAAGCATTCCCAGGACAGGCATTGGAGGGTCTGCTATACAACCATTTCCGGTCGGCACTTCCGGGCGACCTGTACTCGCCTGTTGTCGCGTCGGGAGCGGGTACTTTTGGGGATGCAGTGGCAAAAGTACGTCACGTGTGCAGTGCCGCTCGGCACGTGATCCAGCCGGTGCGCCAGATGGCTGCAGGGGGGGGCAGCCTAAAGCGTCAGTTGTTGCTCGGTTAGAGAAGAGGATAGCCGAATTAGCGCTCCAAGTACAGACTGGACTCAGGTCTAGTGGACCTGTGCGTAGGCCGCGCGAGTGTTACGCCTGTGGCCAGCCTGGTCACATGAGGTATAACTGTGACAAGCGAGATGTTAAGTGCCCGAAGAGCGGTTGTCAGGGGCACGTGCCAGAGGTGTGTGGGAGGTATTCGGGAAACTCGCGGGTCCACCCGAGAGGCCATGGAGGGACCCGGACCCAGTCAAAGGCCGCGAGGAGTAAGCTGGGAGGATGTAATCCCGGAAAGGACAAAGGGACCTGGAGAGAAACCGGGAGGGGAGCGAACATAACCGACGGTGACTCAGGCGACCGAGGGGTTTCGCTGAACGTTGACATGATATTTGTGGCTAAGATTTCGGGAGTCGATTGTAAATGTCTGCTGGACACAGGCAACAACATTAGTATTCTGAACCAAGCAGCGTTCGACCTTTTGCCAAATTCCCCGAGGTTACGTAAGACTGCAGTGCGGGCCAAGACGGCGTCACGAGATGAGCTGCCACTGGCAGACAAAGCCACTCTGTGCTTCCATGTTGACGGAATGCCAGTGAACACGAGTGTTTTCGTGTCGGACCACATAGATGTGCCGTGCCTACTGGGGCTTGACTTTCTGCCAGCTTGTCCATGCGTGATTGATATGAAGAGAAGGAGATTGATATTAACCCCGGCTGAGTCAGTTCGCTCGGTGTCGGCGGAGGCCGTGTCAGTTGGTCGTTTGGTGATGTCGAGTAGTGTCATAATTGCACCGGGTGAGGAAACAGTTCTGAGGGCATGGGTGCCCAATTGTGACTACATAGGCTCAGTTGTAGTGGAGCCGTCGTTGAACATTTGTGGTCTCGAGTTTGTTCCAGCAGTGGTCGATGTAGTAGGGAGTTCTGTCCCATTTGTCGTCCGTAATATTACGACGGAGCCGATTAGCATTCCTAGACGCTCAGAAATTGGCGAACTTGAGGTGGGGTTCGGCGAGCACAGCTTGTACTCCTGGGGTAGTGACGGCGAGCCAGCTTCGAAATACGTAGGACCAAGTGGGCATATTGACCTGAGTAAGTCCCCATTGTCAGACGCACAGAAGGAGGCGGTCAGACGAGTTATTGACAAACATAAGTCGATGTTTGATTGTCATTTGGGCCACACCACGGTGACGACGCATACGATTGATACTGGCGACCATGCGCCTGTGAGTCAGGCGGCCCGGCGTGTACCACCCCATTTGCGGAACGAGGTGAGGGCGCAAATCGAGACATTAGTAGAACAAGGAGTTTTCGAGGAGTCTGATGGAGGGGGTTGGGCTTCCCCATATGTTTGGTAAGGAAGAAGTCTGGGCAGTACAGGATGTGCGCTGACATGAGACAGTTGAATGCCGTGACGACGCCCTCGTCATATCCGATTCCGAGGATTGACGACACTATTGAGATCTTGGCAGGATCGAAGATGTGGTGTGTCCTATATTTGAATAATGCGTATTTTCAGGTAAGCATTGATGAACGGGATAGAGATAAGACTACGATTGTGACTGCATTCGGTGCACATCGGTTTGTTCGTATGCCATTCGGGTGCAAGTCGGCCCCGTCTACGTGTGCGCGTCTGCTGGATATAGTTTTAGGTGATTTGCGTCCCCTGTCGTGCGTGAACTATTTTGATGACGTCATAGTGCATGGAGCAGACTTTGATGATGTCCTGACTAAGCTGGATACTGTGTTGGAAAGACTACAGCAGGCAGGTCTTACGTTGAATCCGGGAAAGTGCGAGTTGTTCCGAACAGAAGTAACATTTCTGGGTCATGTATTGACCCCCCGAGGGCTTGTCTGCTGACCCTGAAAAGATCCGGCAGCTGGCTGAGTGGCCCACTCCACGCACCCCAAAAGAGTTGAGTAGTTTTCTAGGGCTAGCGTCGTTCTTTCGGAAGTATGTGCGATCGTTCGCTGAAATGGCAGCGCCGCTGTTTTCGCTGACGGGGAAAGACGTAAAGTTTAGTTGGTCAGAGGAGGCGCTAGCATCGTTCGAAGCACTGAAGGTGGCGCTGTCGACTTCGCCTGTGATTTCGCTGCCCAGGTTCGGCGCGGACGCTGGTATGTTCATTCTGGACTGTGATTGTTCGGACTTGAGTGCTGGAGCCGTTCTCCTGCAGGAACAGGATGGCGAAGAGAAACCGCTGGCGTATGCGAGTCGGAAGTTGTCCAAGTCTCAACGTAATTACAGTACAACTCGTAAAGAGTTGCTAGCGTGCGTTCTGTTCGTGCAGCAGTTTAGACACTATTTGTTGGGCCGTAAGTTTAGGATTCGTACCGACCACGCCAGCCTGCAATGGCTCATAAACTTCGAGCAGCCTTCCGGCATGGTCGCTCGTTGGTTTGAGATCTTGTCCGAGTTTGATTATGAGATAGTGTTTCGCCCGGGTGTGCAGAATCCGGTGGTGGACGCGCTGAGTAGGCGTCCGGCAGACAGAGTGAATGCGGAGACACAGACCGGCGAAGTAGCTGAGTCAGTTCGCGAGGTGGATGCTTCCTCTTGATCCTTGAGTTATCTGCGACAGGAACAGGACAAGGACCCTAGCATAAGTGAAATTTGGAAACATTTGTCGGCTGGAGTTAAGCCGCGACGAACCACGGTGTCAGGTTCCTCTAGGCCACTGTTTAAGCAGTGGAGACGACTGCAGTTGATTGATGGCATTTTGTATCGAATGTACAAGCCACGCGCTGGTGAGAGCGAGCGGTTGCAGCTGGTGGTTCCAAGGCAGCTGGTGCCGGGAGTACTAACCTCGCTTCATGCTGGTCCAACAGGAGGACATTTTGGGGCCGAGAAATTGTTGGCCCAGGCGAGGATTCGGTTCTGGTGGAGTCAGATGTCGGCTGAAATCGAGGAGTTTTGTCGCAAGTGCCAGAAGTGCACCTTACACAGTCAACCGATCCCGCGGCCACGTGCATCCCTTGGTAAGCTCTACTCAGATGAACCTTTTGATACGATTTCCATTGACTTTTTGACCGGTCTGCCGATTACCGGAAGCTGGAACAAGCATCTGTTGGTTGTGTGTGATCACTTCACCTGCTGGTGTGAGGTGTATCCTCTTCCGGATATGAAAGCGACGACAGTGGCGACGACCATTGTGAACGAGTTTGTCGCTCGGTTCGGCTGTCCACGGCGCTTGCACTCCGATTGCGCCGCGAATTTTGTAGGGTCAGTCATGACGGAACCCTGCCGTATCCTCGGGATTGAAAAATCACGGATCTCCGCGTACCACTCCGAAGGTAACTCAAAGGTGGAAAGTATAATGCGGACTATCATCACGATGTTGGCGAGATATCTAGATGACAATCATTC
Organism: Ashinkailepas kermadecensis; assembly: GCA_034440615.1. Classification (NCBI taxonomy): domain Eukaryota; kingdom Metazoa; phylum Arthropoda; class Thecostraca; family Neolepadidae; genus Ashinkailepas; species Ashinkailepas kermadecensis. The sequence continues at coordinate 337,380 of JAOTOM010004582.1, forward strand.
GGAATGGGATGTTCATCTGCCGCTGTTGATGCTCGGGTATCGGTCCCAGGTGCATTCGTCGCTCGGCTATTCGCCCTACTTTCTCATGTTCGCTCGAGAGCCCGGGCTCCCAGCGGAAGCGAATCAGCACGCGCCTACGGTGGCGAAATATCGGACGGTGTCCGAGTACGTGGACAACCTGTGTACCAGTCTGCGCAAAGCGAGAGAGTTTGGGATCGCTGCGTCGAATTGGCGACACGCGCGCAACAAGAGAGCCTACGAAAAGAAGCTGAGCGAGCATACCTTTCAGGCTGGTGATCAGGTCCTGTTGTATAAGAGTGTCGTGCCGAGAGGTCAGTATTATACGTTAGGCGTCAGACGCAATGTTACTGCGGACATCGAGGGGATCTCCAGTAAAGAAAGAAAACAGGTCCCATTCAAGAACTCTGAAACATACGCCCACGACAAGCGGTCCCGGATGCTCACCAGCGTGTGCGCGAAGAATATAGTTACAATTTATGAGACTCTGTCTCCATAAAATATGATGCGAAGTACATTTATGAAAGTTAGCTTGCCTTCAGACGTCAATTTTATTGCCACTTGCAGTGACCTATTGCGCATATTGTTACTTTCCGTATTTCGTTTTTGAACTATTTTCCACCATAGACGGCCGGCCGCCGGCCGCCTCCGGCCAGTCTCCAACCGCCAGGCAAAGCTTCATGTCAAAAGGTACAAAGTGACAGGGTTAGATATCTATAGAAGTAGTCGAGTATGGCATCGGAAGGCAGCTGATTTTATGCAGGTTGATTTGAGACCATTGGAAATTAATTCGCTAATGTAGAACATCTGATATACAATTAAAAGTAATACAATCTGATAATTTGGGACACAAATCCTGGAATTGAGTGCAAAAATAACAGGGTTAAATATCTATAAAAGTAGTCGAGTATGGCATCAGAAGGCAGCAGATTTTATGCCGGTTTATTTAAGACCATTGTAAATTAAGTCGGTAATGTAGAACATCTGATAGACAATTTAAAGTAATATAATGCGATAATTCGATATGCAAATCCTGGAATTGAGTGCAAAAATGACAGGGTTAGTAAACTATAAAAGTAGTCGAGTATGGCATCATAAGGCGGCGAATTTTATGCCTGTTTATTTAAGACCATTGGAAATTAATTCGGTAATGTAGAACATCTGATATACAATATAAAGTGATGCAATGTGATAATTTGGGACACAAATTCTGGAATTGAGTGCAAAAGTGACAGGGTTAAACCTTCATGCAAGTTATTCAAGATGATATAAAAATGTAGCACGTTCGATTTTCGTTTAGTTAAGAACATTGGAAATTGTCAGGACATCACACAGAACATGTATGACACGTGTTTATCACAAGATGTTGAGTGGCCAATTGCTCCCATTTCACTTTAAGGGCAAAGTGACAGGGTGAAATGATTTGATAATAATACGAACTACACGTCATAAGAGAGCTTGTTTCAATGCTGTTTAAATTGGACCATTGGAAATTACTTGCAGCTCGTCTAGAAACCAGAATATAGCATTAATAAACGCAAGCTCACTCTGGGGTGTTCCTTCACAAACCCACCACCAGAGCGGCGCCACCGGTATTATGTCCGCTTATGACGCCTAACGAAGTTTGTCCGCCCCTAGAAGCCGGCAACAGTCCTAAGCCGAGTGGGTGATGTAAATTATCGGATACGTCTGCACGGGAGCAGACAGACGATTCTAGTGCATCATAACAGACTGCAGCCAACGACCGCTCAGGTGACCAGGGATGCAGTGCCTGGATGTGCAGCTGGTGTAACAGACACACCAGCAGGACGTGGCTTGAGTGTGGATGATGAGAGGCAGGGCGACGGTGAGCCGCTCGCCCCGGCGTCCGGGGTTGGGTCACCCGCACCACCCGTTCGATGTGACATATTCCGACCTGGTATGCTGGAATCTGGAGGCGAAGGGGGTTCACATCCTTCCTCCGGAAGCACCGCTCTCGGATCTGTCGTCGTTGGGGAAAGTGGGGATCTCGGCGCGGATGCGTTAGCGGTTGGTGGTGGCGACAGTAACAGCGGCGATCTGGGTCCCACCCAAGAAACTTCCATTCAGAGGGAAGAAGGGAATGGGTGCCCCGCTGTCAGGAGAGAACCGGCGTTGATGGGCGCTGCGGTTAGCTTAGGAATATAATGCTCTGATGTCCCATCCGTGGGGGGAGTGGGGTCCGAGACAGATGACCCCGGGCCTGGACTTCCCCCGAGTGTACCGCCAACTGTGTTGCGACGATCGAGTCGGGTTAAGCGAGCTCCTGACTGGGTGTTGTTAGAATAGTCGCTAGTTACAGTGTAAACGTGTGTGTGATGTGAGGTTGCGCGATGTTAGATTAAGATGCTAGTGTACGAATTCTTGTTAGAACAGCCGCTGGTTACAGTGTAAAACGTGTGTCATGCGAGCACCTGGTTGCGCGATGTTAGAATAAGATGCTAGTGTACCAATTGCTATAACTAGCGTTGGGCGGAAATGAGGATCCCGCCGGGGATGCATTAGTGGATGGGCGGTTTGTTTCGGGTCTACACCACATTGTGAAACTGTGTAATGTCTGTGCGGATTGTGGAACGTTTTAGTCGTTGGGGCGCCTATGGCGAGTGCTTGATGCCTTGTGCTGAAATCTAGTGCGTACCCTATTAAGACTTGCGACGGTCTTGCGCAGTCGTGACATCAGTCTTTGTGTTGCGGATAAACCCGTTGCCATGCTGCTGACGACCACTTGTGACGATAGTTCGAACAGCGTGGCGATACATCGTGTGCCATTTCACTCCGGTGTCATGTCTTGGCCATATGCGTTGAGTGCGTGTGCACTCCTTTTTCAAGGTTTATAGAGTGTAGACGGGTGACGTCATGGTCCCGCGCGTCGCCAAGGCGACGCGTGCCTTCCGATTGGCTTGTTGCTCTCGCGCCAAAGACCCCGGCCGCGGGCGGTGTGAGAATAAAGCTGGCTGCGAGCGGACGTGCGGTCCGCCCGTGCCGGTTGGACTCGAAATCTGTCATACGTGTTTGCAATTCGGACCCAACGACTACATATACATACATCCGCAGAGAATGTCTCACGTGAAGAGAACAGGTGATCGGTGCACCATCCGTCGACATTGTGTAGGGACGGGCCCAAGGGGAGGACGAATGGTGCCAACGCGTCCTTGGCCTAAGTGCCTTCAAAGGCGATCCCGATGAATATGGGACGTTCTTTCAGGTGAAAAATATTTGTCTCTGGGAGGTTCAGTGCACTTCTGTCTCCCACACTGCAACCAGCTCAACGAAATTTTCAGTCAAAAGTTCCCCTCCGAGTGAAAAAGGCGCCCCTGCAAGCAGGTCGAGTGCATCCCCCCTCCCCCCCCCCCCACCCACCCCCACACACACACACGCTGTACGAATTCTGTGGCCGAAGCCGCTACTCTGAGTGCAAAGGCGCCCGCAAAATTTGCCATCCCCTGAACAAAGTCCTAAATCCGTCAATCTCACTGTGCACCGTGCCGTGTCACCTCTTCCATATATCGGGCTAAGTTTCCCATACCAACGTCTTGATAACTGTGTCTGCATTTGCTTTGGTGCACTCGCTCCGAGGCTGCTGCTCCGGCGAGTACAAAACCTAGTCGACTCTCCGATGCCGAGTGGAGCGCTGTCCGAAGCCAGCAGTGATACGCTGTCTGACGGTGGGCCCACGCCGACGTCGCCAGGGGTGCACCAGGCGGCCGCCACTGGCGTTGCTGGTGTGGCTGGGGCTGTTCGCCCGTCGCCGACCTCGCTCCGGTGCTGGCCTCCTGCCCCGGCGGCGGCCGGCAGCAGCACGATGGCGACTACCAAATCACTCTCTCTCCGCACCAGATTTGTGCTCGACTCAAATTTTTGGAGTCGACTCACATGTGACTCATAGATCTTGAGATCTGATTCGACTCATGATTCAGAGCATGTCAAAATTATTTGATTAAACTCAATTCAGACTCTCACAAAGCATGACTCGACTCGAGACTCAAACAGACTGACAGAAATTTGAATCGATTCAGATCCGACTCAGTGGTATCAGACTCATGAGCCATATGAGACTCAAATGACTCATTGTGATTTGAATGATTGACTCATGATTCGACCCATTTTTTAAAAGGAAAGAAGTGATTCAACTCACGACTCAAGATACATTTTGGGGAGAAGAATCGATTCAACTCGCGACTCATCCAAAAACGATTGATTCATGAGTCGATTCTCGATTCAACTCGAGTCGAGCACAAGTCTGCTCCGCACAACCATTTTCTCCGAGCCGCTGCACCCACTAATAGTTATGTGGCGGCGCTAGTATCGGGCAACTACTGGGCCTGGTTGGGACTGATTAACGCCACCGGCGGTCACTGACACTGGCAGGACGGCAGCGATGTCGTCTTCACATACTGGGATTTCGGCTACCCGAAGGGAGAGCCCGACAGCCGCTGCATCTACATGATGCTCGGCGCGGCTCGTGGGTGTGTGTGTGTGGGGGGGGGCACGCCGTGTGATGTCACAGAATTGGCGCCCGATTGCCAGGTTGCAGCACTGCAGCTGCAGGTGTAGAACGGTCGACTTGTGTGACAGATGTGGCGGCTGTTGCCCGGAGCGAAAATGGTGCGCTGAAGCATATACAGTTGTTGCTTCCCCGGCATCGCTGCATCATCTGTCCGTGATCATTGTGGTGAATGCGGTGAGGCGTTTTCAAATTGTGTTTCTAGTTAGTACTCGATAAGTACTCAAGTTCCTACTTGTGTTCGGGCTGGTGGGTTTCAGACTTTCCAAGCGTCTACCGGATAACTTATCCATCTACTCCGCTGAAGCAATGGCCATTCTGGCCGCTATCTCCATTCTCATGAGACGTGTTTTTGCGTTCCCGTGACAAGGGAAAACCGTGGGTAAAAGATTGGGCACAGGTGGTTAGTGGAGGGAGGATTTGTTTTATTGTAGGCCTAGGTTAAGAAGGAGCGGTTATATTGTTTAACTTGAGTATATTAGACTTAGCCTAGGTATTCTAAGCTTCTATAATTATCGATCGGCCACGTGTACGTTTGTAGACGGGTGGAGTGGCCACGTGGCTTAGGTTTCTGTTAGCATAGAGGAATAAGTTTGTGTCTGCTTGGTGTTTTAGTTGAAGATTAAAATAGTGAGCTTAACTTACACTAGGTAGCTTCTAGAATTATCGATCGGCTACGTGGACGCTTTGTAGATGGGTGGCGTGGCCTCGTGGCTTAGGTTTCTGTAGTGCAGAGGAATAAGTCTGTTTTTTTTTGGTGGTTAAGTTTAAAATAGAGTTGACTAAAATAGTGTGCTTAAATTACACTAGGTATATCTTCTTGTCCTGGTGTTATTGTATAGGTATCTAGGTTTTTGATTATATTAGTGTTTAGTTTGGTTTAGTTGGAGTTTGCAGCTGGTGGTAGGTATTTAGCAATTACTTCTGTGCATATATTTGCATAGTTTTATCTCATAAGTTTCTTTTTAACAAGCAGATTTTTAGCTTCTTGAATTATCGATCGGCCACGTGGACGCTTTGTAGACGGGTGGAGCGGCCACGTGGCTTAGGTTTCTGTTAGCATAGAGGAATAAGTCTGCGTCCGCTTGGTGTTTAAGTTTAAGATAGACTTTAAGATTAAAATAGTGAGCTTAAATTACACTAGGTAGCTTTTAGAATTATCGATCAGCCACGTGAACGTTTTGTAGACTGGTGGCACGGTCTCGTGGCTTAGGTTTCTGTAGTGTAGAGGAATAAGTCAGTGTCTTTTTGGTGTATAAGTTTAAGATAGAGCTTAGGACTAAAATAGTGAGCTTAAATTACCACTAGGTATATTTTCAATATACTGGTGTAATTGCAAAGGTATCTTGGGTTTTTTTTATTTTAGTTTGGTTTAGTTGGAGTTTGTAGCTGGTGAGAGTCGGGATAGCTGTATTTAAAAAAAAATTATAAAAAATAGAAATAAATAAAATAAAATAATGCAAGGTGACTGTGGGAAGTGTAAGTGTATGGTAGTCATTGGGGACTTGAGTAAGAAAGTAGATATGTTAGTAAGGGAGGTGGAGCGTCTGAAGTATTTGGTGGCAAGGCCCACCATAGGAAATGTCAGCCAGGCAAGCCAGGTGCAGGAGTCTAGGAGTATCACTCCTAGGGGTGGAGATAGTATGGACCATGATAGTAGAGAGTGGAAAGTAGCTAGACGCCAGAGTACGAGACTAGCTTTAAGGAAAATTGACAAAGGCATTGAAACTAATAATAGATTTGAGGTACTGCAAGAGAGAGATAGTATTGCTGCTAAGGAGGAAGGTAGGAACGACCAGGCAGCTGATGATAAAGAGGGGGAAGTTTTAGTTATAGGGGACTCAAGAGTAAGGTATATGGACCGTACTTTTTGTAGCAGGAACCCCAACAAACGGACTCGTGTTTGCTACCCAGGGGCCCAGGTAAAGGATGTTGGTGATAGGATAGAAGGAGTGATGAAGGGTAGTGGAGAGAGCACAACAGTAATTGTGCAGGTTGGTGTAAATGATGTAGGAAAAGCAAAAACAGAGGAAACAATACAAGAGTATAGGGCTTTCATAGGTAGGTTAGCTGTGAGTAGGAAACGAGGAATGGTAACATCCATCCTCCCTATGGTTAACGCAAGCATAGAATGGTACTCGAGGGCCATTGGGCTGAATACCAGGGTGGTCAAGATTTGTAAGGAACTTCGGGTGGGGTTCTTGGATTTGTGGGGGGATTTCTGGGGGAGGACTGAAATGTTTGCATTAGATGGGTTACATTTGAGCAAGAGAGGAGTTGAATTGCTCAGCAATAGGTATGAGGAGGCTCTCATTAGGAAACAGGAAAACTAGGCAGATCATGGGGGGATGTAGCTGATAGAGAGAGAAGTCTTGCAAACACCTCACAGTCAGCAAATATGGATACCAGTAGATCAAGGGGGCAGAGTGGTAGCTCATCCAGAGATGATAGAGCTACTCAACATGAAAAAAGCCAAAGAGGGTTATGGAACTTTTGTTAAGTGTATGATTCTTAATTCTCAGAGCATTCGATCCAAATTTGATGAGTTCAAGTGTTATGTTGCTGAGGAGAAACCAGATTTTGTTTGCATTACTGAGGCATGGGTCAGTGAGGGATATTTTGTGGATAACTTGCAGGACTATGAGATCCAGGGATGCAATATGTTTTCATGCAATAGGGGTCCAGCAGTGAAAGGGGGTGGTCTAATGCTCTATGTGAATAGCTTATACAGTTCCCAGAAAGTAGCAGATGGGGTAAAAAATGTGTCCGTGGAGTCCATTTGGCTTGATGTTGCTGTGGGAAGAGGCAACAGCAATAAGCTGAGGATTGGAACTTTGTATCGATCAGGAACCTTGCCACATTCTCAGCAACTGGAGCTCGATAAGGTGATTTGTGAGGAAATCAGTAGAAACTTTCAGAGGAAATGCCTTATTATTGGTGACTTTAATCTAAAAGGATATGAAAATGTTGGTGTTGGCTCCCCATCATGTAAACTATTTAGGAAATGCCTTGAAGAGGACTTGTTCTTACACCAGTTTGTAATGGAACCAACCAGGCAGGGCTCATTCTTGGACCTTGTCTTCTCAGATTTAAGTGATTTAGTTCAAGACTTGACTGTAGGAGAAACTCTGGGAAGAAGTGACCATAACATAGTGAGATTTAAGGTACAAATAGCAGGGACAATCAAGGATAACTTGGCAAAGATTCCAAATTTTAACCGGGCAGACTTTGACTCCATGAGAGAGGCTTTAAGTGCCATAAAATGGGAAGAAGAATTTTTGTATTTAAATGCCTGTGAAATGTGGGAAAAGTTCAAATCTTACTTGAGGGAAATTCAGATTAGACATGTCCCCCAAAAGCAAAGGGGCAAAAGAAGGGTAGGAAAGCCAGCATGGCTTACACCAGATTTGAGAAGATCAATTAAGGCTAAGAAAGATGCATTTATAGTATTTAAGGAAGCTTCAAATATCGTAAATCTAAGGTCGTATCAAAAAGCTAGAGATACTGTGAAGCAGAAAACCAGAGCAGCAAGGCGGGCAAACGAATTGGATTTGGCTAGGAACTGTAATGGGGACAGTAAAAAGTTATTTAGTTTCTACAAGCTAAGTAAAGTTTCAAGCACAATTGGTCCACTGGAAGTAAATGGGACTATATTGAGTGAGGATGGTGAGATGGTTGAGGAGCTGAGCAAGCAGTTTAAATCAGTGTTTACAGTGGAGGATGTGACAAATTTGCCAACTGTGAACCACAGTTCAGTGACAGGTGATCAGATACACGATGTTGATTTCATTGATAGTGATGTTGTTTTCAATTATATCAGAAAAATAAAGCCAAACAAGGCAGCAGGACCTGATGGAATTTAAGCTAGGGTATTGCGGGAAGCTGAAAACGAACTGGCAATTCCACTTAGTATAATATTTTGTAGATCAGCTTCACAAAATGAAATTCCAACAGATCGGAAAAGGGCAAATGTAGTTCCTATTTTCAAGAAAGGAGAAAGATGGAAAGTTGAAAATCATAGGCCAGTAAGCCTCACATCCCTAGTCTGCAAGGTACTGGAATCAATTATCAAAGATAGAATAGTTAGTTTTCTGGAAGGAAACAGATTGATTCAAGATACTCAACATGGGTTTAGAAAAGGGAGATCGTGTCTCACAAATCTCTTGGACTTTTTAAATTTTGCTACAGAACAATTTGATCAGGGAAATCAGGTTGATGTAGCATATCTTGACTTTATTAAGGCCTTTGACAAGGTACCCCATAAACGGTTAATGATGCAGCTTCAGGTCCAAGGCATTACAGGTACCATCCTAAAATGGATTGAGTTGTGGCTTTCAGATAGACAGCAGAGAGTGATGCTAAATGGTACAAAGTCATCATGGCAAAATGTTCCTAGTGGAGTCCCTCAGGGGTCGGTACTGGGGCCACTGTTGTTCATTATATTTGTGAATAGCATTGAATGTGGCCTAAGCCGTAAGGTTTTGAAATTTGCGGATGATTTGAAGATCTTTACGGCAATAACAGGGCACAATGAGCAGGTTTTGCTGCAGAACGACATAGACGAGCTTGTGAAGTGGTCCGAAAAATGGCAAATGAAGTTTAATTTTGATAAGTGCAAA